>SJYO01034137.1:67707782-68029260 GCA_006410555.1 Capra ibex | reverse complement strand
TAGATAGTGGTAGGGGAAGAGGAGCGAGGAGGGCGGGGGAGGGTAGATAGTGGTAGGGGAAGAGGAGCGAGGAGGGTAATACAAACCTCGAAATAGACGTCCATCTGTCGGTCCTAGGAATCCGGGACTCTTTTTTTGGGTACACTGGGTCTCAGTCCTGCGACTCCAGAGACGGACGGTCACACTACACGGAAGACGGGAGGAACTGAAAGGAAGGGGCGGTAGGTGATGGGTTTGGGTACTCCCGACGTGGGAGTGTATCGTACACGTCCGGAACACGCAGGTGCCGGAGGGTAAAGACGGGTGAGACGCGGGAAGAGAGGGAACGTCCGGGGGCTCGTCCACACCCCGGGACCCAGTGAGACCCAGAGACCAAGCCGACAATCCCCAGGACCCCCAATCCGATAATCCCACCGCACATCCGTGGCGAGACGCGGTCCTCACGGGTCTCAAAGGACAGGGGCGGAAGGGACGACTCCGGTTCCGGGGTACGTACCGACCTCCCTTGCACCGGAAGACGAGCGAGGGAGTCCAACAGGCAGGGGACCTTTCCCCCTGGGAAGAGAAGACAACAGGTGGTAGTGGGAGAAGGACGGGACATAATGATAAAAAAATTAAAGACAAAACATTTACCCAAAAAACATAGTAAAAAATGCTAAGGTACACATTCACCATAGTATCTTATAAACAGAAAGACACAGACTGAATGAAGTAAGTTATACTGGTAGAGCTCCGAGTAGGTACGGTGATAAAACATTTACCGTGATAAAACAAGAAAAAATACCGACTCATTATGAGACAACATATATTTGTGGTACAGAAGAAACAGGCCAGGAGGAGGTAGTTACCTGCAAAACGAACGAAGGTACAGGACCGCTAATATTTATCACGACGTAAATTTTTCGCGGAAGATAGTTGACCCACCCCTTCCCCCTGAGGCACGTGTCGGAGTGAGGAAGGACGATCAGACTCGTAGAGAGGTTCCTGAGAGGTACACCTCCGATGAGGTCCACAAGTCGACAGAGAGAAGCCCCCTAAAACCGTTTGTGACTTCTCCCTCACACCGGTGTAGGGACAGACACCCGTGTGTCACCGAAAAGTTCTGTTATCCTTGTCGATTCAGGAAGAGACAGGGGTGGTCAGTAGAGGGTGAGGGGGAAAAAGAGGGGGAGTCGGGGTGTCGAGTGGAGTGAATAGGTCCCGACTGAAACCTCTCCCAGGCAGCACCACACCTTCTTATTGTGAGTAACCAACCATGAAGTGGTTCCTGAAAAATTTTTTATTAAAATAAATAAATAAAAACCGCCACGATCTAGAAGCAACGACCTACACCCGAAAACGATCAATACCACTCGTCCCCGGCGAGACTTGACACCCGCAGTGTAAGGTCACCGAAGAGAACAACGTCTCATACCCGACATCCCGCACATCCGAAGTCAACAACCCCACCTGTCCGAGTCGTCGACACCAAGGGCCCGAGGTCTCGTGTCCCAGTTATCGACACTACGTGTCTGAATCAAAGAGACACCGTGCACCCTAGAAGGGTCTAGTCCCCAGTTGGACACAGAGGACGTAACCGTCCGTCTAAGAAGTGGTAACTCGGTGGTCCCTTCGGGGGTCTTTCGTGAAAACTCACCTATGACTTTTAACGCACTCCAGTTCACGTCGTCACCCCCCTCTTACAAGGGTAAAATGTCTACTCCAATGACTCCCCGGGTCTCTGGAGTTCTGAACGGGTCCCGGAGTATCCGCCTTCTCATCTCGGAGCAGAACTGGGGCCCAGAGTACTGAGGTGTAGACCGGCAGACGGAAGGCGCAGAGTCCCCGCTCAGGGTCCGACAGAAGAGAGCAAGACGGACGATTAATGACAAAACCCCGACAACCCCAAGGAACCACACCCCGGGGCGTCCTCCCTCCATTAATGTGGGAACCTCAACGGGAATCAGTCGTCGAGGGGACGTCGGGGACACGGTATCGGGCCGAGACTGGAGACAGGGAGGAAGGGGGACCCGGTCACTGAGTCTCTCAAACGGACCTAAGGACAAAGACAGAGAAACCAACCATGAAGACCACCGTAGACCGTCCGGGGAGGGAGTGTCACAGGTATTTAAGGTAAGTAAGTCCTTTTGTCCATGGGAGTCAGCTTACCCCCGTCCCTCTCTCTCGAAATTTACGGAGAGGTGGTCGGGACGGGTCGGTAGTCTTTGCAGGACGGGTGACTGGTCACCCCAGGTTCCTACTCGGAAGAACATCCCTCCCGTCATGACGGAAACCCCCGGAGAGAGATAGACATTCTCGTAGGTAGTCGTAGGTGAGAAAAGAACACGACTCCCCGTACGTTGAACCGAATACCCTAGAATCAAGGGGTTGGTCCGTAGCTTGGATCCGAGAGCCGTCACTTTCGTCCCTCAGCAGATTGGTGACCCGGTGGTCTCTTAAGGGGCAGAGTAGGCGAGAACTGGGAAGGTGGTGGTGACGGAGGTCAGACGAACAGGGTGTCGGTCTTAAAGTATGTGTGTACGTGTGTGTGTGAGAAGGGTGAATGTGTGGAGTCTCCCAAGGACACCGAGAATCCTTCTTCCGTCTTGGTCTCAGACTCTGGGACACCTCCGTCGGGAAGGACGCGGGGTCGGAGGGAGAGACCGTGAGACCGGAGGTAGACCAGAGGGAGGAGTACGAAAGACGGAAGAGTCTTGGAATCGTGTACGAGCGAGAGGGGCCTTACAGGAGGAGAGTCGGGGGAAACAGACGAATGAACGGAAAATCTGAAAGACCAGTTGGTGGTACGGGAGTCTCTACGGGACAGAGCGGGAAGTCACTCCGTAGCAGGGGTCCCAGTGTATGCGAGCGTCGAGGGACGAGAAGCGAACAGCAACAGCGACTGGACTAATCATCCAATTGTAACCGGAACGGGAACCTTCGAGTACCTTCGACCCTGGCGAGACACCGGAGAAAAGGAGAGAAAGGGAGTGACGACATAGGGAGCACGGCGTGTTTCATCCTCGAGCACTTTATGAGCAATCTATTTCGTAAGCAAAAAAAAAGGAAGAAGAAACATTAAACCGACGTGGTCGAGAATCAACACCGTACGTCCTGGAACTCAACTACCGTACGCCCTAGATCAAGGGGTTGGTCCCTGACTTGAGTCCGGGGGACGTAACGTTCGTACCTCAGAATCGGTGACCTGGTGGTCCCTTTAGGGAACTATTTCTTAAGACACACATACCTGAGAGGAGTGGGCAGATTAGGACCAACAGGGACTTCAGAGCGTAGAAAAGTCTTCGGGGGACAGAGGGTGGACGAAGAACCGACTACCACGAGGACGGTAAACTCGAGGGGTTAACAGTACCGGATACCGTGACGAGGTCGAAAGGAAGCCCGACTACTGGACCCCTAAAATCTCCTTCTAAGACTATATTACCCAACCCCATCCGAAAGACCAAAACGGAAAATCTTCTCGAGGGTACCTGTGTACGGTGAGCAGGTAGTTCCTGGTGCAAAACATCGGACCTGCCCCCCTACGCCACCCGTGGTCCAGTCGACGAGTCTCCGGTTCAGTGGTGTCTTCTGTACCGAACGTGTCCCTGTCCTGTGACGGCACCCACCACCCAACCAGGCTCGACCCGGCCCCTGACTCCGTCTTGGTCCGGACCTCACCCCAGCGTCGAGACGAGTGTGTGCTGGAACATCCGGACTCGAGACTCGATCCCCTCTCGGCACCTGCCCCGCGGACCCGGTGGCCGTTCTTCGGGCGTGTGTCTTTCCCCGAGGACTCTCCGGACGACACATCCCGGACTGGTCAATTTCAAGGGAAAGTACAGGGAGGGAGCGAGGGGTGGAGTAGCTGGGGTCGACTTTGTGCCTAAAAGGGGGAACAAAAGGACACATACTCCTCCCTTGACCCACTCGGACCTCTCTGCGACCCCTGCCCGACGCACGACAGTAGGAGGAGCCGCCGTAGTGACACCAGGAGTACAGCCGAGGACTTCTCGAGGGTAGAAGATCGAGTCGGGACCGGGGAGACGGGTGGAGGCGGAGCGGACCAGAAACGTCTCGTGTCAAGTCACCGCGAGGGAAGTTCCAACCCCTCCCATCAGTAGGGCGTCGGCCCACCGAGGCCCCAGACGAGACGGCCGGACCCTCGGAAACCGGACGACCCACCCGGAGACAAGAAGAGGACCTGGGGAAGGTCGTGCGGGTCTCGAAGAGACTAAACGTCCGGGAGACGGACGCTCGGCCTGTTCACGACCAACACCCCCCTCGAAAGACTCAGAGACGGTCCGAGGGTCCTCGAGCCGCCCGACCTGAACCCCGTCTCCGTCCGGTCTAGGGGAGTGACAGCCAAAGACGAGGAGGGCAGGTAGGACCGTCCAGGGACCTACCGGCCGACGTCCACAGGGTGGCCTTCCCCGAGGGGGTACAGTAGATGACGGCGGACACCGCTACCGGGCTGGACGTGTCGGTGGTGCTCGACGCCCGGTACCTCGACACACTCAAGCGGAAGTTGTACTTCTTCCTGCTCCACACGCACTTAGGGATGGTGATAGTCTCCCATCTCTGGGGTCCATGCCGGAGACACCCCAGGCGTCCACAGATGCCCCGTGGGAAGAGGAGACGGAGAAGGAGCGGGGGAGGGCTGCGGGAGCGGGCGAAGGAGGACTCCCGCCCGGGGACCACGTAACCCCACGACCCCGAATCCAGGTCGGACCGCAGGCGGGACTGGGGGGAGGCGAGACAGAGACGTGTCAAGATGGGGGACACAACCACGGGGCGGTGTGTCTCTAGGGCCGGCTCAAGGGGGGCGACCTGCTGATGTCGGTAAGGTAGGGGCTTTTGTGATTGAAGGGACGGCCGTAACTCGGGGTCTCGTTATAAGGTCCATCCGTGGGTGCTCGTCGTCCGGCCGGGGCAGTGGGGAAGAGGCGTGTGGGCGACCGGGCTCCGGGGACTGAGTCTGGGCGCAGGGACACCCCTCTCCTGGGCACCGGAACCGAGGGGCGAGTGATTACTACGAAAAGAACCGTACCTCCTCGTCGCCGCACTGGGAAGGCGGGCCGGAGCCGGAGCCACGTCAGTAAATAAAACCTTCGCCTTTATCGTTCCGACACAAAGAGAGTGGTGGGAGGGGCGGGGCCCCGACCTCAAGTCCGTCCTAGGGGCTTGGGCTTCCAGACCCCCGACGTCTCCGTCACCCGGCTCGACCCCGGTTCCCGACCCGTCGCACACCTCTTGTCCGGGACATTCATTCGGGACCCTCCCAAGGTTGGGCCCACCCTCCAAAATGAGATTTCCCTCTTCACCCGAGACGACAGTCTCACATTTACAAAAATCTTCGGGCAGTAAATGTACGTTTATTACACACTTAGTGGTCTTGAGGTCCTCAGGTCCTTTTGACGAACCGTCACGAACCGGTCTGGGACGTGAACCCATCGACCCCGTCTCCACCCGGCACAAGGAAAGCCTCGGCAGATCAAACCTGATCGGAAACCGGAGCTCTCTCGAGGGGCACGACTCCAACTGGCGCCCGACACACGTACCCAGTCTCGCCATTCCTTCCTGGACGAAATATCGGGGCCAGAAAGTAGGCAGTGTCCACCGAGACCAGGGACCCCCCACCCAACGGATGAGACAAACAAGTCGTTTCGTCTCTGCAGTCAGTCCCGGACCCCGAGTCACTCTCCTTACGTACCGTCAGACGAGAGTACGTCAAACGTAGGGTGCACTCTGCAGGGGAGTCCTCGGCGTCTAGTACCATGCCCCCATCCACCATCTCGGTCTCCCACAAAACTCCGTCAACGGGAGTCTCTGTCCACTCAGGTGACGGCCCCATCTCCCCACCTCACCTCACCCGAATTTGGACCAGAACTCCCTACCCCTCTTCAAATCACGGTGTCTCCGACATCTTTATCCGTGAAGTCTGCCCCTCAGTCTGTCACACTTGTTTCAAGTCTCACTAAGTCCACCCTTGTTCCCTCCTACTCGCGTGTTCCTGTCGTCCTCGGTCCCCAGGCTCCGGGTCTCAGGAAGTCGAGGGCGGGGGCCGCATCACCACACTTAGACACTCAAACGTTTCCCGCCGAGTTCTCGGTTTGGTCTCTCCGGTACATTACTTGGTGGAAGGAAGGTTAAGGTCTTTGGGGTGGGGGTCCGATGGACTCACTTCTACCTCTCTGGTCACTGGTGGTCTACTTGGTGTCGTACCTACGTCCAGTCTCAGAACACCTCAGAGACGAGGATCAGGACTCACGAACGGGAAGGGGTAGGAAGGGAGACAAGGAGGTAGAGCGAGAGACATAAGGGAAGAGGCGTAAAAGAGAGAGGTAGGAAGAGAGACAGGGAGGTAGGTCATAAATGACTCGTTAGTGATACCCGGGTCTAGACCCTATCTCCTCCTCGGACTCACCGAGTACCACACACCCCCTCTGGTTGTTCTGTCGGGCGTCAGTGGCACGACAGAGGACATACGGACGGGACTCCCTTCGACGATACACCGTGTCTTGTCCCAGCACGGTCGGTCGGACCCTGTTTCACGACCCCCTGACTCGTCATTGAACGCCACGTCCAAAAAGGACGTAACTCAGAACCTCCATATATCCCCAACCGGTCCGACGGTCTTGTCCGGCTGGTCACACGGTCCGTCTCAGTACTCCCCGACACCCCTCCTCTCGACCACTCAAGACCTCACCCACTCTCGAGGCACACCGATCTCGTAGGAGGAGGTCTCTGTCCTCCCGGTCAGTAAGTTTCGAAGTCCACATCGGTCTCCGACTGTACCTCGGGGACGTCTTTCGTCTACTCTTCGACGACCGTCACACTACCTCCCACCCGAAGTAGTGGACTTTGTCGAGTCCTCGCGACCTTGTCTCCGCTCTGGAAACGTTCCGGGGCTTCGTAGATAAAAACACACTACGGGTTTACACTAGACACACAAGGACGGCACTCCGTGGGTCGGGTCGGTAGAGGTCGGTGTAGAGGTCTACAAGGGCGAAGTAAACAAGACCCTGGTTTAACCGGAGTCTGGTCGTCGAAGACCTTAACTTGGGGTCGACGGTGTAGCGTACACGTACCCCAACGTACACCAACCCACTCCTCCGCCCTCGGTTCGTCTACAAGGGAAGGCTGCTACCGTCCGTACGGAACCCATGCGTCTCGGCAGGCTACACCGCCCCGGTGGACAGGACGTGTATCGGGTCTTCTCTCACGTCAAGGGCTTTCTTCCTACGTCCCCTGTACGTACGAATGACATTTGCACCAGTGAACTATATATCGGACCCGTAGCACAGGGTACGGAGGTGTATGGCGACTACTCACCTACTGTCACACTTGGATCAGTCTTACGTGACCTCTGGACACAAACTACGGTTCGCGGACGGCATTCGAGCGTCGAAATTTGCGACCGTACCCTTTGGTCGGGGGACTGTCGTGGAGACGTCTACGACACAAGAAGAGGACGAAGGGAGGAGCGATGAGAAGTCCAAATACCTTCCTAATGTCCGTTTGGAAGCTATCTGACACCAAACTGTAGGTCTATTGGTGGTATTTCGTTCAGTGTGTTTAAAAAACAAGGGGTCATGCACATTTTCAATACAAATGTGACAGAACCAGACAATTCACCGGTTATCGTAATACAGGTTTTTTCATCACATGTGTGGAAATTAATTTTTTATGAACTATCGGGTCGTTACAATTGGTACTAAACTTGGAAGTTACTCAGTTTTAGAAAAAACGTCATCATTGATAGTTTCTAGTGTCTAGCGGTAGTTTTTATATTAATACTAATTTTTTAATCTTTGTAACACTCTTAAAAGTCTTCCCCTGTTTTCTGTACTTCGGCTACTTACGACAACCTTTTTACCACGGTCACACAACCGACCTACGTCGTAACGGTGTTTGGAATCCCAACATTTTTTTGTTTCATCGTAGACGTTTCGTGTCATTATGGTTCAGACGGACACGTTTGTCTGGTCTCCTCTTCCAGAATATACCCCGTTCGTCGGTGGAAAAGTGGGAGAGTTGAGAACACAGAAGGGGAAGGAAAGAGACAGGAGGGAAGGAGCAGAGGAGGGTATCACATGGACATCCTGGGACAACACCTATACTTACGAATAACTTATAGTCGGGACCCGAAACACTTGGGGTCGGTCGGGCACCCACCCACCCACCCCAGAGGACAAATAAGAGACGAGAAGTGAGTTTGGTCAGGTCAACGAGTACCCGAACTGAAGGGACGGTCGTCTGCCCTCCTCGTAGAGTCAACCCCGGGTTCCGAGAGGGACAGGTCGGGACACAGAGGGGTCTATACACACGTACAGACAAATCTGGTCTCTCTTCCAGGGTGAAGGACCCAGACGTACTGAACCTGGTCGGACTTTGTCCTCTGGTCGCGAATGATTCGTGGAGGACACATGTTCGGCACCACCTCCGTATAAACACACGTGGTAAGGCGAAGTAAAGATGTGTAGTGTGTCATCTACCACAGTAAGGGTAAAATATGGACTCCCCTTTTTTTAGCTTCGAGTTTCACAAACTTGGTGAAACGGTTTCCGGATACCGATACACCACGCTACAGGTCTATGGTACCTTCTAAACTTTCGACACGAAAAAGACACTGAAAGGGTGTAGGGGGTCTTCTGACCCACGCTCCCCACTCTGTCTTTGGGTACCAAGGGGGAACCAGGAGTCCCTCCAGTGTCGACTCAACTCCCCATCCTCGTCTGGGGGCGAGTGTCGAGTTCCGTCGGATTCGACTTCCGGGTCACCACTCCTGACCTCTAAAGTCCCTCATCTAGGCCCACGTTTCCTGACAGTCAGTCATTTGTTTGTTGAGAGACCTCGACCTCGGGGTAACCACGTCCCTGCTACCTCCCTGGTCGGGACACAACGAAAAACCTTTTCGCTATCGAACCAAAAGACTTCCGACTATGACACACGAGGGTGCCCCTCATTACTCATTTCTATTATCTGATCCTTCTTAACCCATCAACCCTGAAGAAGGGTACACATCGTAGTACAAAATGTATTTTACAGTCAGACCAACGACTCAACACCCCACAGACTCCGTCGAACCACTCAAAGGACTTTGGACCCCTACGGACGTAACCATAAACGTCTAGGACTCGAGACTCTCGTCTCTCCCCAGACCCGCCGACGTTCGAAGTGAAAGCGACGACCCCCGGACCTAGTCGACCCCTCTCCCAAAAGGGACGAGGAAAACAGGGAGACGCCCCGAGTCAATTACCCCGCACAGTCACACCCTAGACACACACGTCCGACCCTGGCGCCGTCGGCGTACGACGTCCGAACCAATCTACGTAGTTTGGGAGATCAACACCTTCTCTGAGGCTCCAGTAGGAGAGTAGATAACCAACGTGTCTATTTCTTCGACCCTGGGCCCCTTCCCTCGCGTGTCCGTTCCCCTATCCTCCAAGCCGGAAGAGGACCCGGCACCTCCGAGTCGGGTCCCAAAAGAGGGGCGGGGTGACACTACATGTGTAGGACAGTAGACCGAGGGTCCGGTTGTCAGAAGAGACTTCAGAGTGTCGTCACAGAATGGAGCGTCCAAGAGGTTTGGAGAGGGGCTTAGGCTACAGGGGTCGTGTGTCATTGAACCCATTCATCGAGGAACAGACATACTAAACTTGGGGGAAATCGACATCGGGACCGACCACGAACCACACCCTTCCTCCGGGACTTCCACTCCGGGGGGGGGCGGGGGGTGGTAGGTGGGTCGTGTTGGGTAGTCCAAAGACGAATGTATCGAAGACCCCAGTGGGTGTCCTACCCTTCGGACTCTTCTCGCCACCGTCCTTTTCGTCGACACCCGGTCCGCACACAAAGGGGCCCCTCCGCCAATCCGTAATCACTTCCTTTTAGGGGACTTGGAACACGACATCTTTGTGTTCCCAGACACCAGCCGCTCGTAGGCACACACCAAACTACGTTTCGGTACCCGTCGCGACGTCTGATGTCGGGGGTCGAAAGCCCCTGAACAAAGTCTATGTGAATGAACCTAAAGTAGACTCGTGGAGTAGACTGTCACTACAGTAAAAATAAATTTTCTCATGGTATATTCCTTAAAAAAATTTTTTTTTATGTTTCAATGGGTATTAGGGAGGTGGGATTGTGTTTACACAGACAAAATAGAACCAGGAGACTACAGAAACCTAGTTCGTGTATATAAACACGAAACGGAAACTCTATTATGAAGTATAAGTCAAAAGGGGAGATAGAAGACAATAAAACATTTGTGTCAAGGTACGAATCTACAGAGTAACTAGTAGAACGAAACAGAGTACTACAAAACCTCGCCGACCCGGTAGTAAAGGTGTTGGAAGGGAGTCTACAAACTAAAGACCCTCTAAACGAAAAGATTAGGTCCTCGTAGAAAACCGAAGTCACACCCCGGACGGTCTCCCGAGTCTTGTTTACTTTATAAACAAGTCAAGAGTAAATCCCCCTAAAAAAAAAGACTCAACCACCCCATCGAAATCTTTTTACACTCAAACCAAAACAAGACCGCACATAACGACCCTGAACTGAACACCGAGTCCCTTTCCTCATTGATTATAGGTTTGAACCACTTAGTCTCACCTAACCGGACCGAAGACAAGGGTCAACAAGGGTCAGGAACTGACTATCGTAGTCTACTTCTCAGTAGTAAACCTTACACCCTCGACGAATTTTTGGGAAATTATGTCCGACTGTTCACCCGTCACACTTTACACTGACCCCCCAGACAAAATCGTAGAAACCCTTGTATGTGGTACCATAATAAAATGTTACACTTTCCTGACTACCTCAATAATTTGTATTTGCGACTTCCGACCTTCGAGTGCAATTGGACTTCCGGCACTGACACTTGAAGTGAGACGCCAAAGGCGAAACCTCCTACTGGGGAGACTGGGGTGGTGCCGTCGGGAAAGTCAGATGTCTGTACTCGACGACGAACTGGACCGTTGGGGTGACGGACTGAAACACCAAGTCTGACTTTCAACAGGACCCACCCACGAACGAGACGTAAGGGGAACTCTAACACATCTGGTCCTACTGTCGTACAGGAACTCGAACCGGGGTTCCGTCTCACGGGCTGACCGTGCTAGGAGGGCCGGACGTCGGGACAGGGAGTCAGAGAACAGACTCCCAGTCCTTAAGACTCCGACAGAGAAGGTTTACTTCCTTGTCGGAGGTTCGGGCCACCTGTCTCTCCCCACGGGGAGACGACCCTTCTACACCTACCCCCGTGCTCAGTCGGCTGCTCAGTGCTTCCTGAGTACCACTCTGAGCCCATACCTGTCCGGGCCGAAGGAAAGACCAAGTGCTCGGGAACTTGGGGTCGGAAGCGGGTGAGTTTTGGTAGCTATCCTGGGATGTCAGAGTAGCGGAACCGTAGTCCCGACCTACCTCTACTCTCCTACCACTACTATTACCGATCGTAAAGAACTCTCGAGCGACAAATGACTCACAACAAGTCTCGTGAAGTACGCACGATCGACTTAGAAACACTGTTGACTTATGCCACGACGACGAGATTACAAAGTAAGACACCTTGTCCTTCGGTTCCTTGTCTGACCACTTACATAAACAGGGTAAGTGTGTCGACCCTTTACCCCTGGAGTCCGGAACCCCTAGGTCTCCAACACGGGGGTGTACGTCGCCCTGGGACGGAACGAGCCAGTCGACCTGGTCGAGAGGGGAAAGAGTGAGTCGTCTTGAGCCGAGTCCCTCCCTTGTTCACAGTCTAACTCCCAGGACCACAGGGCACAGCGGGGACCGCCCCTAGGGACGGACGAACGGACAGAGAAGGAGTGAGTCGGCATACGGCCGTGAAGGACGAACCACAGACATACGGTCGGGTCCATCCCCTTAAGTTTCTCCTCGGGGTCTGGGACTGTAGTTTCACAACAGCCGGAACAACCCCATTTATTCGTCCTGACATTCATTGGCGAATATATCTTGTTCTCCATCCACGTCTACTTTATGGGACGCCCGAATTTCCTCCCTTACCACCGTAAGGTCACCCCTGTAGTACGGTCCACCAGTCACAGAAGAGGCATAAATGAGTAAGTAAACGACTCAAGGACCATGTATGGTTACGACCCCCAGGTCTCGACTTCTGGGAATTTGCAAACGACAGACCACCTCACCGACCGCCACAGACAGAGGCCACTACATGACACGGGTCGTGTGAGTCCTGTCCCCTTGACATACTCGGTCCGTCCTGGTCGGTGGTGTGTCGGTGGTGGGGACGTAAGGAGAAAGTGCCGGTGTGCAGGGTTTGGCGTCGTACGACCACCCCTCTGGAGTCTCCACACCACCGGCACACTCGACCTGGAACTCCTGTCCGTCTTAACCTTCCGTCCCGAGACGGCTACGTTCCTGACCGTACGTTCCCGCAGACCCCTACCGACCGTCGCACCACCCAACCGAACACCCTCCGTGTCACCTCTACTCCGACTCCCCCGACCGTCCCGACTCTTTTCTCGCGTCTTCCGGTGTGAAGACATCGGGGCGGAACGGATGTCCTATTCCGTTCTGACACCCAAAGCTCAAACCCCGCGGATAGACTACCACCGAAGTATTACTAATTAGACCGGTGATACACTTTAAATTTAGAATCCTCTTTAACGACCCCGATGGTAGGGACGGGGTGGGGAGGGTTTTTTGGGTGAATCCTTCGACATTGTGACCTCCTCCGACTCTACTTGCGAAATCTCTATCTTCACCTTGTCCTCTTCCGTAGACACTCGTGGTACCCGGACTTAGTCGTCGTAAATGACTGGTCGAAATTGACCCTTCTGGGCCTCCGAAGGCACATTGACGCCGGCCTGGGGTCCTCTACCCCCTACCCCCAACCGTACCTCCCACTGTCCCTCCACGGAGACGAGTGGACTCAGGTCCTTCGTCGCCCTGTCGGTCCTCTCTCCGGAGCCGACCTCCGCGTCGAAGTCTCGGTAATCGAGCACACTACCGGAACGGGTATCACCCCAGTCTCTGTACCAAAACAGTAGTCCACTCAAACCTTTCGGACAGGGCACGAGCGAGCCCGGGGGTCCCGTGAGCGTCGTATTTACGTCGTATTTCGGAGACTCTCAGGACGTCTTTCCTCCGGACCGACCAGGTCGCAAGGAGGGTCCCTGGGCCGGCGACAGCTTTGTCGAGCGAGAATCCTAGGGCACCTGGTAAGATATCTGGAGTGGACCCTTTGTGACTGTTTCCAAACCGACTTCAGGACCCTCACCTACCTCTCCCTCGGGGTTCCTACCTGAGTGCTCTGTACGGAGCCCTTCTCCGAGCTCCTAGTCCACCTCCTACCCCGGGTTGTCAGTCTCCCCTCTCTCCACGACTCCCGTCCCCCACCCGTCCAAGACACCTCTACGGTTTACTCCACATTCTTCTCTCGAGGAGCCCCCAAGTTCCCGTAGGAAACCTCTCGTCCACACCCCTCCTCTCCCCCGAGGTCAGGAGCCGTCACCCAACGTCTGTCTATTTCCGCCCCGACCCCGTCGTGTGTCGGTGGTGGGGACGTAAAGAGAAAGTGCCGGTGTGCAGGGTTTGGCGTCGTACGACTGACCGTGTGCCTCTCAAGGGTCTCTGTAGACCCGTAGAGTCCTGTGGATAATCAAGAGTATTTCTTCAATAATATGTTTTTCTTTCGTCCGTATCCTGTAGACCGATGAAGAAGTAAAGAAAGGACGAGGTCCGTTTTCTAACTCGGAGACCGGTGTCACTTCGGTGAACCCCACGGAGTACCCCCTCGGGGTCCTCACTGACTCTCGGTCGAGTCGGAGACCGGTCACCGTCCGAGATCCCTATAGGGCCCCGAAACAACACACCCCTTCCCTACACTCGTCCACTCCAAGGACAATAATGTGTAACACAACGTACTCAGTGGACCTTAAAGGATTCCTAAATCCAGTTCCTAACCCCGTTTACGTACACCCAACCCCCCCTCCACCTCTCTCTATTGCTCGGTCTAGGACGGACACTCATTCAAAAAGAAACGAAATCTCACTCTGTAGAGACCTCTCCGAAACTGACCCCCTTCACTCCATGGTCCCCCACAGGTTCCCGTCCTTGACTCGACCTCAACTTCCTCCACTACCGAAGGGTCTCCCGGGACCTAACTCCGACGGAAGAAGAGGACGACCCTCTTCCCCGGGACCACCGGTTCCAGTGTCCTTCTGGGGACTAGGGAGTTCTCTCCCGTCCCCTGGGGGGAATGTCGGGTTTGGACTAGGGTCCACAGAAAAGGTTCCGGAACAACTCGAGAGCAGAAGGTATTCGAGCCCTGTGGTGTCCGCTTGCAGAAGTACCGTCCTTCAGTTAACGACCGACCTGGCAGTCTGAGGGCCCGCAGGCAGGTCGAGACTCTGAAAGGCAACAAGAACCAGAGTCATCTGACCAGGATCCAACTATCTCGTCCCCAGGAAAGACCCATTTTCACCCGAACAACGGATTAGGAAGGGCTCTGGTCAACCTTAACCACGGGTCGATGACCCTACTGACAGGACCCGGCCGCCCCTGGACTGGAAATCCATCCGTCCACCGAGTCTGTGGTCCCCACTCTCTTACAAAAGTGTCGGTGGACTTGACCCGGTACTTCCAGCACAGGGTCGTCTACTCCCCCTGCTCGTTAAGTCCGTCATCCTTCCATCTACCCCGGATCCCACACCTCAGAAGAAGGCGTCCCCCTCCGCCCGCGACCACGAGACTGGAAGTCGAGGCGACGAAGCCGTGCGGGCAAGGAGTGGGTAAGGGACGCGAACTGCATATCGCCTTTCGATTAACGAGGTGAGCCCGGAGGGGGGAAAGGAAAGGGCCTAAACCTAGAGAACGTGCACAAAAATTATCCGTAGGGAATTAGGTTCACATCGGAAGACCCAAAATAAGACAAAAGAAAGGGAATTTGTTTTGTCTTTCAGGTACGGTCGAACCTTAACCCGAGTCTTGGTCTCGGTCGGTCACACAATCCGACCGTCCCCCGGTCAGCTCTTAATTCACGGGGGACGGGGAGCTCCTTAGACCGGGAGTGGTGTCGTCCCCCTCCCCCCGCCCCCCGACTCTCGCCGACCTCGCCCTCCAAGGACGCAGAGGTTGTGGAGACGGTGTCCTTCTCCCTAATCGTGTTTGAGTCGTCAGACTGACCCTCGTCTCGACACACCTCCCTTCCGGAACCCGCGTGCGGCAGTCGACGGTGTGGTCCACACGCCTCGGGAACCGGACCCCTTCGCTTTGGCGAAAGGAACCCCGTCCAGTGGGACGGGACAGGAGGGCCTCCTCGGACACTCGGCGATACAAGTCTCAAAAATGGGGGTCTTCGTCGGAATACATTTTAACGAAGACGTAAATAACGCTGGGAGAACTTAGGTCCCACCCAACCGACTGACATAACTGACAACACCCCCTCTTCACCGGGGTGACTTCTCAAGAAAATTCTAAATCACGGGTCCTGTTTGAAATAAATGGGATGTCAAGTCAAGTCAGTAATTCAGCACAGGCCGAGAAACGCTGGGGTGGTCCGGAGGGACAGGTAGTGGTAGAGAACCTCAATTGAATTTGCGTACAGGTAGCTCAGCCACTACGGTAGGTCGGTAGAGTAGGAGACAACAGGGGAAAAGGAGGACGGGGGTTAGGGAGGGTCGTAGTCTCAGAAAAGGTTACTCAGTTGGGAAGTGTACTCCACCGGTTTCATGACCTCAAAGTCGAAGTCGTAGTAAGGAAGGTTTCTTTAGGGTCCCGACTAGAGGAAATCTTACCTGACCAACCTAGAGGAACGTCAGGTTCCCTGAGAGTTCTCAGAAGAGGTTGTGGTGTCAAGTTTTCGTAGTTAAGAAACCCCGAGTCGAAAGAAGTGTCAGGTTGAGAGTGTAGGTATGTACTGGTGACCTTTTTGGTATCGGAACTGATTTGTCTAGAAACAACCGTTTCATTACAGAGACGAAAAGTTATACGACAGATCCAACCAGTATTGAAAAGAAGGTTCCTCATTCACAGGAAATTAAAGTACCGCCGTCAGTGGTAGACGTCACTAAAACCTCGGTTTTTTCAGACTGTGACAAAGGCGACAAAGGGGTAGATAAAGGGTACTTCACAACCCTGGTCTACGGAACTAGAAGCAAAAGACTTACAATTCGAAATTCGGTTGAAAGAGTGAGAGGAGAAAGTGAAAGTAGTTCTCCGAAAAATCAAGGAGAAGTGAAAGACGGTATTCCCACGACAGTAGACGTATAGACTCCAATAAATGTAAAAAGGGGCCGTTAGAGCTAAGGTCGAACACGAAGAAGGTCAGGTCACAAAGAGTACTACATGAGACGTACATTCAATTTATTCGTCCCATTGTTATATGTCGGAACTACATGGGGAAAAGGATAAACCTTGGTCAGACAACAAGGTACAGGTCAAGATTGACAACGAAGGACTGGACGTATGTCCAAAGAATTCTCCGTCCGATGTCTTGACCATTCTTAAAAGAAAAACGGTTGGTCTCGGTCCAGCGTACAGTACGGGGGAAAAACGGAACAGACAATCCCTCGAGTCTCGGTTGGACGCACGAGAAAATCATCGACAGATTAAACTACCAATCGGACAAATATCAGAAGAGAAAGGGTCCCAGGACTGAACCAGAACAAGACTTGGTCCCACACCTATTCAGGAAATCAACCTTTTCTTTACTCCCGTCTATACGTCAAACTTTTATTTCACGGTAAGTTCCGTCTCGGGGCCTCCCCCGCATGAGTCCGTACGTCGAGGGGACCGCATTCACGGACGTCCTTCGGGACTCGCTACTACCCTCCCCTCTCCACTTTCCGGCCCGAATGACCGTCGACAATCCTCTGGTGTCATTCACGCGCCGATCCCACGACGAAGACTTGCACCCAGTCGAACAGGTCTGTCGTGAGAGACTTTACCGTCGGAAGTCTGAACCGGAACCGGACCGCCGAGGTGAGGGGTTTGGTGGTAGACGAATTAATACACAGTCCGAGGACGTCGGACACAAACGGTGTCGTGAGACATCACGCGTAGGCACTCGACGTCCCTACAAATCTATTCCCGAGTCTAGACGAACCCTCTCGGAGACCCGCTCCTGGGGTCCCAGTCTTAGAGAGACAAACAAAGACTCTGTGGAGTTTCGGATGTGTAGTGGTCTTACCGCAAGACCGGGGTACAATGGGTCGTCCGCCGGACGACTGAAGGGAAGAAAACTGTTCACCCGCCCCAGTCCTCAATCACACGGACCTGATTCGGGCCCCCACAACCTGAACCGAAATAGTGAACTCCTGCTCCTGCGACAAGACATGAACCGATCCCTCGGTTCCGGTCGGGTCTAGTCAGTGCCGACGGAGAAGTCCCACTGGGCACTGGAAGTGTCAGACGAGAGTCACCGAAGGTCATGTGACGTCAGTGACAAGTCTGACCCGGTGACTCCGGTCTCTCCCTGCAGTACAGGGACTCAAACGTGTCGTTTCAGTCGTCTCGGACGGAGACCCTACGCCCCGGGCGTCGGGAAGGGGTCACGGAAGATCCAGACTGTGCGACGGCCCGGTGAAACTTCCGAACCTCACGTGAAACTGAAGAATCCACCACCACCAACAAAAAGAATTCTAAAGGTTTCGTTGTATCGAGTGTAAAATCGCTCGTGTAACAAATCTTATATTGAATAGAGTAGCCTTACAGTTTGTAGCTCTTTGCGGTCTCGGTCTACACCGACTGTACCGAGTCGGGTCGGATGTCCCATGACCGGCGCCCGACACCGGCGAGGACGGGGGTAGTATGGGGGAAGCGGTAATTCATCGGACCTGTGGGACGGAAGGGAGGAGAAGGGAACGAAGTGGGACCGTCCTCTTCCTCCCCGTTCCTGTGAAACGGGGGAAACCAACCTCCAGTCCGGTTCTTGTCCTACAAGAGTTCAAACTTGTTGGCTTTAATAAGATTAACGACAACTGTGGTAAATAACTCACAGACTACGCACGGGACGAGAGGTGAACTTAAGAGAGTCAGGTAGGTTTTTGTCACGGTCCACTCTTTCTTCTAAGAGGTGAGCCCACCGATCCCCCTCTACACCTGTGACTTTGAGGCTCGATTTGGCGAAACGAGTGGTCACGTGTCGACCAGACACAGACCGAACTTCGAACCCGAGGTACTGGACCAGTTTGTAAATCCCGTCACCGACAGTAGACCCCCGATACAACGGGGGACCTTCTGGAGAGAGTTACAGACTTCCGGGAAGACTGACAGTGTCGACCCTCCCGTTCTACCTACACCAGACGACCGTAGATCTCCGGCTCCCACGGTGTGTGTAGGACCTCGGGGGTCTTGGGAGAGAGGGGTTCGTGTCTCAATGGGCCGGGGCTTAGAGGTATCACGACTCCATCTCTTTGGACTAGATCTACAGGAGTGGGAGGACGACTGAGAAGGACCCACACCGTTCCCGTCCCAACAGTGGACGGACGTCGAGAAGGACACACACGACTGGAAGAAAAGTGGGAATCTACCCTAGTACCTGTAACTGGGACCTTCCTCCAGTCCCGGTGAAACGGGCCGTCCCTCTGGACCGGGGTGGACCTTGACGACGACCCAAAAAGAGAGGACCCGAAATGTATGACAGTCGTCGAACCCCTCGACTCGTCTCCAAGAGCACCCGAGACCCTTCAACGGACCACCCGTCAGTCGTCCCCAGCACCCGGTCCCGACTCTGAACCAGGTCACTCGGGAGGACCTGAGAGAGTGGTCGAGGGGTCTCTACGTGGTACTTACTGGCAGGCACACATACATATGTACATAATTATTCTCGGTGCCACTCATTGGGCGCTACCTCGTAACTCTCGTCGTTCGAGGGACTGACAGGTCGTGTACCCTAAGCTCCCCCGTCTCACGTCCTACACCAAGGCCCTCGTCACGTACCGACCTTCCCCACTGACCCCACGCCTCCCCCGCCGTGCCCCGGTACAGTCGCCCGTCCGTGACCACGTTTACTCCTTACTACTCCCGGACCGGGGACCGGTCCTCCAGCCTGGGACTCTACTCGCTACTACCTCTCTGTCCGCCCTCCTCCCGTGGACCCGTCCACACCTCGGACCTTGCCGACGTCCACCGTGCTCAGTGTCCTTTCCGCCACACCCCAGTGCACTACCCTTTGGAGATAAAGGTCTCACGGATGGTGAAGACTTTTGGTGGGGGAGTGTCCTACCGTCAAACGAAATTCCACGGGAACTGACTCTGTGTCCGATCGTTGACCCTATTTAAGTCAAAGAGAATCCACACACACAGAGTCGGCGGGGCTACCTGCCGTAGACCTATGCACACCTCGTGTCGAAGGCATTAGTTACCGTCCCTGGGCCGAGTGCGGCGTCTGTCGTGGACCACGGACACACCAACGTTGACGACTTGTGCCTACCTGTGGGCCCCAGCGTGGTCGGAGCAGAAGACCGGTAAAGTGTCCGGACCTGCGACGGCGCTCTTCCCGATCCTCAACCGGGTACTAGTCCGTCTTGGTCTTCGACGTCCGGGAAAATCCCCCGTCTCTGGTCGTGCCCAATGATACCCCTGGAACTTTCTTTCCGTCCACCGCCCTGGTCTGACGGGACCTGTGGGGACCGGACAGACCACGTAGACGGGTCCACAGACAACCAGGGTCCCGGAAAGTCTAAACCGGACCGTGGAGGAACTTCTACCGAAACTGGATCCCGGTCCGCCCCGTCCCGGAAATACTCGAGTTCGATTTGTCACGGTTCCGGCCGCCTTACGCAGAGGGCTTTGGATTCCCAAGACGGGGGGTCTAGGACGCTCAAAACGTGTCCTTGTCCCACCCCTCTAGTATTACGGAGACTCTCCACTCCTTTGTCAGAAGGTCCCGTAGGTCCCCTGGGGTGGATCCTCGGGTCTCGGGCCTCCCTGAGGGACTGGGTCGACGGACCGGACAGAGGGGTCTGGACGTCGGACAGTGGATGACGCTCGGCCGGAAGACCACGAGGTAGAGGATGATGCTCGAGTTGGTCGCGCAGCCCCTCTGTAAGGTGCGGAGGGTCGGCAGGTACTGTCACCTACCGAAGTGGCTGGGGAGGTTGAGCCTCGCGAAGACGGACCCCGACGAGAGGTTGCAGTTGGCCTTGCGCCGACACCTCGACTGCGCCTCCGTATAGCCATTCTCCGCCGGCGCTATGGGGTCGGGTGGGGTCGGGGGGCGCCCTTGGGTGGCCGGCGGTGACACGGCGCGGGGGGAGTGGACGGTGAGTCCGAGACAGGGGAACAAATCCCATTCTGTCCATCTTAGGTCCAACGTCGACACGGTAAGAGAATTATTTTTATGGGAATTTCATGCCTCGCGTCTGGCCATCTATCTGACAGAGCCTCCTCACTAGAAAGTAAACAAGTAAAGTATATATCAACAGGATCCTTGAATCTTTTCCACTCTTCTGCCATCCATAACGGGTGAGGTCCTAAGAACCCGAAGGGAACACCGAGTCGACCATTTCTTAGGCGGACGTTACGCCCTTTGGACCCAAGCTAGGGACCCAACCCTTCTAGGGGACCTCTTCCCTTTCCGATGAGTGAGGTCATAAGACCGGATCTCTTAAGGTACCTGACATATCAGGTACCCCAGCGTTTCTCAGCCGGCGCTGACTCGTTGAGAGGGAAAGAAAGTGAAAGTAACGGACGTCGACCCTGTCGTGACGACGATTGTGACATAAGACTCGGGGTCGGGCACCACTTTCTAGTGAATCATATCCCTTCCACTTCGGAACTACACACAGGGAGCCAAACAAGTATTTTAATAGTACGACTCCTACAAGTGTTGAAACGCTAGGTCCCAGTGGACCTTCCCAACATCTCTAGCACATCTCTCCCACCCACAAGAGTCTGTAGCAAGTCACGTAGGTGCCACCGGCTCCCCGAGATCTCGTTTGAGTTCTCGACTCGTCCCTTCGTCCCCAGGCCCGGGGACACTTGGTCTCGTGGAGACGAGAACGAACATAGTACCCGGAAGTGTCTTCTGGAGCACATCTCTCTCCCAAAAGGTCAATTCTCAACCTTTCGGTACCCGGACGTCGTCTCCCTAGTGAAAGGTCCCTCCCCGTCTCCCGCGTGTCGTTCGCACACTGTGTCTCTGGAGGCGGGGTTCGGGCATGGGAAGGGTCTGTCGGAGGGTGAACAAAATTTTTCTGGACGTCACCATATGTGTCTCCAAACAAATAAGTGAAGTATGAAGAGACATAGATTTTTATCATAAAATTTTCAATGGGTTTGTTTGTAAAAACAAGAAACCTAGAACAGAAGGGTGGAGGTGGAGACGGAGGACGAGAACTGACTGCATTATGACCCGTGGGGGAGAGGTCCAGACGACCGTGGGACCCCAGAAGCTCTGCGGTTTAGGACATCGCGGCTCGGTCCGTCTCGTCCCCTCACCCCCGTCCCCTGTCGGCACCCTGCTCCACCGTCCGGACATCGACTAGTGGACGAAAGGTAGGGCGAGGTGCAGCTCACTTTAGACCGAGGTAAAGGGCCGGGAGTCCCGGAGAGGGGCGGACCTCACCCTTGTCTCCGGAAGGTCCGTCTTCTCATGTAGGGGACCGGCTCCTAACGACTCCTAACAACCTCCCAAATACATTGGCGAACTTAACGTCCCGGTCAAATTTTTATTAAAGACAGGTAGACCTCACCTAAATTCTCTACTTCCTTGTGCTTTACTACATCTGGATACCTTACCAAATCTTTTTGCGTAGCTCTCCTCTTTCCATGTCCGCCACCGCAAGTAATTCGGTACGGACGTCACTTCCCGAGGACCCCACAGACGACGGACTCGTCGAGACGTCCAACTGATGTACTCAAAGGTTGATGTACTTACAACCTTCCCCTTCCCTGGATTATCATCGTCGTTGTCGATGACGAGTGGTCCGTGGGCACTCCATCCATAATAGTAGTAGAGGTAGAACGTCTACTTCTTTGACTCCGACTCATTGACCGACCCCGGACACCGTCTAGTGACCACCTCCGATGGTAATTCTGAATGGACACGAGAAAGGAGAGTAACAGACGGAGGGATCAAATCGTCGGGTCGTAGTGGGTCGTGGAGGACCACCCTAATCCGGACCTGAGTCCAGGGCAAACGGACCACTACGACGACCTCTTGGTCGGTGGACCTTGTGGTTGACGTCGAGACGGAGGACACCAACGACGCCGTCCGCGGTCCTGGTGACACACCCCCGGTCTCTCGACCAGGTCCGATTGGACTTAGAGAGATCCCGCCCCGCACGCCGACATGATGTAGCCTCCCCTCCAGAAGCGTCTTACGGAGTCACTGTCGCGGTAGAAACACGTCAGAGGGTTGACATTGGTCGCGATACCGACCGTGGGTCGGTGGCAGACGTTCTAAGGTGGTCCATGGTGGTGGATGTGTGGGTGGGGAAGGGACACCTGGAGAGGAGACGCCACGTACGGACCCTACGGTCTTTCGAAAGAAGAAGGAAGAGAGGAGTAACCACAAACGTGACTGTTAGACCTCTACGAAGTGAACCCAAAAGAGACACGGAACGACAGAATGACACTGGAGGACCTTGGAGGCGTCTTGTCTGCGTCGTAGACTGTCCAGATGGAAACTAGACACCCATGGACAAAGGACGGACACACGTGTCTACGACTCCATCATACGAACAAACGCAGGAAGAAGGGAAGGAGGAAGGAAGGATGTCGGTACGACCTTCGACGTCCCCCTACCCTCCCATGTCCTTCGGGACGACGACGGGAGAGTCTCACATGGGTAGTCGACTCACATGTTCCGTTTCTGAGTTTACACGAATTATGTTCCCTCCCACCACGATTCGTGTTTCGTTCGTCGTGTCCAGTGTACGACACCCTGGGTTCCCCTCTTCGTAAATGAACAATCCTACCAAGTCTCCGCCGAAGTACCTCCCATTCCGTAAACTCGAACGTTCCTCGGTACCCGGACGTGGTCACACCTTCCCCATCCGTGTCCCACTACCCCCGTCCCCGACTCCCGTAAGGTCCGTCTCCCCTACTATACCCGTTTCCGGATCCCCACTTCCCTCCCGTTCCGTGCACACCTGACGTGAGACCGACACGACCTCCGACAAATTCTGTCAACCCCTATACAAATCTTTTATCCTACCCTGACCCGGTACCTTCCTGTACTCTAGTGCAAATGCGTTCCCCTGACAACTTCCAAAAGACTCATCCTGATGCATGAGGTGCCCCACCTCCTGAGTGGACCGAGTGGAGTCTCCCACCACACCTGTCCCGGTCGAGACCCATCTTCTGGTCCGTTCTCCGACTAGAATGGATCTTGGAACGTATCTTTCGGCTCCGTCTTTCGGGGCTCCGGGGGAGGAGGACCCTGTGCGTCGGCGTCTCGTACCTGACGCGGGCCGTCCACCTAACACACCGAGTCCGGTAACGGAGGCCGTGTTCACGTCGTACAGAAGGACGGACGGTTCTCCGTCTACTACCACCACGCCGCCCAGTACCCGTTCCAGTCAACTTCTTACGTCAAACTCTGCGATCACCACGAGAGACAAGGGTCCAACACGCCAACGTAAATGTCTCGTGTACAGATAGAACCCCGAGTGAACCAGGAGAGGTCAATGAGATCGAAAGGCCCGTTCCTCCGTACAACTTTATTCGAGTCTCTCCAATTCAGTGGACGTGTCCTGTGTGTCGATCATTCACCGGCTCGGTCCTACTCGGATCCCGACACACGGGGAGACGACGAGCAACCTGTCCCCGACCTCGGGTGACACCCGGGACGCGGCGGAGGACAGGGGAGTCTCTTCTGTTCCTCTCCTTCGGGTCGACGTGAAAACCGAAAAACGGGTGGGGAACCGGGAGGGTCGGAGAGACCAAGCCCGTCTCGGCCGACACCACGACCGACAATCAAGAACCTTACAGCCTCGACCCCCGAGGACTCCGGTCGGAGAGGAAAGTATTCCCTCTATACCCGAATCTTCTCTTTCCCTGGTCGGGTCTCAGTGCGTCGGTCGACTCCCCGGGTCAGTAACAACCGGGCGATCACTCGCAGTGGAGTCGAGTGGAAACCCCGTAAAGGCCGCACACGAAAACAGAAAATAAAAAGCCCAACTGTGTAAGGACCGTGAACCCGACATCCTGAAGTTTCTCCTCTAACATGCGAAGTGCATACGGACAGAGACCAACATGACGACCCTCTCAATCCGTGTGTGGAAGTGAAAGGACACTTACAGTGGGATTGGGTCGGAACACGGGTCTAGAGAACGATGGGGACCAGGGTCGTCTCCACCTAAGTAACCTCTTGGGACCCACCTTCCACGGGTCCTGGGAGACGACTTGAAGGACAATCGTACCGTCCGACCCGTCGGAGAGTCGACGGGACAGACCGCGGGGGAGGTAGTTTCCCGTGCCCGAAGACGAGGGGTCCACCGACTGGTACGGGGTGCGGCTCCCGTGGAAGTCCAGTGTCGGGACAGAGAGACAAGGAACCTCAGGACGGACCGACGAAGTGGGTCCCGTCTCGGGGGGGTGGACTGATAGAGGGAGTCGGAAGGGGGTGAGACCCTTGATCTTAAATACCTGGTCCCAACTCGTGGGGGAGGTCGACACAACCGACGTAGAGGGATAACTTCGCCGTAACCGAAGTCCCACCTTTCCGCCGACTCGCACCTCAGACCAGACCCCCTACGGGACCCCCCACCGAAATCGATCCTCCCCTCGAGTCCGGCACGTGCCAGAAACAGGGACACTCGAGACGTAGACAGGGTAACCGTCCTACGTTGGACTTCTAGAAGTTGTTGGTCCTCCTCAGACCAGACCCCCCACTGGACCCCCCACCGAAATCGGTCCTCCCCTCGAGTCCGGCGCGTACCGGAAGCAGGGACACTCGAGGCGCAGACAGGGCAACCGTCCCACGTTGGACTTCTAGAAGTTGTTGGTCCTCAAGCGGCGGGAGAACCGAGTCAGGCAGTTGGTCCCGAAGCTCCGGCACATGGTCGACTGGGCGTACACGTGGTAGGCGTACTCGAAGCAGTTTCCGACCCCTCGGCTCATGTCCACCCACGACCCCGCGGACAGGATCCCGGTGTCCCCGGAGTCCCCCGAGTCTTGTCGGCTCGCCCCGAGGAGTCTCTACTCGATCCGACCGGGAGAGGGGCTTCTCGTCTCCCTGGCCCCTAGTCGCGCCCCGCCTCAGGGTAATCTGCTCCTTCTCGATTCGCGGCGAACGGGTCGCAAAGTCAAAGAGTCCGTGACCTTCGTAGAGTAGGAGTGTTGGGACCCACCCCTACAACCATAGTAGTGGCAGCATGTCTACTCCCTTGCTTCCGGGTCCCTCCCTTTGACTGAACGGACAGTGTAGTAACCACCTTTGCGACTCGGAGGTTACCACCGCAAGAGGAGTAAAGAAAACCCGTCTACCAAAGTCCTGCTGGGAGAGGTTCCTCAATTCAGAGGGAGAGTCCCAAGGAAGGGAGGAGACACCGAGGAAGAGACTGGACCATTAGGACTCCTAGATCCTAAAATTTTGGCTCTTTCGTCCCTTCTCTCCTCTACGGTCGTCAGTTTTCTTGTTATAAATGAACGAATCTTTACGGAAAGAAAGTCTTAAAGTACATGACCAAATTTACGTCGGGACCAGTCCCCACAGGAACCAGACGAGACAGCTTCGAGAGTCTGGCGAGCCCACACCCGGATCTCGACGGGTAAGGAAAAGAAGGGTGTGGACGTGTCCTCGACGGAGCTCTCCGTGCAGACACGCGGGTCGGGGGTGAGGTGCCGTCTCCGTCCCCGTGGGTGTGCAGTCGGGCTCGGTCGTGGAGCGTTCAATAAGGGGGAAGAGAAGTAAAAAGGTCTACAAACCTTAGGTAAAACAAAACGTCAGTAAGACGTGGGCCCGGTTTGGGTAAAGTCACAACCGAGACCCGGTGGTAAATATTACTTTAGGTCTACTCGCACTGAATACCTTTCAGTCTAAGAGTAATCTCCTAAAGCCAGGCATTTTAGGAGCAGACAGTAAATGGCATAAAATCGACGACAAGAGGCTCAGACGGGGTGTCACGACCCCTTGTCTCGGGAACCAGACACCCCAGAGAGAGTTTACCCCCTCCACACTGGTTAACCCGCCAGGCTCACCAGTCGGACGCTAATCGGGTCCGGGTGCCCGGGTCGGGCTCCCTGTAAAATCGAGTGGAGAATCGGAACCGACCTTAGTAAATCCGTTGTTCTTTCCAATCTTTTGATCAGAACAAAAAACAACCCCTTCCCTTCATAAATTTCTACCTGGGTCACCCCTTTCTCAGTCTCCCTCCAGACACACAGAGAGGATTGTGAGTTCTGACGGCAGAACTCCCAGCGTGCGTCCGTGGGCCCAGTCCGTCCGTGGGGCCCCGGCTCAGACGTTCGGGCAAAGATTGGAAGGCGAGTCTGCTACACGTCCGGTCCGCTCCTCCCACCACGGGACCCCAACCGCCGAGAGTTGGACCGTGCCGTGCGCCGGGAGGTCGAAGTTCACGACCCCCCCTTCTCCGGGAAACAACCGGTCTCGGAAAGGGACCCCGGTGACACAGTGGCGCGTCCTGTGCGACGGTCGTGTCGGTCCGGACACGCCGGGTGGTGCAGTGACGGCGGACCGTCGGGACACCTCGTCGGACTGACCGCCGCGCCGGGGAAGGGTCTTGTCAGAGCGGGAGGACCCGGTTCCTCTCCTTCCAAAGTAGGGAAGGACACTCCACCGGCTCTCGGCCCGGACCCCGGGCCCGGAGAGTGGAGGTCGACCGTGGGCGCGGAGGCCGGAGTCGTCTATCGGAAAACGAGTCGCCTCCGGAAACCCTCGAGCGGACGCTCGACGCAGTAGTTGGTCGGGCTTAAATCTGTCTCCCGAAACCCCTTTTCTTTGCACACCACACGGAATCAAAAAAAGGTCATTAACAAGGTACCGAGCGAGACGAGCATTCTAAAAGGTTTTATTCCGGTATCTACCCTTAATATAGTCGTGTAACCCCTGGCTGCCGTACGCCTGAGACAGCCGCGAAACATTTTTTTTGTGGGGAGTTGATCTGTCTGCGGGCAGTGACACCGGACGGTCCCGACCTCCGTCCCCTCGACACCCACGGATGAATCCTGTCCTCCGACCCTTCTGGAAACGAGACCGACCTCCAAGAGGTAGTCCCCGGGCAGTGCCGTTGGCCACCCGGAGACCCCGTGGGACCATAAACGGAATGTACAAAGAGAAATTCCCCCGGTGGAGGAAAGGGAAGGACGTACCTCCTCAAACCGTCCGTCAAAGTCGTTCAACCACCGTGGAAGAGGTCCTGTCCCAGACCGTCCCGTCCGAGAGAGAGACCGAGACCCTTCTGACTGTGGTTTAGTCTTCGGTGAGGCTGCGTAGACACACGAACGACGACCTAGAAGATTTACCGGGGGTGGGTGGGAAAAGAGTTTACAGAACGTCCTCTGTTTGACACTGGTCGTGGGGGACGACCTAACTCGACGTGGACTTGCCTGGAAACGTCACCGAACTGTTCCAGGAGTGGGTCTACCCAAGGGGATCGTAGGCGACGAGGTCGCACAGAATCCCTGTGACGCTCGCTTCTCCCTCCCCTCCCTCCCACCTAGACCCCTTCTCCCGGTACATCCTCCACCTCTTTAGTCTTGAGTTGAGTGACCACAGTTTCTTCTTTAAAAAGAGGGAGTTGATTTCACCGTAGTCGGACAAAAGGTTTTGAGCTTTCGTTTGGGTCTCCACCTAAAGATCCTTGTCGACAGACGAATTGTGCAACCGGGAAGCCGGGGCGATACTTCCCATTCTTTACCGAAGACGAGACCACCACACTCGTCTGTCCATCACAAAGTGGTGGACGGCGAGGGGACCAGGGGAAGAATTTCTGTCGTTTGTCTACAGTGGCGGGTTGTCCTTAACCGGGGGACCAATCCTGACCTCACACCTGAAGCGGAACCCACGAGACCCGTCCCTCTTCGGACGTCCCCAGACTCGTGTGGTGCCCGGGTCGGGAGGGGAAGGTGACTTATAAGGGCTTGGGGTCATCCTCGTCTGGCACATGGACCCGCGACTTGACTGAACGCCACCCTTTCCCCGAGCAGACAGAGGTGGAGAGACTCGGATGACTACCACAGGTGTTAGCTCGTGCATCCCTGGCCACCGTTCTCCACCATTCTGTGGAGAAGAAATTTTTACTAGAATTTAAACGGGAGTAAAAGTCGTCAACCGTCCTAGACAACTCCGAGTCGCGTATACGCCGTATGTCAAACATAGTAGGACAATTAGAGTGTTCTCTAGGCTTAGTGTCACAAGGGTCCTCCATCGACAGGTACTCCACACGCTCCCACATGGCCAGTGGACATTCTCGAGCGAGGCGAAAGAGTACGTAAACCAATATAACCAACCATATCAGTCAACGCAATTAATTCACTTGACATAGCATACAAGAAAATTTGTACTAATTTTTTTTTTTTTGGTGGGGCCAACTGTGTGACTGACCCTTTGGTCTCACCCTGGGTCGTTGAAGAGAGGGTTTCACTTCGAAAAAGATCCAAAACAATTCTGTGGACGGTCATCAAAACCTTCGACTTTAACTGTCTTCGTTTAAGTAGTTCTCCTTTTCTAGAGTCCGGCTGTTTCTGTTTATTTTCCCGACAATTTTTTTAATAAAAATGTGGAAACTTTTGACGTCTTAACCACGCTTCTCCAGACAGTAGAAAGGGTTCCATACTCTAATAGATCGAGTGCCGTCTCCGGGCAGTCACTGTTGAGATCGTCAATCTTACACATCAATTCATAACGAGAAGCACCGTTAATCACTCCTTTGATGATATCTAATAAAGTTGACCTTTTTTTTCTCGGGGGAATATGACTGGAAAACGTCTTATGTCGTCTACCTTAACAGTGAACGTTAACCATGAAATAAGAAACGACGACAAAAAACATACTTTACTGAATAGGGTATAAAAAACGTACCAAAAGATGGTCCTTTTTATTTCCCTAAAGGATACCTTCAGGACATAATAAGGTCCACTTCCCTTCTTTCAACACATGAAAACCGTCCATATTTGGAGTTTACACTACTGTAAACACTACGACACACCTCTACGACCTACGAAGGACCACGGAACGAGCGTCCTGGGATCCGGAGTCTTCGAGGTCGGGGTTTCAGGTCCATCCTCCCGACGAGTGGTACGGAGGTCTCCTGTGTCCTCGTCTGTCCTCACGGAACGGTCTGGACCTGATGTGTGTCCCGACGTCTCAGGTCTCTGTGGTGTGTCGGGGAGTGAGGTGGACTCCGGTCTACGACACCCAGACTTCAAAGACGGACCACACTTTACTAGCACCTGACGAAGAATGTCTATGTTCTTTAGCAGACTTGGAGGACCTACACACAAAGACGAGGGCCAGTCGAGACTCTGGCCACCATACCGAAGATTGAAGTCAAGCCGGAACCGACCTCGGCAGCGTCACGGGGTTGATTTTCGGTACCCCTCGTCAGAGGTCCCCGGGCACTAGACACTCGTGAAGGACGCCGTGTGTCGACAGGAGGTCCATGTCGGGTTAAACCCACTAGACCAACCAGTGTAGACCGGCGTAGACCTACCGCAGAATCTTGGGTGTTACGACTTTCGATTTCTTAGGAAGATCCTCCGTACCTCAAAACACAAAAAAGGGTTTTCGATGAATGAACCGGAAAAAAGAAATATTGATCTGACGACTTCCTCCTACCCACTCCTTCTTCACCCCTTCTGGTGCAAGTCGTGGGAAGTTTTCTTTTAAACCAACATGGATCTCCAATCCTAGACCAAAGTAAGGGTAGTATCTCCGACGCATTCACCGAAACTCCGTACACATTATAATCACAGGATGTTCAGTATTTTTCATCAAAATTTTGGGATAACGTATTTCCGTAAATATGTAACTTTCTGTCCTGTCCACTTCCCCGTCCTCCTCCCGTCAAGAGCCCCCACTACCGTCGACGACCTCTCACGAAAACCACAGTGACAGGCCCGAGGGACGGTCCGGTGGAAGTGGAACGCCGAACACCGCTACGACTGGGCCCACATCGATGTCGCGTCCCCGGGATCTGGGACCGGAGCCGTGGAGGGGACCCTCGGTCGAAGACAAGGGAAAGGAGAGGAGGGTGTGGGAGGGGTGAGGATTGAAATAAATCATGACCCTCGGAAGGTCGCGTTCATCCATCGGCGGGACCGTCAAGCCCAATGTCCGGACACGACCGTGCAGTAGAGACGACCGGTGGAAGGACCGTCCGACGTCTGGACTGTAAAACTCTGTTTGGGTCTCAGTCCTCGTCCCTGAAACTGAGAATCCTCCTTGTCTGTCCTCCCGTTCCGACGACCGTCTGAAAAGGTAACAGGAATACAACAGACACTCCAAAAAAAAAAAAAATTAGCAGGCACCACTAATAAAAAAATTTAGTAACAATTGCATAACCTTACCCGACATCGTGTATAGAACACGAAGTCAAACAAAAAGAGGTAGAGGGAGACCGAAGGACCTCAAACCTGTATAAGGTCCCGATTTACGAAAATGAGTTTGGCGTCTTTTTTCAAAAGAACTTCATTACACACGTACAGTACGTAAACCCCTCTTCCGTCTCTAGACTAAAGTAGACGTCGGGGTTCGACGGTAAAGACTCCGAGACTCCTGGAGACGCCCCGGTCTCGAGGGTAATCCGGTGAGAGACGTCAGACATTCTCCTCCCTCCCTGTCCTTAACCGTACGACGAGGATGCTGACAAACAGTTCCCCCAATGGTCACCGTTCTCCCGCGTACAAACCAAGACTTGGGACATAGAGTGACACTGAAGTCCACCGTAACAAACCTCAAAAGAGGGATTAGATGTAGAAACGATCTTCTTTTGGAGTTGTATCAGCACAGTGAAACCACACCATATCCACAAGGGAAGGTCTTGGAAGGAAGTTCATTGTCAGAACCTCCTCATAGTCGGTGAAGAGTTCACCCATCCTTTCGTCTTTTTACATACCTAGTTTTGACTTCTCCGTAGAGACTACCCTCTCAGCCCTCTACTGAACGATATGCTCGTTGGAAAGTCTTTGTGCCGATAGTGTTTCTTTTTGAGTACATAACACATTTGACCTAACTCTTTAAGAGAGTTCACTAGGACATTAAAAAAAAAAAAATTACGACTTCATTACATGTGAGCTCGTAAGACCACAAAAATATAAATACATTATTAAAGAATTTTGGTTCTGTCTATTGATAAATTAAAACCTTCTTTCAACCTTTGCCGAGAGGAGGGCTCTTGTCACCGAACCCTTCTCTGCCCGGCGTCACGGAGACCCGAACCGGGGGTCTCGGTGGTTGGGTCCGACCGAGGGACACACCGTCGTACACTTGTGTCCGTCGATCGAGTCCGTTTGTGTCCGGGCAGGTGTCCCCGGAGACTTGGGTCGGGGAGAGGGAAGGGTCCCCGCTCTTGAGATGTCTCCCGACCTCGGTGGACGGGGGTTGTTCGGAAGTAAGTGGAAGTCACGACGACAACGTTGATCCGACAGGACCCGCCCTGAGGACGAACCCACCCCTTCTCTTACCTCCTACGACTAATGGAAGGGAAGAGTCGGTCGGACTGGAAAATTATGGAAACATTTTTCGTACATACATAAATATCACAAAATCTAAAAAGATTGAAAACATAGAATTCTCGACTCGTGGACAAATTCGTAACATGGGGATAACAATTTACACAGGAGAGAGGGGAGAGAAGGAGGACATTCACGGGAAGATTATTTTGAAAAGTAACTTTTCGTGGACCCGACCTTCACGTGTGAGTAAGAGCGACGGTACAGACCGACCTCTCAAATTTCCCGGACCCCGGAAGTCCCTTCTCTCAGAGACTCGGGTCCACACGGTCCAGGGTAAGACGGTGACGGGCGTAAGTGAGTGGCTCCCGTCGCACGTCACTCCCGCCCCCGAAGGCCGAGGCCGTACAGAGGGTCGCCACGACGGAGGTCCGACAGTCAGAGACGAGTGAAGGTGACACAGACTTTCGGCGACCGGTCACTGACGTCCAGTGGTCTAATCAGAGTGGCGTCCGCACCTCCATTCAAAGTCTGAGGATTTCTTCAGCCAAAGACGGTTGAAAGGTCGAGACCACTGAATCGAGGACACCTTTAAGTAAAATTTAAAGTTTGGGGGTTCCTCTTTCTCTGAAGCTTTAGCGAGGGGACCGACTCAGCATGTAACTGGACTCTACTACACCTAATTCTTTTTCCTACTAATCTTACTCGTTTGGTAAACCCCTTCCGTCTTCTCTCGACCTTAGTAAGAGGTCGACCTAGTGAAGGAAGATTCTGCAGTGGTCTCAGGCTCATGAGCGATAGGGTCCTCCCTCCGCCTGAAGTGTCCTTGCCGTGGACACTCAGACATCCAAACGGGAGGTACTTACTGTAGTGTAAGGATGGAAGTAACAATAGACCGGTCAAGGTCGGAGGATGGGCATTTATTGAAAGGAGTTCCAAAATAGATCAGCTAAAGAGTCGTTTACTGAGAGTCTAGGTAAGGAGATTGGTCGGACAGGGACTCGAGGTGTTGAAATTGAGGTCGGCGGACAATTTGTACTCGGTCTGTTGTGGGGTTGACTTAGTAGCAGGTGGAACGGGTTCGTTTGAGGGAAAGGACTCGTTTGGAGGAAAGGACTGAGGGTCACAAATAACCTCGGAGTGGAGGTCCGGAGAAGGGGTGTGGGTTCAGCACTCGCAAAGAAAAGGAACGAGGGGTGCATGGAGATGTCGGCGGGGACACCTGGTTTGGAGGGAAAACCTTTCCGGGACTCCCAGGCCGAAGGGGACCTGGGAGAACGTGTTCGAGAAGAGTCCGGACGTGGAGGGGGAAGGTACCACCACGTGGGTCTGGTACCATCCATGGGACCTATAAGGAGGGAGTGTCTCGAGCGGATGGGTACACTAACGTTCGGTGTATATACAAGTTCTGAGGGTCTAGTCATGAAGATCGGGTCTGTAGTTGGGGCTCGAAGTCTGAGTGTAGGTTGTCGGACCATGTTCCTCCACGGTGGTCATGGAGTTCCCCAATCAACGAGTCAGTACAGGCTGAGAAACTCCGGGGTACCTGACATCGGGCGGTCCGAGGAGACAGGTACCTTAAGAGTTCCGTTCTTATGACGTCACTCAACGGCAAGAGAAGAGGTCCCCTAGAAAGACTGGGTCCCTAACTTGAGGACTGAGGACGTAACGTCCGTCTAAGAAATGACAGACTCGGTGGTCTCTTCGGGTTTTAAGTTATGGAGTCTTGAGTCAAATTTTCTTGTCTTAAATAGGAACGGGAGTGACTTGGTAGAAGTCGGGAGAAAACAGTGTCGGGAAATGGGTCGGGTGCCGGTACTTCAGTGTCAACAGGTGGCGAGGGAACACGGGGTACAGACTGGTCAGGACCGGGAGGTGAGTCAGGACACGGGGTCCGAGAGGTCGTGGACCTGTTGACGGGTCGAAGGATTGGCGAGGGGGTCGGAGGTCGGACACAGGGACATTGACGTAGTAGGTGTCACTAGGTTCCTGGAGGGACTGGAACCTGCCGGGGTGTCAGGTGTCGTGTTTTAAGATTCCGGAAACTGTACTTGGAACACTGGGAACCGTCGGTCCGGGGTAGGTCGAGCGGTGGAGCGGGGACGTGGTGTCGTGGTACCACTGTGTCAAGGAGTGAGTGGTGTGGTCCTAGGGACTGGCGAGATGAACGTTACCAGTTGCGGAGGAGGGGTCAGATGTGGGACGAGGGACGATGGGGTGGACTGTGTGGTCGTCAAGTGGACCGATTTGAGGGGATTGCGAAGCTCTGAGTGAAGTCTTTCCTTCGGAAAACACTTGGACGGATAGTGGTCCCTTAGTTGAACACACTTGACAGCTGGGTAGATTCGACTCAAGGAACTTTCATCACAGATGTAGAATAAGAGCATAGGACAAAGAAAACCGTTAGTGTATAAAAACGACTTAATACTTGACCACGGGTATAATATCATCTAAGATGGCATCGTTATAGAAAAGGTAGGTAAAAGTGTAATAGGACATACACGCACACGCGATTCGACAAAGTCGACATAGACTGAGAAACGCTGGGGTGGGTCTGACATTGGTCGGTCCGAGGAGACAGGTACCCAGAGGTCCGTTATGACCTCACCCGACGGCACGAGAAGAGGTCCCCTTAGAAGGACTGGGTCCCTAGTTGGGGAACTGAGTATAGAGGATTTGACCGTCCGCCCAAGAAATGATGGTCGGGGTGGATCCTTCAGGATGACAAGATATGTTCAGGAATATCTACCGACTTCCTTATGGTGAGTCTCAAGACTAATGGAAAGTAGTGTTAATGGGGTCATGAACTTAGACAGTGGGAAGTCAGGTCCCTACCGTTCATGTCCCGTTTTAGTGGTGGTGAACGATAAAGAGATAGGTACGTTTCGTGAGTGGTGTCACGACTCAGGTAAGAGTCGAAGTCTTAGGAGGTGTGTCGAGAGATCCGTCTGACCATCAGTTGACCACGACCGATCATGACTCCGGTCTACAAGACCTTAATGTCAAGGGACAGAAAAGACGGGACTCGGGTAGCCGAGGGGCTACTAGAGGGCTCGTCCGTCTCGTCATGAGGCTCCAAGAGTTGTGGTGAAGTAGGAGTAGATGGTGGTGAAGAGTTCGACATGCAGTCCCCAAAGGGGTTGTAGTGGGGAACGAGTAGAGATATGGAAATAAGTGCGACATCGAAGGCGACTCTTAAGACGTTGGAGTGGGTATATAGATGGGACTAAGAATCGGATTACCGAGTTAAGTTCGAAGGAATCTCAGTTGCCCAGAGTCTCACGTCGGGGACAGGTCGTCGTAGTCATAGTAGACCCTACAATCTCGAGGGGTAGGGGTCCCGGATGGGGTCTGGATGACTTAGTGTTTAGGACCTCACCCCGGGAGGTCCACTAAGACTACACCCGAGTTCTGTCTGACCACTAGTTCACCACGACCGATCGTGACGACGGTCCACAAAGACCTTAATGTCAAGGGACAGAAAAGACGGGACTCGGGTAGTCGGATCCGCGAGGTTCCACATGTAATACGAGAAGGGTGGGGCGACCCGACGAGGAAAGGTGTCGTCGGTTCCGACCCGTGTCGCGTGAAGTGCAGGACGGGTCGCAAGCCGGAAAACACCGGAGTTAAACGAGCGGACAGAGGGAGGACTCAGTCTGCTGCTCGACAATCTCTCCTCTCGGGTCTAGGAACGGCTGCAGACACCGGAGCCGGTGCCGGTCTCGTCAGAACCGTGGCTGTTCCCAGGGTCCGTCCCGGCCGACGTGACTCCGGAGCAAAGTCGAGAGTCGTCCTATTTCCTTGTCCAACGTCAACGAACAGGCATTGCAGTCCAGACTCCGGAAGATTTCGGTAATTACTGAAGGGCTCCGAAAGGACCTCGTTGTCCTAACTACGTCTGGTACAGAGACCCGAAGTCTTCTTTTCTGAGTAGAGAGGACTTGATACGACGAGAAAGGTGTGTCAAGGACGGAGTCCGGAGTAAGTCGGGTATGAAACGTGGTAGTTTCGGTGGACCAGTCACTGTCCTTTCCCTCTCCGATCCCCTCCGGTGCACGGAGTGTCCTCTCTTGGGCCCTCCGAAAGACTCCGGACCCATGAGAAGGGTCTAGACGTCGACACTCCGAGTTGATAAATTCGGATAGTTGGGTGGGTGTGTATGCTTTTTCCTCGAATCTCCTTTTTCTTTAAAAGAAGAAGGGTTTGAACAAAAGGTTTCTACGTCAATCAATATTGGTAATCCAGGTCACAAACTTAGTTATGAAAAGGTTGGTCTTTGTGTCGTCTTATGGTGTATAAATTCTTGGCCTGGTCCCGCGCAGTCACAAGGTAGTTTTTCTAGTGTGACAACGATAATGGAGAAAAGTTAAGAAGTAAGACGTTTAGTTTGTGGAGTCTTAGTTCTTTCTATGAGGATATGATCTTCTTGACTTTGTGTTGAATTGGGACTTATTTCTGTGGGTCTAATTCTGGTTCTGACCACTACAATTAGTGTCCGTATTTTATATTGCACCTTATTTTAAAGATTCTGGGGAAGACGTTCTCGAGTGTAAGGTTTCCGCGTTCCTATTTAGTGATTAGATTTGGGGTTCACCTTAGATTTAGTTTTGATCTTGAAACGGGACGTGCCAGTCGTACTACGAAAGTCCTTGTGTGTTTAATACCCGTTCAATTAACAATCCCACAACAAAAATTTGGTTAGGACGTGATTCCCTACGTCCTAATGTGGACTGGACTAAAAGGTGTGAAAAAGACGGATGTCAGGAGATATTCTACCCATAAACTACTATCTTCCGACATCGATTTAGCAGATCAGACAAAATTTTCAAAAAAAACCCTCCCCCACGACCACTTCCGGCTGAGAATTGAGTAGGTCGTACGGGACCGTGACAGAGGTAGTTAGTCTTGCAAGTTACTTAGTTTGAAGACTGGTGTGACCTGTCTACAACCGATTTAAATCGAAACGTAGTCGTTTGTGAGGCCGAGTCTTATCGAGTCCCTCGAGAGTAGAATGGGAATCTGTCACTAAGAAGATTCTGACAAAAAGGTGCCGTCCGGTTCCGTCCCGTTCCCCATGAGGTGCACGAGAGAATTACTGGTAACAATTCTCTGACCGGGTTCCAACTTTCTTAGACTACCCGGTGTCGTTTTGGTAAATAGGGGTCGAGAGGTACCGCCCTTGTGCTTCAATCGACATCTAGTGTAAAGGACACAATGTTCGTCAAACGTCGTTACCGGACTGTACGAGATACCAGGAACTTCGTGTAGGACATAATGAGTCGGTAGATTCAGATCGAAGGGACTTAGAGAACGAAGAGACTTGATCTACACCGGTTCGAGATATTTATCTGTCATTCGTCTGCACCAAGACAGGTAGAAGAATATAAGACCGTCCTATTGTATAAAATTTTAATGTTTTTATAGACAGAAGTAGTGAGATTTTAATAATGTATTATATGCTAAAAGAGTCCCTTTTTTTTCAAATAAGGACAGAGAGGGATGGAGGGGTGTGAGTGCCTGGAATTTTGAAACGTTAGTATCGGTAGTTTTATAGGTTACTTTTAGGTTTGGTTTGAATTCCCGGGTCAAACACGGTCTACGACACAATGTGTTTATCTTTTTACAAATTCCCCCTTTTTTCGGCTCCGAGAACAAAATTTAGGGTCTACCTGTCAGGTATCATTGAACACCACCGTATATGCATCCAGTGAAGCCTATCAGAGGTTAAAGATAGCGTGATAATCGAGTACTAGTGCGAAGAATTTTCCCGGTAATCATCAATGATGACATATGAAATTAGAGTGTACAGTGGGTCTTCCCCGGTTATGGGGCTCTATCGACTCTGGAACTTTTGTACCATAATATGTGTACTTACCATCTAAATTTTGTCACTGAAACTGCTTGTCTAATAACGATAAATACGGATTAGGTTACTTCCTTCCGAGGAGGGGGGCGGACGGGTGTAGGAGATGATTTTTTGTTGTTTTAGTATTTTTATATGTATTCGTCCGAAATATTTATTTAGTGTAAAATTAGTGGACCGAAACAAATTAGGCGTTCTAGTTCAAGTGTCGAAAAATATCAGACAAAAGGGTTTGGTACACTGGATTACACAAGAGACTTTGGAAGGTATAAAATTCTTTTTGAACAAAGTGGAAAGTAAAACGTTGGGGTCTTGACTGAAAGGGATGTAAGGGGTAGTTACCGGTTTCGTCAGTGGAGTTTCTTTGTCACGACCTTACCACCATTTGACGTCAGAGTTTCTGGGGGTCTTATCAATTTCTTTTTCTTTTTTTCAATAGTTCCTTCTGTCGGAGGTCAAAAGGGACCTTGCCGGGAGGGACTTGTAGGGTGAGTGACTTTGGAAGGTAGGACACCGGCGAGACCGGTCCTGGGACCTCGTAAGGCAAGGAAGACGGTAGACGTCGTCCAAGACGTCCCGACTCTTCCACGACGTGTCTGCCCAGACTTTAAGCAAAGACGACCACTGGGTGCCCCAAGTGTGGGTGTGGTCCGGTCGTCGTCAAGAGTCGGGCACACGGGACTCGGTCGACTCTCGGTGCCGTCTGCCTTCCGAGCACTGTACGTAATGTGTCAGGGATTTGTCTGTCTTTGTCCCCATAGTGAACGACATAAAGGGTGAGAAGACCCTTAAGAGAGGGCACCTCCAGTCAAAGGGACCTCGGCTTGAGGAGTCGGGACCTTCATTGTGTCCATGACGCCCTAGCGTACGGAAGGGTGGTTCAGGGTATATCCACAGTGATCAAACCGTCTGTAGAGACCTCAAGTCTCTCTCTTCTCCTTTGGGGGGAACAAGACTCCCATAGTTGACACTGTTGTGTAGAGACGGTAGAGTTCATCGTTTGAGATTCCTTCTTTTCAAAGATGTACCATTATGGTTACGTTTTTAGAGCCCGGTCCTAGTATGGCTAAGTTACCGGACATGTCCTTTAAGGAATCCAAAGAGCATGGGTACGGGGTGGGGGTGGGGACGGGTGTTGAACCATCTCTTCCCAAATAAAAATAGGGGTGGTCTCATCTTTTGGAAACGTAGTAAATAATATCAGATTTTTAAGTGTGACCAAAGAGTTATGAAAGATGGTTCTCCAGTCTATGACATAAAGTTTACTTTATGCGTCTACGGAAAAAAAAAAAAAAAAAACGATCTCTGATTGGACTCCCGGTCACCGACTGGATATTAGACACGATGTCGTGTCTAATTTGGACGTCAAAGAAGGAAAGGAGGGTGGTTTTCGTAGTTTGGAGCTCGTCGTTCGAGGAACTTTCTCTTTTGGTCTTTTGAGGACTAGACGTCACTAGTTGTGCTTGTGTCCCTTACGAGGAGTTTTCTGACTGGTCCTTTCGAACCACCACCAAAAAGAAGAAATTGAACCCGTTTAGTGTGTCCGGAAGCTCCGAATGGGGTGAGGGCAAGGATCTTGTTTTTTACAATATACTTTTAAAGAGTGAGGGAATGTTATATGACTCCCTCTTCTCTAAAGACGAAATGGGAGATGATTTTTGATTTTAATTGCCCTGGGGTATTTGTTCAGTCCGTCGGTTGTACTACGACCATTCGAGTCGTTTTCTACTGCCCCAACTCCTCTCTTCTTAGAGTCCCTCTCTCACGATCCCAGGATCAATCCGTTCAGGAGCGTACTTATCAAGTCACGAGAAGTAGTCTACTTTCCGGAAGTTAAAGTAGAGACAGAGGGGGTTAACGGTAGGTCTTCCGAAACCGGTGGACACCTCTCTTCGTTCGTTGCCTCAAGTCCGTTGTGGATTTGGTCGAGCAAAGTACAATGTGTGTCTTGACTAATTCTGAATTTTGAGAACGAGAAGTCACGAGACTGTTGTAGATAGTTTTGGGGACTTGTGGGACTAGGTCCTGAAGATCTGAAATGTGACTCCTATATTAGTCTTGACATATTTATTCACTGTATATCCCTATACTTGTTGAAGTGATGTCTTTTTTTTTTTTTTTTTTTTCCGTGTACCGACTTTACAGGTTTTCCCTTCACCTATTCATTCAATACTGTGTCAGTATATTACCTTATGGTATTTGGTATATGTTAAGAACGGTTCTTGTACACAACCATTATTGGTTGGGTTGGGTTTGTTTTATTGATTCTCAGAAGGTCGGATTGTCGATCCTTCCGTTTGTAAGACTCGGAGTTACAAGGTGTAGTGAGTTGTATGTAACCTTTTAGGACCGATCTACCGTCGTTGATTTATAAGTTTATTAATATTCACTTATAGGTTGTCTTTCAAGTGTCATCCTGTGAAATCGTCATTTGCTCACACACTGTACATTAAGAGCGTCGTGACCCGGACGTCATCCATTCATTCATGGACGAGTTAAAGAGTGGAAAAGACGCACGTAGAAAGAAACGAGCACTCCTTCGCAGCGTCGGAACAGATCCCCCTTTTATGTAGAATTCTTTAAGTAGATTAGCGTGTCCTATTAGACCTCACGTATCTACAAGATTGTGATCTTCTACCCAACGTTTTTGTGTACAAATACCACCTCAGTAATGTCGACAATCTGTCAAATTCCGAAGGTTTAGAAGGTCTACCCTGACTACACTCATTTGACCATCCCTAGAATGACTAAGGTACAATTACTCTGTCTGACTTTCTTTGTCTGTCCGTCCTCTTCCTCCTTTTCCTTTTTCTTTTTCTTACTTTTTTTCGCCTCTTAAAAGGAATTCTTTAAAAATAGTTGTCTCCTACCGTGTCAGGGTGTCATAGATGTAAAGCGTCTACTCCGGTTTCGTACCTTACGATAATCGTTAATGTTTCATTTTAGGATGATCTATTTTGTCTCCTCGTAGTGATACCTTTGGACATTCTGGGTCACCTAGGTTAATGGAAAGTAAAGAAAATTGAAACTTTTGTCAGAAAGTTTTAAGAGGTTTAGAGGAGGCGGACATCATTCTGACCGTTCAAGAACTTACAGGTCCAGATTGTGTCCTAGACGTTATTCCTAAACGGTGTGTCATCATACATACACGATTTATGTGTCTTAGGATTTCGTCAGTTAGACCGAACCTACGTTCAATGGTGACTTACTCCCGGGTCGTACCTGTCGACATGTCGAGGGCCACGACGTAGGACGGACCGACGATCCCCCGGGAGTGTTTACTTGTCCCTGAGAAAAATAGGAACTTTATTGTCGTTACTCTGTTTCTTAGGACAAAGATGGAAAGAATTCTTTTGATCTCATGTCTCTGTCCACTAGCATGAGACCCAGCGGTGATCATTCACACTGGAACCGAAGTCTGAATGCGAATACATACGTACGAGCCAGGACTGAGAAACCCTAGGATACCTGACGTCGGACGGTCCGAGGAGACAGGGACCCTAAAAGGTCCGTTCTTATAACCTCACCCAACGGTAAAGGAGAAGGTCCCCTAGAAGGGCTGGGTTCCTAGTTTGGGCGGAGAGGACGTCGAGGACGTGACCGTCCGTCCAGGAAGTGGTCACTCGGTGGACCCTTCGGGCCTAAGTCTGAATGCACAAGGGCTAAAGACTTCGGGTGTGGGACATGATTCTATACGTCTAAGTTATTTACGGACTTTAAATATGGTATGAAATGAGCTGTTGTTGGTAAAAGTGTAGACAATGACTGTTGGTATATTCCACCAAGCCTGTCTGTGGTGACAGGTGTCAAATGTGTACTTCGTTGGACCCAAATGTTTGCTTGAGAAGATTTTAATCTCGATAAGTTTCCGTCTCGGTTAGATTTAAGGATAAAAGAGTGGTGTTTAGGAAATGATAAAGACGAAGTCGTACACCAAAGAAATAGTTTGAAACAAAAGCAGTCTTAAAGGTGAGTCGGAGGTGAGGTCCGACCGGTGCACATCCTACAGAAGGGACTGGCAAGGTTGAGTGTGCAGAGGAAGGGATTCTAAGTAGGGTGTTGACCACAAGTCTCGACGGAACCGTGCCTACGTGTGATCAGACATAAGAGTGTAGACAGGTGGTGATGATATTATATATGGTGTCATTCTCTCTTTCTGTCGAAACAGAGGTGGCGACTCACGAAATGGTATTAAGGTAAAGCAAAAAGGTTGTCGTAACACTCCTTTCTAAAGAATGGGAATGAAATATCTTCCCCTTTGATTCCGGGATGTCTTTGATTCCTTTCGATCCATTGAATGAGTTCCAGTAGGGTGGTGGTCACCGTCTCAGTATCAAGTTTGGGTCAGCAGGTCCTGAGGTTCAGGTACGGAAATGGGTAATGTAACGTTCCGGACAGAGACGTACAAAATCTGATATTCGAGGAACTCCTGTTCCTACTATTGTATTGAGAAACGTAGATGATGTTACGATATGTGTAATAAACTACAGTTTTTATGAAGACCAATTATTTAAACAAAAACAAGTTACCCATACAGCACCATCGTCAACGATATGTCCCGATCTCTGTTTTTTAAACACTAAACAGACATATGTACCATTAACCTGATACCTATACCATTTTAGTGAAGTACGACTTTATATCCAAACCTCCTCCTCGAATCTACCTTGTAACTCCTTACCTCTATAAATTTCCGACCCATTTCCTCTCGGGAGAAGGTTTCCTTCTCTTCCTTAGTAGTCTCTCCGTCCTTCTGGTCCTCTACACAACCACCTCACTTCTCTTCGATAACGAAGTCTTTCCCTGACTAAGTATTGTAGTTCACGACGATTCTCCAGTTCTACCCCTGTCCTCCTGTAGTTAATCGAGCTCACCGTGTCTTCAACAACCACTCGACAAAATCGCCTTTTACCCTTGTTCTCGATCTGCTCTTACTCAACCCCTTACCTTTATTCATTTCTCTCCTTCTTCTACACCCCATCCCTTTCACAAAATAAAAGCGACCAGACCAAAAAGGAAAAAATTTCTTTAGACTTTATTAAAATGAGAATGTTTTTTTCAACGTTTTTATCATATCTCGTAAGGTTATACGGTAAAGGGGTGGGAGGGAATCACCATTGTAGAATGCATTGATACCATGTTCATATTTGTAGTTCTGCAATTATTACCTTGTCCCGAAGTAAGTTGGAAGTAGTCAAAAAGGTGATTATAGAAAAAAGACAAAGTCCTAAGTCTCGAATCGACAGTTTGGACGAATCAGAAGAGGGTAAACGTTATCGAGGATTCAGAAGGAAACAGAAAGTACTAAGACTGTGAAGGCTTCTCATGACCGGTCAAAAAACACATTACGGGGAATTAAGCCCAAACAGACTACAAAAGAATGCTGAGTCCAATACCTGGAAACCGCCCTTGTGGTGTCTGTACTCGTGGGAAAGCCACGTAGTATGACTCCCCTCTGTAGTTACACGGTAATGACCACGGCATCGGAAGTAGGGAATTTCCCCATGAACGGTCCCGAAAGGTCATATTTCAATGATAAGAGGGAAACATTAGTCATTAAACGTTTTCTATAAGAAACTGATACCTTTACAACACAAAGAAGAGTTTACAAGTAGATGATTAAAGCGGTAGTCACCTAGAGCGGACGTTGCTGATAATGACATCTCACACCGATTCCCACTAGAAGATAAAGGGGGTATTACAGATGTAAATAGTTGACCTTAAGAAGATCCTCCTCATCGTCGGGAAAGAAAAGGTCCATACATAAATAAGTTAATAAATAAATTTAATCATACCTAAGTACCTATATGTAAAATAAAATATCTAATGTCGGATTATGATTACAATTAATACAACGAACAGTTTTAGAAGGTCGCAATCGGTAACCTTTACGAAAGTCCAACCAAGGACACTGGAAAGTTGTACGGGAGTAGGAAAAAACTCGTGAAGGAATGAAAGACCGAAGGGTGTGTCGAGTCAACCATTTCTTAGGTGGACGTTACGTCCTCTAGGACCAAGTTAAGGACCCAGCCCTTCTAGGGGATCTCTTCCCTATCCGATTGGTGAGGTCTTAAGATCCTGAAGGGAACACCGAGTCGACCATTTCTTAGACGGACGTCACACCCTCTGAACCCAAACTAGGGACCCAACCCTTCTAGGGGACCTCTTCTTATGAGGTCATAAGACCGGACCTCTTAAGGTACCTGACATATCAGATACCTCAGGGCTTCTCAGCCTGTGCTGACTTACTGAAAGTGAAAGTTAAATAAAAGACGGTGGTACTCTACGAAGTCCAAGTAGGAAGTAAAAAGGACGGGGTCGGGACTTAGTGTGTGAAGAGGTTCATCAGGACCATATAAAAGAACCTCTTACCATAAATCTTTGGTTCTAGATTCACAATTCACAGAGGTAGTGATAATCTCATAATAACGAAGATGTGGGAGGATCACCTGACTCGATCCCCCCACACAGACAGACACACACACACACACACACACACAGACACACACAGACACATACACAGACACATGAATATGTACGTATGGACGCACACACGATTCAGTGAAGTCATCACAGGCTGTGAGACACTACGATACCTGACATCAGTCGGTCCAAGGAGACAGGAACCCTGAAGGGTCCGTTCTTATGACCTCACCCAACGGCAAGGGAAGAGGTCCCCTATGAGGACTGGGTCCCTATCTTGAGTCCACAGAATACAGAGCACGTGACCGTTCGTCCAAGAAAGGGTGATGGCGGTGGGCCCCTCTGGTGTGTACGTATGTGCATCAATATGAATAAAGAGGTGATGAGTGTGGTATAAAATTGTTTGATTCTCAAGTATGACTATGGAAGTTAAGATCAAGTCATGGTTTCCTAAGTTGGGTCGGAAGTGGAAAGGAAGAATCATTTAAGAAAGAGACTGTCACTCTTTGGATCGAGAGAAAGAGACACGATGTAAAAGAATAAGAAAGTTGGTATTATATACATTTTATATAATTGAAAGTCTTAAAGTTTGGGTATAGGGACATTCTTAGTTCAGATAATTCGTCTCACATCCTAAATGCGAGTCAAGAGAAACAGAGACCGAGTACCGTAGGTCAGGACTGTGGTGAAGGGGTCCAAGAAGTCCAATCAAGAATAGGAGGGTAGAAGGAGTCACACCAGTTATCAAACAAGAGTGCCGTCTCTGAAATCATCCAAAGTTTCGATTATACTTCCCAAGCTGGCTCTCCTGTTCTGACTTATTTGACCTCTCTTTACTTCAATATGTGTTAAAAAAGAAGAATTATATGAAGATATCGGTTAATCAACTCAAAAGAAATACCTAATAAAATATTTGTCTTTTTTTTAAAAATTCTGAATAATAACGTGTACCCGGGAGGCACCGTAATTTTCATCATCACTATACTCATCAAAGGGTTGTTTTCTTGTAAATCTCAATAACAGTTGATTCGCGGGACCGGAAGATCGAAAAACCTGTCGTTTGACGTAAAGTCAAAGTCGAGGTTCTGAAAGAACAAGTTACGGGAACCTGTTCAATAATTTGACGAGACCCGGTGTGGAAGTAGAAACATTTTATTGAATAGACGGTTTGAAGTAATGGTTTACTCTTACACCTGTATTTTCTTGAAATTTTCTTATACTCTCCCGAATATTCTGATATAAGAAGAACAATGGTTAAGACTGATGGCATTTTATGGTACTTTTTTACCACCTTATACCTCTATATTTCGACAAAGTGGTGGACCAAGCTAGATGAAATTGAGTCTAGAATTAGTTCTAGGACGACTCGGTTAGTCACCACGGGTGCCTAAACATGATATTACATAAATGAGAGGGACGGAAAAGACGTCGGCGGGTGTTCCGAGTGTAAGTAAACCCCCAGTCACGACTGGTGACGTCCACTGCTTCAAGGCTAGGGATCCATGTCTCTAGGGGACCTCTTCCCTTACCGTCGGGTGCGGTCATAAGAATGGACCCTTTAGGGTACCTGTCTCCCCGGACCGTCCGATGTCAGGTGACCCAGCGTTTTCTCGTTGATTCGTTATTGGTGCCAGTTACAGGAAGGGAATGGGGGCAAATCTCAGTCAAAGGGAAACGTACTAAATACGGGGTTACGTACCCGAAACCGTTCAAGGTGTCTCGCCAGTGAACCGTCGGTGTGTCGTGAATGGGTGTTACGATAGCTGGACGTGCAGACGACACAATCTTCGTCGGGGAGCTACTAGGTTCTCCCTAAGCCAGGAGAGACGACGACCGTGTGTCCCGACGACACCTCTTTTTGTGTGTGCTCAGTGTTAGATTGTCCTCTGACGAAGGTTTGATTGAGGTTTTTCCGAGTGTCAGGGTGAGTGACGGGTCGAAGTCTCTTCGTCATTATCCTCGTTCTGTGTTCCTCCCCGCTTCTTCCCAGTTCCAGTGTAATATTTATTATATTTTTTTCCCGGTCTCTAAGTGATTGAACCCCGACCCAAAGGAGTCCCTATCTTTTCACAATACTAAAACGGAAACTGATAATTTTTGTATGACACAAAACAAAGCTTAGTGCAAAATGAGTTTGGGACTTTTGTCTGTGTTCGGGTAGTGTTTTGTCGAGTGTCTACCTTCTTCCACCGGGACCCGTCTGTCGCGCCGTGATGCATGACACGAGTCCTGAGGTCGCCCGGCCGGCCCTGTCTGTACCCGGTCTCAGGAACGCCTACCTCCCGACTTCGGTCGGGAGATTCGAGTCATTCCTGTTCCCGGAAGGAGTCTAACCTCTCGTATGTCCTTCACGGATTTTCTTGGTAATTAAAATAAAATATAAACTTCTAGACCCCCCTTTGAAGACGGAGTTCCTTTAAGATCGTACAAAAATTTTCGTGAGATCGTTTTTGTGTACCTTGTCGGGTTTAACATTTGTCTTTCCCGAATGACGAAATTATGGTTGGATCGGACGAGAATTGTCTGTCGTCTGAGGACCATGGATAAAGACTATAAGAGATGGTGAAGAATTTACCTTTCCTTTTCTGCTACTTACCACATCTCTAAGTATTACTACTCATCTTTCTTTCTTTCCGGTTTCGTCTCTTTTCTAGGTCCTTTTTAGAAATGGAGACTCACCGTCCAGAGACGACTAGGTTACGATACCAAACGAGGTCAGTTACTCGACTCTTCCAATTCCGGAACCAAGGAGAGACTTCTCTTTTTCATGTTAGTCACTTTACAAAATAAATGTAAATTTCGACAATTTTACTGACACTACTACTATATTATCGATAAAGGAGCAATATTTTCAAAATCGATATTTTTCAATGATAATTAATGTTTGGGGAGATTTAAGACTTATTGAAACTTTAGTTCCGCATAATCAGGTCTAGTTTATATACCGTCCCGGTAATATTGTTTTCCGACGAGTCATCAAGACAAACGTTTCTAATTGTCGTGACTACAAAATTATCGATGATACTTGATTATAAAGTCACAGATTTGTTAATTTTTTGTAATTTTTCTTAGTTAGTTGCAGTTCCGTAGTAATGGTCTACTTTTACTTGTAAGTACGAAAGAACTTTAATTCGAGACAAATTAAGTCAATTCCAAGGGTTACGAAAGTCATAAATGTGAATAATCCATCACAATCAGTGAGTCACCACAGACTGATACGCTGAGGTACCTGACATCGGGTGGTCCGAGGAGACAGGTACCTTAAGAGGTCCGTCCTTGTGACCTCTCCTATCGGTAGGAGAAGAGGTCTCCTAGAAGGGCTGGGTCTCTAGTTTGGTCGTGGAGGAGGACGTAACCGTCCGCATAAGAAATAGTGACTCGGTAGTCCCTTCGGGTCCTTATAGGAATCCTAGTCCTTTTGACCTCCCTTTTGGTTTGTTGTTGTTGTTATTTTTTCGGGGGTTTTGTTTTTTAGTGACGGACTCTCGTCTTACACTTTGGGTATTAAATTCTCCGACCGTCGTGGTTTCAGTGTCTTGACGAGAGAGTTTTTCTATTAAAGGAGGATGTAGTGAAAAGGAGAGGGACACCGAAGGGACCGAGGTAAGAGTTGAGAGAAGTTTGGTGGTTGTCTGAAAGTTCCAGAAGAAGGGATGACCCCCTTTGGACAGTATTCAGTGTGTCTTGTGGCGTCTGTCTGTTCGTGAACGTCCGATGAACCCCTCCAGACGGAACCTTTGGCCCTACCTCGGGCTGACCCCGGGCACCTCAGATCTGGACGTCGAAAAAGGTCCGACTGGAGAATGGTGCACCCGTCAGTGGATGAATGACGTCCGTCCATAGATGGGCTCAGTCGTGGATACGAAATTCTGATGTCTCCGTGATCCGCCGTGGCTCACAGACGACGACGGGACGACGGAAGGGACGAGGTGTCGGTTTCCACGTGTGCATGAGGACCTCGGGGGGAGTGGGGAGTCAGTTAGACGGGTGAACCACTCCTTAAGAGGTCCAGGTCACGAACCCATACGGGGGGTAGGTTCCTGGTCTGTGATTCCAAAGTAGTTCCGTCCGGTACCTCCGAGTCTCCGACTCTTTTCGTCTAGGCACACTACAGGGTGTGACTACCAAAGTGTCTCGGACGCCCACAAACAAGTTTGTAGTTGTATTAAGAAAAAACACCGGTCACACGATCTCTGAGATTTCGTCAACTTTCATCAATACGTGATGAGTCCCTAAAATGTACAGTACTCCTATGTTCTCTCAAGAATTTTTTATGAAGTCCGAGAAACGTGTTTTCCGTATTAGACTCATTGTCTCATGACTATATTCCCTCGGCAGTGAAGGTAATGACCTTTAGTGAACCTGAAACCCATTAAAAGTTTAGTCATGTGTTCAGAGAGGTATAAGGTTCAGGTGCCGAATACAAAACGGAAACGACCCGTAATGGATTGGAACCGTCCGGTTTGACGTTAGGCACTTCTTATTGTGTTATGTTACAGTCGAATCTGCGCGATAAACCTGGGTTTACCAGATAAATTTTAGGGAGTAAGAAATGTCGCCGGCGGAGGTTCCTTTCCTAGACCCTACCTGTCCTCTCGTCCCCTCAACCGGAGTCCTGACGTATGGCATTTGCAAACACATGGAAAATTGCAAACAAGGTGTAAGTACACAAACGGATAAATTTCTATTGTGAAAATTACTAATTTACGATACACACAAATTGTTGGTAGTGTTGTTTTTTTTGGACCAACAGGGTAAGATTATTACTTATTTTAATACTTTTCTCAGGTTTATCCACCCTTCTTCTGTCCCGATCACCAGTTTATCCGGACTGGATGGTCACACTGGAACCTGTTCAGTTAGTAAGACACAGAGTTAAAAGACTAGACAAATTTTTTTTTTTTTTTTTTCGCAACGATCTTACCAACAATTCCGAGAAAGACGAGATCTCCAAACACTAAAATTCTTCACCGTAAGAAGTCGAAGAGAACTGTCAGTTGAGACTTTATTCATAAAATTCAATGAAGTATCTTTTTATTCTTCGTTTTTAAGGTTTTAGGAAAATTCTAGATATCTACCAATACTTAAATATTAGTCCAAAGTCCGATTACTTTCGACCTTCTTGAAACCGAGTCATAAAAGAATATTTGTCACCTCTTAAACCGGTTGATTGTACTCAAGTGATACAAGGTGACGAATATAAAATTCCTTCAATCTCTGTTTTTAAAAGTGTTAATCTTTTCGTACAATTACAACGAGTTTTTTTGGACCTACAAAATAAATAAATAAATAAAATTTTTGGACCTACAAAATTTGTGGGTACCAAAATTTCTTTGAAAGGTAAAAGGGGCTCAAGTTACAAATCGTTTTGAGATGGGTACACGTGGGTGACATTTTGATGATAAGATTGTCCATTCTTAGTGGATTTAGAACAGAACAAAGGGTCTAAAAAGAGGGGTCCTAAGCCCCGTACCTTTACAGTAGGGACAATTCTTAAATAAGAAAATCGACTATCGACAACTTTGACTGAAATCGTAGAGACCAAAATGACTGTGGTGTTTTAAGGTCTGATTCTTCCTTATTTAAACAGATGAGTTACCTAAGAAGACCTTGAAGTCTCGATGTCTTTCCCCTTCAACAATTCACTACGTTTAATTCATTCATATGATTTGAGACCAGGATTTTTGTGATTAAGTCATGACTAGTAGACGTATCTTAAGGAGTTCCTTTACAGTCTTTGTTTTGGTCTCGTAGATCTTATTTCTAATCTTTACCTTTTAAGTTCGGAACACCTTTATATACTTTAATAAACCTATAGAGAAATGTTTAGATTTCCTTGTGACAATAAATAGAAGATGTTTTAAACAATTTAAATAAATAGAAATTAACTTCCTATTGACGAACTGTCATAACGCAACCAAAGACAGTTTATAGTTGTACTTAGCTCCAAAAGAGAAAAAAAAAAAATTGTCTCATTTGATATTGAGTATCTCTAATCCATTGAAGAAGTTTCAGTGTGTTCATCTTCGACTTGCACTTTAAGTCTTGAGAAACTAAGATGGAATAAGGGTAAGATCCCGAAGGGACCACCAAGTCGTCTTCCGTGTCAAGCTAGGGACTAGGTGCTTCTAGGGTATACGTCCCCTTCTGATTCGGAGACGTGGTGTTGATGACTCGGACGCGAGGCCTCGGGCCCCCCGACGTTGATGGCCCGGGTGTATGGGGTCGACCACTTTCGGGATGTGGGTATGCGGGATGTGGGTGACGAGGCGTTGTTGTCTTCGGTGGCGTTGCTCGTCGGGTGCGTGTCGTCGTCCTCTCATCGGGGGCGAGCGACGTGGATTTCTTTCGGGTGTGTCGTTGCTTCCAGGTCGTGTCGGTTTGCATTTATTTATTCTGCTGAAATTTTTAGAGGTAGGATTAATTAAAGGTAATTCGGGTTTCCATAGTATATTTCTCGTTTGGCCGTAATTTACGAATTGTATGTTTATGACTTATACTGTTATGTTTATAACTTATACTACCGTGTTTGAACCTAGTTCACGTTTTTCTATAGGAAAATAAGTGTATCTCAAGAGAAAACAGACATTAGGAAATAATATAGGGACCAAATCCGACTAAAGTTGACTTTATTCTACTTGTCGACTCTTGACTTATTGATTAATGTATGGCGAAGTCACGGACAGTGATTGAATAGGATCGGGTCGGGGGCATTGAGACCTCCGTGACCAGTGTATTTTGGGCACCGTCTGTCCACCAATCGGGGTCACAGGGAAGTGACACGGAAGTTCCTATACATCTGTTCCCAAAGAGTTTGAGTGTTGAAAACTGTAAACTCGCACATACCCCCGCAGGACATGTAGGGGTGGATATGATGGTTTATGGACACCGTGACGGTTTACAGGGGTCCCACCCCCGTTTTGATGGAACTCAATTCTTGGTAACCATTTTTAGAACCTCGTCCTTTACCGTTGGGTGAGGTTATAAGAACGGACCTCTTAGGGTGTCCTCTTCGGACCATCCGATGTCAGATGCCCCAGCGTCTCTCAACGGGTGTAGATCAATCCTGTCCTTTAAGCCCGGATTTTACGAGTCCAAAATTCAGTAAAGAATATTCCTAAAAAGTTGCCTTTCCATTATTTTCGTGAAACCTCAGTTAGAAATATAGGACAGTCGTAGTGTTTGGCGGAGGCGGACGAGACCCTTTGAAGAGATTTACCTAAGGCGAGGAGTCAGGGTGGACGGAACAACAGGAATGACACCGTCGCATTTGTGGCTGGAACTCAGATAGACGACAAGAGTTGATCTAATCCTTGAGGCACGTCTGTCTCTGTCCTCAAGTCCCAAGAAGGTGGAAAGTCTCGGGTGTCGTGTCACGATTCGGATACCCCCCAACCCCCCCCACGCCTCTATGGGCGACTGTCGGACTGTACGACAATCTGTCTCCGACGTTCATACTGTCTTCCAAAATGAAGTTTAAATGTACATAACGAGTGTTACAAACTTAAAAATACTGGCGTGGGGGTTTTGCAGAATCTACTGTACAATAGATAGAAGGTACACGTATAGAGTCGAAAATAAGGAAAGAAATAAGAAGACCGACGTGGTGCACCGTGCACCCTAGAATCAAGGCACCGGTCCCTAGTTTGGACGTGGAGGACGTAACCTTCGTGTCAGAACTGGTGCCCTGGAGGTCCCTTTAGGGGTCGAAAATAAAGAAATTTCACGGTTAATAAACCGTAGTAGAGCAGTATGCTTCAAGTTCAAAAGGACAGAAAATTCAGAAGAAATGTAGGGGAAAGAGAGGGGTGTTTCATAAAAAAAAGGTGGGTACACTATTCTACTAGTTTAAATGGTATTAGTGTTGATTCTATGGAGTTGAATATGTCTCTTCTCCATACAAAAAATTATTATAAAAATTTTGTATGGTATAATAAACGTATTTTTGACAATACGTTTATGTCATGAGGCAGGTTTTACTAAAGTGATCGTAATCCTTTCATTCGCATATGAAAATAGAGTGTAAGGTGAAGACAAAACTGTTTACCTTTACTGTACAAGAATTTTAGTGTTTTCTTAGTCTTAACTGAATAAGAGAAAAAGATTTGATGACGAATTTTTCCCATTTTAATATTTCATATAATAATTTCTGTCGTGTAGAAATCCTTTTATCCGAAGTCGCGACTTAGACCGAGGTAGTGGTCGAAACTTAAGTCTTTTCAGGTAGAGACTGTGAACACTGTGCACGAGTGTTCACTTCTTGACAGAGACGGTTATGGACTTGGACATTATTTACACTGGTCTTTTATTGGTGTAATATAAAAAACGGAAAAAAAGACTAACATTTATACAAGAAGCATCTTTTAAACATTTTATCTCTTTTCGCATTCCTTCTTTTGATTTATAGTTTCTACGGTCAATTGAAGTCGTATACGGGATGAGAAAAAAAGGACAAATACATATGTGTGTGTAAGAATTATTTGACTTAATTTATAGTCTTACTCATGGCAAAAAAGGTTCCAACATTTCCTTTCGAAATGTGATTAAGGTTTTCACCAAGATGACACTCAGGGAAGAGGTTTCGGATTTCGTGTGAGAACTTTAAGGAGTTTCCTTACAAATCTTAGTTCATCTTTGTTTTTTTTGTAAGTTTTGGTTCACACCCCTAATTACTCTCGTTTACTTTGTTTGTTTTTCTGCTGAAAAGAATACGCCGAGTATTGGTCGAGATTTTTATTAAGGTTTCTTACTGATGTTTTTACAAACGTTCCCCGGTGTCCTCCTCCGGACGTCACGGGAGTACCACTGATTAGACTCTGTAAAGGGTGGTAAATAAACGGATACCTGTTAAAACCCCCACTAAAAAATTTTTGTGTAGAGTAATAAAATGAGTATGTAAATGACGGAAGATAGAAGAGATTAAACAGTGTTAAGAAGGAAGGGGAAAACGAAAATGTTGTGTTAGAAGAGGTGGTTTAATACGTAAGATGGATTTTTAGTCACATAATTATATTGTGTAAAACAAAAACTGGTGTTGTAAGTGTCACTCGCGTGACTGTCTAATGAGTTTAGTAAAAAAAGTCAAGGTGTCATAATCCACGACCTTATTTTTCTCCTCGTTGAGTAAGACAGAGTTCCTTGGGTCAAAGTGTCTTATAATACAACTACGTTAAGGTGAGCTAGGATCTCCAATCCTTTCACCTTAGGTCATTGTCCTACGGTAAAAGGGTTTTAGTGGGTCCGTCTCTGTCTGGGGCAATCTTCGGAGAAGTAATTGGTAAGAAGGTAAGTGATGAAACTGCAATAAAACAAAAGACATTGTAAATTAAGTTCAAAATTAAATTAGTAGTGAAAAAAGTTGAAAATCTTTTTTTTAATATAATTTCCATGATCGGTAGACGTAAGAGTCCTCTCATTGGGTGCATAGTCCGTCGGTCTCTCTGGAATAGAAAACCATGAGGTAATAACTATGACGAGGTGGAGTCGACGTCTCCTACGGAATTTTTACCTGACCCTAAAGACGGTACCACAGAACAATGGCTCATGTAAGACCTCTTGTATGTAATTATCTACTTGTTAGAAAAGTAAATATTACCCTTTTATGTCTTTTGGCATACCTTCTTAACAAAGATTGTAATTTTAAGGTGAATTAGAAATGGGTGAACGTAGTGACCTATCAGTTATAATATTATTTGACTTTCGTTTAAAAGTCTCGAAGACTTTAGGTTAGAGGTGTTAATGACGAATGGTGACCCTCTCGTGACGATGTTGGGACGTCATAAATAAATCAGATTAGGGAGGAAGTGACTAATCCTTGACATTTTCTAGCGTCTTAAAGGGAAGGATCGGGTAGGGAGTCACCACCATAAACATTTTTTGTTTTTGTTTGTTTTTGGGTGACTTGTGGGATCTCAGTTGATTTAGGAGACACCGTGGTCGCCAGTCCACTGTTTCGGACGCTGACCCCCCGGTCCCGAACCCCCGTCGTAATTTGACTGTGAGATTTGTTCCAGTGATATGTATTGCGACGTAAGGATCCGTTTCGTTGTTCGCTGTCGAAGTGGACTGTGCTTCGTTCTGAGTAGTCCGAAGATGATTGGTAGAAGAAAGGGAACTCGAATTTTGGTTCAGAATTGTCATTTCTTAGACGGACGTCACGTCCTCTGGGTCCAAATTCGGAACCCGGTCCTTCTAGGGGACGTCTTCCTTTACCGTTGTGTGAAGTCATAAGAACGGACCTCTTAAGATACCTGTCTCCTCGGACCACCCGATGTCAGGTGCCCCAAACTACTGGTTCCTCAGACAGTGGTCCAAAGGACCTCGTGGTCCGTTTACCTTCTCCTCTGTCGAAGTGGTCTCTGGTTTCTCCCTCCGCCCTCATCCCCTTAGTTGAAATTTTTAGACAGTGTAAGCCGTATCTCGTGACGGGGTCAGTCAAGGAGAAGGTATTGTTCTCCTGTAATAGGTTAATACTTTTGGGGTTTACGATTCAGAGGTGTCGGTGTCCGACCGCGAGTGTCCTCGACTCCCATTGAGTTCATCCGTCGGCTCTAAAATAACTGTAGGGAAAAGAATTTAGTTAAAAGTCCATCTCATTTACCTTCCGTTCTGTCATGTCCCTTCTAATATGTTCCACTCGTTTAATTACACCTATCTCTGTAGATTTTTTGGGATGACTCCACATATCCGTAAAGATTGGTGAAGTAAACGTCTGGTAAACTTCCGAAATTACGTATGTCACCTTTGAGACTGAAGAGATCTTCAAACTGGAAGTGTCACTTGTGTGACTGTAGACCCTTAAAGGAGGTCCCTGTCGTATAATGTTTCGTCTCTGTAATAAAACGGTTGTTTCCAGGCAGATCAGTTTCGATACCAAAAAGGTCACCAGTACATACCTACACTCTCAACCTGGTATTTCTTTCGACTCACGGCTCTTAACTACGAAAACTTGACACCACAACCTCTTCTGAGAACTCTCAGGGAACCTGACGTTCCTCTGGGTTCGTCAGGTAGGATTTCCTCTAGTCAGGACTTATAAGTAACCTTCCTGACTACGACTACGACTTTGAGGTTATGAAACCGGTGGACTACGTTTCTTGACTGAGTAACCTTTTCTGGGACTACGACCCTTTCTAACTTCCACCCTCCTTTTCCCCTGTTGTCTCCTACTCTACCAACCTACCGCAGTGACTGAGTTACCTGTATTCAAACTCATTTGAGGTCCTCAACCACTACCTGTCCCTTCGGACCGCACGACGTCAGGTACCCTAGTATGTGTCAGCCCGTGCTGACTCACTGACTTGACTTGATTCTCGAATCATACATGGTGGACTAGGAAGTCGAGTGACAAGGAGTCGACAAAAGTAGTACCGGGGATTCCCTTTTTGAACAAAGGAAGAGATGAATATAGGTTGTGAAGACTGTAGTCTACACGCCAAAAAAGGGTGTGGTTCGTTAAGAGGTCAAGAACCTCCTGTGGTGGATGTATAGGATGTCAAATTACGTGAAGACTGTTATGAGAGGTGTCTGTGACGTCTTGGGAGACGAGGTTCCCGCGTCAGGGAGTACTTGGGGAGGAGTCGAAACTATTAAACGATCTTCCGGAGTGTCTTGAGTCCTTTTGTCAAATGGATGATCTGATGGTTAAGTAATGTTTTCTTATATCGAGTCCTTGTGGGTCTACCTTCTCTACGTCTCGGTCCATAGGTCCGTACGGTGGGAGGGTCGTGGAGTGACACAATTGGTTAGACCTTTGAGGTTTAACGTAACGAACCTTAAACTGGCCTTCATTTACTGACTGATTTAGTAACTGGTAACCACTAATTGTTGGAGATCGGGGAGGAGGGGTTGAGTCTCCAACCCCCACCCAGCGTTCAAGGTTGGTAGATTAGTACACCAACCAAGGGGACTATTGGTCAGAGGGTAAGAGTCCCCGAAAGGTTTTCAGTGAGATAATTGTGTTTGAGGTCACACCAAATTTCCCCAGACAATAACTTAAGTGTCTTCTATGATAAAAGTGGAACTGACGAGACCTCAATAAAGTCCTCGGTCCTGTTTTTGGTTTATAATTAAATAACATAATAAACCTCGAGACACGGTCCTTGACCCATGTTTCTGTGCGGGGGAGTCCCGGAAATATCTGTACACAAAGGATTAATACTATATCGGAGGGGTGACTTGACAATTATAGTGTCTACGTGATATAGATACGAATATGTAATATACGTATAGACACGAAATATATATTTTTTATTTAATATATGTGATAGTATACATTCTGTCTATCGGTTACCCTTAAACAGCATACTAAGTCCTTTGAGTTTGACCCCGAGACATTGTTGCACCGTCCCCACATCCCCTACCTCCCCACCATCACTCCAAGTTCTCTCTCCCCTGTATACATAGGGATACCGACTAAGTACAACTGAATACCGTCTTCAGTTGTGTTAACTGGTCGACATTTCGTTAATAGGAAGTTAAATTTTGTTTATTTTTTAAGAAAATTTCATACTTCGAAAGTGTTCTGTAACCATCCCGGTTCTTATACTTTGGTCCAATAACATTCAATTGGGTCTTTAAAATGGAGATATAGTTCTTCTAAATATTTGGAGAGAGATCTTATTGTTAAACAGATGTTGACATCATAATATTAAATTGGACAAAGGAAAATGTTACACTTTAATTCATTGTTTAATGTAATTGACTCGTGGATAATACATGTTTATTTGGAATTGAGTTTGATTTCTCTTGTTGGGTACCACTGAGATTTCACTTTATTAAATTTTAGTTGATAGAAAGTAATCCGTGTTGTCCTGTCAATAATATCGTTGATAGGTCTTCGGAATGACCCTAAGACCTAATTCACGTCTTGTTACCCTATTTCAATCATAGTTGTGGTGTAGTCTGTTGGAAAATTTTTCCTGAATAAATTTTACGTCAGTCATTTTTTCCAGGGCTTTGAGTCCGTACTGGTAGTGGAGGACGGACGGAGTAATTTCGGAACGAGTACCGTCGTCTCGCAGAGCCGAACTCTCTCGAGACACCCCTTACTCGAGTAGAGTGAGACAGTCACTAAAGGGTACGTCGGACCTATTTAATAAATTGAGGAGACACAAGTAGAGAGAGTGGTCGGTTATTACATCTAGACGCGTGACATTAGGGGACCTCTTCCCTGAGCTTTGGGTGGGGTCACGCGAACGGACCTCTTAAGGGTTCGACCACCCGCTGCCCGGTACCCAGTGTCTCTTAGCCTGTACTGACTCGTTTGTTGTGTGTGTGTCTGTGTATGTGTGTGTCATTACCTTTTGTGTGCTGTGAGGACCCAGTCCTCTGGACGGGAGAACAGTGTGGAATCGATGACTAAGTGACACACCTACACCCGTTCAGTGGAGAGAAGGGACCCCGGAGCAAAAAGACGTAGATACTTTCCTTGTATCGTGCGGTCTCCGTACGTATTGCTCAGATACAAGATTTACGAAGGGGACCGATTAAGTACATGTGATCGTATGGTTTGTTTTGTTACAGGAAATAATTTAAAATATTTTAAGTTGTTATACGTTAGACATGTCGGTCATGTTCTGAACTATATTTTTTTATGACGTATCTTTTTATAACCCTTCATTTACTAACAAGAGGTTTTCTTTTCAGAATTTTCAAATCCGGTTCACGGAAGGATTGAACTTAGTCCGTGTTGACAGTAAGTTTTCTTAAGTGACGTCAGGAAAAACTTAGTAAAGAGAAAAGACGGACCTAGTAGAGAATCACCTTACAAGAGGTGTTTAATGGAGGATCCGAAGCCCTTTAGTTCAGGCATACATGGGATGTGATGTATAAGGTTAATTTAGGGAAGGGTCGAAACCAAAAAGGTTTGAGTAATGAAATCTGTTAGAGGTAAGAAGGGTAGGGAAACTAGTAAAGTTGTCGAGACTTGATTTAGTAAAAGTAGTCTTGAAAGAAGTGGAGACTCCTCCTGTTCCTTCTTCTCCCTATTTTTACTTTCGGTCATTTATCCCTCTACACCCCTTTTATGTAATCTCTCTTTTAAAAGTGGTGACGAGAGTCGAGATACAGTGTTTCATTTTACAGGAAAGGGGTTTGATGGGCTGCTTCTATAAGATAGAAGACTCTTAATTGTCCGGACAAGACTGAAGAGATCCGGTAAATGACGCAGATCCTTATGACGAAGTATTTTATGACTTCATGGATAATGATCTTCGTAAGTTGGTTTTTACCACCTGTCAGTAGACCGTCCCTACGATGTCTTTGGTATGGACATGACCTATCTTGTCTGATCGAGTTTGCAAGGATAGTCAAAAGATAGATTTACGTAAGCTCTCAATACAGTGGACAGTTAGTTGACCCATTATGACCGAATGATCAATTTTACTAATAGTTACCCTCGGTCCGTTTGTGGAGCTCTTCTACACACAGTATAGATCATATATCAGGGGGTGAGGGTGACCTAATTTGATGAAGATTTTGACGGAGACTTGTATTTTGGGATGGTTATGAGAGTGTGTCAGATATAAACTTCCGGTTCGTAGCTGTAAAACGATGGTAGTAGGTTGTATAATAGGTTGGTAAGGGGAATAAAGTAGTGTTAAATTTAATGACCGAGTGACAGGAAAAGAGGTTATGATAAAGACAGACTAAGAGTCCTTCAAGTTATATGTATGACTGTCAGGAAGATTCTTGAACTGAGAACCAAGTAATTTCAAGGCAAAGTGTCTACAACAGGAGTTGGATAAAGTCAGTTTGTCAGTGTACCAGTATCGGATTCTAGAATAATAATAGTTAATGTTGGGGAGACGGTAGAGTTGACGTACGTAGAGTGAGTGACTAGTGACGAATAAAAGGGTCGAATAATAGGGGTGAGGGAATATCATCGGGTTCGGTTAATAGGAAGTCGAAGTGACCCTGGAGCTTTGATAGTGGAAAAGGGACTGGGAGAGGGGTGACTAAAAGAGAGAGGGAAAGAATGGGTCGAATTTAAGGTTCTAGTCAGTAATATGAGTAAGAGAATACCTATGTTGGATTAGGGAAAGAAGAGAGAATGGTACTATAGGAACGAACCATTTTCGAGTTGACTACTAAGGTACCGACGTGGACACATGGAATTCCGTCGGTCCCTTTTCTGGGTGGGGAGCTGAGGTGGGGGTGTCCGTGTGTGTGTGTGAGTGCGGCGGACACGGACAGAAGTGAAATTTGCATAGTGTGGTTTAAAGATCGTCCGGGGAAGCACGACGGACCGTCAGTAAATAAAAATCGTAAAATAGAATGCAGGGATCTTAGTAGATGAGAGAGTAAAAGGATCTATTGAAAGTGTAAAAGAACAGAGAGGAGTTTAGGCTTATGTTGGAGGAAGACAGGAGTCTACTATTGGACCGAAGAATGAAGTGACTCTTTTGTCTCCGTTAGTCTTCTTTGAAGGTGTGTAGAGGTCCGGTGTAGAGGGGTGGGTCGTTGTAGACACGCGTGTATGAGGTAAGACGGACCGTGTCTAGACGAAAGGGGCGGGTGGGTGTCGGTTGGAGAAGTGAGGGGGCGATCTCGGGCGGGAGAGAGCGGATGAGTTCCTGTCGGAAGATCGTGAGGAGGGGAGAGAGGAGGAGGTTGTCGGAAGGGTGAAAAATGTTCGAGCAAGGGAAGTCGGACGCTTGCACGACGAGAACTAGAGGAAGAGTTTTTGTTATTATTTTCCTTTGGTGTGAGAAGAGTGATCGTGGGTGGATAAAGAAACAAGGAAAAAGGCCGTTTTTTTTTAAAAGTTCTCGCCAAAAGTCAGTGGTAAAGGTTAAGGAGAGGAGGGTTAGAGAGGATTTTAATGAAGTGGTTTTGACAAGAGGAGTTCCGACGACCACTAGAGGTGTAACGATTTAGACTTCCGGTCAAGAGTAGAAGGAACTGGGCACTCGCCGGAGACCGCGCTGACTGGTGGGGGAGGTGGAGCTGTCGGGAGGTGACACGAAGGTCCGGGGACAGTGAGAGAGACACAGGGACCGACCAAGAAAGAGGAGAGGGGTAGGAGGACGACAACCGTACAGGGGACGCGACTCAGGAACCAGGAGAAATGATGTGAATGAGCGGACCGCTAGAGTGTGTCCGAGGTCCAAATGTGCGGTACGTACACACAGAGGTACGTAGGTCGGTTGACCGATGGTCTATTGAGGTGGGTCTTCAGTTCGCAGGTAAAGTTTTCAATTGTACAGGTCTTCCTTCGGTGACTATACGGGGAACGGGGAGTTTCAGCCGAAGTGGACGTCGGAGGAGTGACGACGACTACCGTAGGGGAAGGAGACTGACGAGTCCGGGCGTGGGACGCCAGGAGGAACTGGCAGGAGAGAGCGAGTGGGGAGTGTAGGTTTGGTAGTCCTTTTCGACCGTACTGGTGTCTGTCTACGCCTTAGACTGGAAAGGACTGGGGAGGGTGACGATGGTGAGACCCGACACAGTGGCGAGAGAGAGGACCTTATGACGTCAGTGGAGGATACTCTAGTGGAACCCGGGTGGAGTGGAGGTGGCAGAGGAGAGGTGTTTCGTCGGCTCACGAGATCAGTCTGGAGTGTAATCTAGTACAATGAGAAGATGAGTCGTTTTCGGGGCGGGTTCAGGGACCCACTGAGACTCGTTTATGCTTTCAACGATACTTCCGGACGCTCTGGGACTTATTGGCCAGGAAGTAATAGGGGACTGACACGAGGGAGGAGTCGGTACACGTCAGGAGTTATGAGAAGGTTGTGTGGTCCGCACCTAAGAGAAGTCCCGGAGGCGACATCGACAGGTGAGACGGACGATTCGATAAGAGGGTCTACAGTGTACCGTTTGTGGAGTAGAGGTAGGAGGCTAGAGTTCGAGAATTCTAGTTAGAATTCTGGATGTGGATAAATTATGACGTCAGATGGGTTGATGGAGTTGTAGGAATTGGGACGAAATAAAAAAAAGTAATAGTGAATAGTAGAAGATCATATAACATGTTGAATGATTAATCCACATAACGGATGACCGATTACACAGGGTGCTCTTACTTTTGAGGTGTTCCTGTCTTGAAACACAGACAAAACAAGTGACTACATAGGGTCGGTGTCTCTAGTTACGGACCGTGTATCATTGGTGAACTATTTATAATACACCTGAACGGACCACCAAGTCACCTATTCTTGGACGGACGGTTATTTCCCCTGTAGACTAGAGACCAGGTCCTTCTGACGTGTACGGCCCTCGTTGATTCGGGTACACGGTACTATGACTCGGGCACGAGGACTCAGGTACCCGTCGTCGATGCCTTCGGGTGTACGGATCTCTGACACGCTATGTTGTTCTCTTCGGCGATGTTACTCTTCGATGGCGTTACTTCGCGTCGGGAATGGACGGTGTTGATCTCTTTCAGACACGTCTCGTTACTTCTGGGTCGGGTCGGTCTTGTGTTCTTTTCACAAAAAAGACTTACTTACTTGTCTGTGAACTTTGACCCAGAATTTTAATACTTTGTCACGCTTTAGACTCCAACTGTCTTCTGTTTGAGTATACTAGATCGGTGTGGATTCCAGAGTTGACACGGGATCTGTCCATCGATGAATATTTCCGACACAATAAAAAAGGACCAGAGTTCCTCTAGAACAGTATGATCTTTATCCATGGTTCCTTCATGTCTCCTGTCCCGGGTGATAAAAGTGGAAACGGAGGTCCACTGAGATGGGACCCGTCTCAGGATCGAGACAGGAGACCGAAACATTCAGTCTCCCCACTGAACACTCATAGTGTGTTAAGTACTTACACTCTTTCGGTTAGTCAGTTTCCTGATCATCGAAAGTTTTACGGTTCAAATGACGACACCTAATTCGTGTCTGAGAATGTTCAATCTTAATCTCCTGATAGTAGATACAGTCACCAAGAGTTGGTTTAACGCATAGACTTAAAGACTCCGTGAATCTTTTATGCCTTCGGCGGGGAGGGAAGATTCTCTTTACCAGACCCACTCTGGGTCCGTCGCGTCCAGCATTTTCGAATGGCCCACTAGAGTGACATGTCGGTCTCGGTACCTACCTCTGGTTGGAGGAAAAGGTCTAATTTTTATTTCGGATCTGTCTTACTCTCGGTGTATTCCAGTGTGTCGATGTGTCTTTACAACCCTGTCCTGTGACAGTGGTCTGAGAAGCCTTCTTAAAGTAATGTTATATCACTAAATATTCCGATGTGCAATGTCATTTATTTACGTACTCTGAAGTTTTAATATTTCTAGATTCAAGTTTAGTCTCCGAAACGATAAAGTGTCGATTATAATCACCATGAGTGTGAAATGACGTATAATATTAATGGACCCCTATTAATGGACCTCTTCTACAAAATTTAGAGATACGCATCCGGTGTTGTCAATTACGTCTTAGAGGTTCTTACTCTAAGTCCGTAGTCATGAAGAATTTCAAGGGGTTCACTAAGGTCACACGTGTGTTCAGACTCTTGACTACTGAATATACTGGAACCCCTTTAATGAACTGGAGAAATTCGGATTGAGAGAACTTATGACACTAATTTATTCTATCACGTACATATCGTCGTCGAGTAATCATACCAACGGTAGAGTGACGGAAGATGGTTGTAGGAAGATTGTCATGATAGTAGTAGTTGTCTTGATAAAGGAAAGAAGGAAGGAAAAAAGGAAGGAGGAAGGTCGGAGGGGAAAGGAGGAAGAATGACTCCATAGTAAATGTATATGTATTGTAAGTTGAAGAAGTTTCATACCTTAAACCACCCAAAATCACATAAATGTTTCAACACATCGGTGGTAGTGATACATTAAGATTTTGTGAAAATAGTGAGGTTTTTTCTTTAGAGTATGGGGTTTGGTGGGGAGGGACAGGGACCCTCGGTGCTTGGACGAAAGATAGAGGTACTTAAATTGATAAGACTTGTAAAGTGAATTCACCTTGACAATTTTATACACCGGAAACACAGACCGAAGAAGGTAAATCGTATTACAAAGACTCCAAGTAGGTGCAACATCGTACGTAGGTACGAAGTAAAGAAAAATACCAACTTATTATAAGATAGTATACGTACAACAAAAGTCGTCAATAAAGGTTAAGTCGTAAACAAAGGTGAAAAAAACGTTAATACTTATTACGACGATCTTCGTAGACACATGTTCAAAAGACACCTGTATACAAAAGTTAAGAGAACCCATTTTATGGATACTCACCTTAACAACCCAGTATACCGAATGAAAAGACTCTTTGATGATGACAAAGTTTCACCGATATCGTGGTAAAATGTAAGAGTAGTAGTCATATATTACCAAGATTAAAGAAGTGTAGGAGTGATTACGAAGAATTACAGAGAAATCTAATATCGATTGGACCACCCTTACTTCAACATGGAGTACACCAACACTGAAGGGACTACTAATTATTACAATTCGTAGAAAAGTACACGAATGACCGGTAAACACATGAAAGAGACCTTTTTATAGATGAGTTGAGGAAGTGGTAAAATTTTTAACGTAACGGAAAAATAATAATTCGACATTCTCAAGAAATGTGTAAGATTCATGATGTAAGGTACGTTTCTACCCGTGTTACTTCTGTCTTTTCCATACCTGGATTTTTTTCACCGTTCTTATGTGTCTTCTTGACATGTTTTTTCCAGAATCACTGGGTCTATTGGTGCTACCACACCAGTGAGTGGATCTCGATCTGTAGAACCTCACACTTCAGTTCACCCGGAATCCTTCGTAATGATACTTGTTTCGATCACCTTCACTAGTTTAGGTTCGATAAAGTTTAGGATTTTCTACTACGACACTTTCGCGACGTGAGTTATCCGGTCGTTTAAACCTTTTGAGTCGTCACCGGTGTTCTGACTTTTTCCAGTCAAAAGTAAGATTAAGGTTTCTTTCCGTTACGGTTTCTTACGAGTTTGATACCGTGTCAACGTGAATAAAGTGGTACGTTCGTTCCATCACGAGTTTTAGGAAGTACTGTCCGAAGTTGGTGTGTACTTGGTTCTTGGAAGTCTACATGTTCCACCTAAATCTTTTCCGTCTCCTTGGTCTCCAGTTTGACGGTTGTAGGTGACCTAGTGTCTTTTTGGTTCCCTGAAGGTCTTTTTGTAGACGAAGTGACTGATGTGACTTTGGAAAGTGACACACCTAGTGTTGTTTGACACCTTTTCAAAACCTCCAAGACATAATTGATAAAACCCCACTCCGGATCGGTATCTCTAAATCTTGTAGAAGAGGTCTATTAATAGGGGTCCATTAATATTATACGTCGTTTCAAACTCTTGATGATTGTAATCGACAATTTTCTCTAATCTTGTGGTCTGGTGGAATGGACGGAGGACTCTTTGGACATGCGTCCAGTTCTTCGTCTTCAGTCTTGGTCTGCACCTTGTTTCCTGACCAAGTTTTAACCCTTTCCTTATGCAGTTCTGACATATGACAGTGGACAAATAAGTTGAATATACGTCTCATGTAATACTTTTTACGACCCGACCTACTTAATATTCGACCTTAGTTCTGACGACCATCTTTATGGTTATTGGAGCTCTATACGTCTACTGTGGTGGGGTCACCGTCTTTTCTCTTCCCCTTGATTTTCGGAGAACTACTTCCACTTCCTCCCACTTTCTCGACCGAATTTTGAGTTGTAAGTTTTATGAATTCTAGTACCGTAGACCAGGGTAGTGAAGTACCGTTTATCTACTTTTCTACCTTTGCCACTGTCTTAGAACCCGAGGTTTTAGTGACGTCTACCACTGACGTCGGTACTTTAATTTCCACGAACGAGGAACCTTCTTTTGGATACTGTTTGGATCTGTTGCATAATTTTCGTTTCTGTAATAAAACGGTTCTTTCCAGGTATATCAGTTTCGATACCAGAAAGGTCATTAGTACATCTCTACACTCTCGACTTGGTATTTCTTCCGACTCGTGGTCTCTTAACTACTAAAGCTTGACACCACGACCTCTTCTGAGAAGTCTAAGGGTACCTGTCGTTTCTCTAATTTGATCAGTTAGTTAGGATTTCCTTTAATTGGGACTTATAAGTGACCTTCCTGACTATGACTTCGAGGTTTGGAAACCAGTGGACTACGTTTCTGGGTTGAGTGACCTTTTCTGTGACTACGACCCTTTCTAACTCCCGTCCTTCTCTTCCCCTGTTGTCTCCTATTCAATCCACCGTAGTAACTGAATTGTCTGTACTCAAACTGGTTTGAGGTCCTCTGTCACTTCCCGTCCCTTCGGACCGTACGACGTCAGGTACCTCAGCACCTCAGTCTGTACTGACTGACTTGTTGACCTAGGAATAATCTATTTACATACCGAATGTCTGTGAAAGGTGGTGAGTCTCCTGTGAAAGGATTCACATGAAACTTAATGTTCTCAAAAATTTTAAAACTACTTCAAGTTAAATAGAAAAGAAACCAACAAAGACATAGTAATTACACACATACACACACAAAGGTCGACGTGTTATATAGGGAGTGAAAAAAAATCATCAAGTTCATATCAACCAAAGGGACTATCGAGTCAACCATTTCTTAGACGGACGTTACGTCCTCTGGGTCCAAGCTAAGGACCCAAACCTTCTAGACGACCTCTTCCCTGTCCGATGGGTGAGATCATAAGAACCCGAAGGGAACGCCGAGTCGACCATTTCTTAGGCGGCCGTTACACCCCCTGGACCCAAGCTAGGGACCCAACCCTTCTAGGGGACCTCTTCCCTTTCCGATGCGTAAAGTCATAAGACCGGACCTCTTAAGGTACCTGATATGTCAGGTACCCAGTGTTTGTCAACCTGTACTGACTCGTTGAAAGTGAAGTGTATTGACTAAATCTTATGAAACAATCAAAGATCGCATGTCGTTTCACTAAGTCAAAATGTATATATATGTCTAATAAAAGGTAATATCTGATAATATTATATAACTTATATCGAGGGAAACGATATGTCATTTGGGAATAACAAAATACACCAAACATAGACAATTAGAGTATGAAGATTCAATAGTTGAAATAAAAAAGATAAATGGGATAACATGTCTCGGGTAGTCGAAGGTCTACACAAAGAACGAAGTTGACGGTTCGGGACACCGTCACAACGAAACCCCTTAAGACTTCCCCTTTAAGAGTCCTGTTCACCAGGACCTTCGACAATCCCGGAATGGACTTTTAAGGAGTTGGGTACGGTCGACAGATACTCGGGGTTCCAAGTCCGACCGTCCGGTTTTGAAAAATTGGTTCAGGTTCGAGTATTACGAGTACCGTGTTGTCTAATTGTTTAGCTCTCTGTTCAACAACCCCGTCCTTATTGCTGGAATAAACGTTTTGGTCGTCCGGTACTTCCACCACTCTGATCTCAGGGTTTCTCGGCAGAAGATATAATAATTGAAAATTCCTTTTCTAATTCCCCGTTTTTGAATGTTCCGATGGATGATATCGTCCCATTCAACAAGTCTGAACGTTATTCGTTTCTTAACTCGAACGGTAAGTAAAGTTAGTCCTTCATGTAACTCCTTTTCTGTAAATGAAATAGAACCACCTTCCCTCCTTCTTTCAATAAGTAAAGATTCAAAAATTAATTCACCTAAAAGTCTAACTCATAAACTGAAAACTTACGGATCACCGGTTATTTGACGTTTCTTTACTTTGGGATCAGTCTAGACATGCAAAAGTCCCTATAAACGGGATTGTCGATTTAAAAGTGTCAGGAATAATCTTAACCTTTACAAAAAGGGTTCGACTCGTGTAAATTTTACGTAAAAATTTTCTAAAAGTATGACTATGAAAAGACTTAGCTTTAATTTCTGGTTATACTGTATTGGACTTACTAGGTAATAACGAACTGTTTATTTATCTATCATGTATAAAGTTTTATTAATTGACTCTAATATATTGACCGTTACATTATTAGGGTTTCTTAGTTGACACTAATGTCATTAAAAAGATTAACTTTTGTTGTTGTCTTTTTAATCAGTAAGCACAGGACTTTCACTCTTTCGCCGTGGTGAGGTGGAGAGGCAAAGTCACACCATATGTGATATAATGTATGACAGTTAAAGACGGTGTCCTCGGGTGAAGACTAAACAAGTGTAAAAGAAATAAAGGAGGGAGACATGTTTACAACTTTTAAAATATACGTAAAAAGTGATTGACGGTATTACTATAATAGGGGGGTATTGGACAAGTACACCACTAAATTCATCGAAAAAGAATATAACCTCTTCCTTTACCGTTAGGTGAGGTCACAAGAACGGACCTCTTAGGGTCCCTGTCACCCGGGGGTAGATACCCCAGCGTGTCTCAGCCTGTGCTGACTTCGTTGAGTCGTCGTCGTCGTCGTCGTACCGTAGTTACAAGTATCTCCTCTACCGGAGATTACTAAAAGAAATGACCAGGGTAGAAATCCCTAAACCTAGCAAAATTGGACCGGAATCTTACTCAATCCATACGATGGAGAGAATGACAAGAGATTTTAGGACACATTTTCTACATATCTTGTCAGAAAACCTGAGACACCCTCTCCCGCTCCCACCCTACTAGACTCTCTTATCGTGACTTTGTACATATAATGGTATACACTTTGTCTAGCGGTCAGGTCCAAGCTACGTACTCTATCCCACGAGTCCCGACCCCGTGACCCTACTGGGTCTCCCTACCCTACCCCTCCCTCCTCCCTCCCCCAAGTCCTACCCGGTGTATACATGTGGGTACCGACTAAGTACAGTTACATACCGTTTTTGGTGGTGTTATGACATTTCATTAATCGGAGGTTGATTTTATTTATTTATTTATTTTGGGACACATTTTTTGGAACCAACTTAAAGGTCGTCTTTTTGTTTGTTTTTTCTTGTGGCGGTTGTGGAAAGAAATGAAACAGTTGATGGAAGGACTAAATTTTAAGACCCCCCAAACTTTTCGAAACTCATCACTACCGACGTGTTGTTACACTTGCATAAATTACGGAGACTTTCCATATGAATTGTTACCAATTTTACCATTGAGAATGCGATCCATACACTTCAGCGAGTCAGCACAGGCTGAGAAACGCTGGGGCACCTGATATCGGGTGGTCCGAGGACGTAGGTACCCTAAGAGGTCCGTTCTCATGACCTCACCCAACGGTAAAGGAAGAGGTCTCCTAGAAGGACTGGGTCCCTAGCTTGGGTCCAGAGGGTGTAACGCCGTCTGCGAAATTGGAGACGCGGTGGTCCCTTCGGGAATACGATACATATAAATTGGTGTTAAAAAGTTTTCTTTCTCTTTATTTTCCTCTCTTTCTCCTTTCCCCCCTTTACTTTCTCTTTTGTCTTCATCTTTTCTACCTGTGGACGTTTAATTCGTCAGACTCGCGGACGACCGTCCGTTGTAAGTTCTCGTCGGACGGTCCTCCGTCCGTGCCGAGTGAGTCAGGTGGTCGTTTCGTTCCCGGACGTCTCTCGTGTCCTCCGTCCCGTTGGGACCTTGTCCTTGTGCTGGGGGTGGTATGTGAGTATGGCTCAAAACAGGGATTAGATTCTACACCCCAATGTGTTCCTGTAGGAGGTTCGGAGGATTTTGAACCCAACGTAGATTTACAGTGACATAAAGGTATGGATCCGGAGGAAGCTCTTTCTTCTCTCAATTCAAAGGAAGTATGGTACATCCAGTTCTAGGAGAATTTTTACCTTAATTCGATTGTCGTCATAAACTCTAAACCAATTGTCGTTTGTTTATATAGTGAATGACGTCTCTTTTTTTTAATTGTTTTCTACGAAGTTCCGTTTCTGGCACTCTTTAGGTCACACGGAGAACCGAAACGTCAAGAGAATTTCTCATAACAAATTACAGACTTTTCGTATAAAACAAAAGGTCCTTTATGGAAACTGGTATTAAGGTTTCATTATGTCACACAAGTCAGGTCGAAGATTTAAATATCGATATTTACATTTAATATTCTACACGTACGCACGATTCAATGCAGTGAGTACAGGCTGAGAGACGTTGGGGTGTCTGATATCGGACGGACCGAGGAGATAGGTACCCTAAGTGGTCCTTACCCAACGGCACTGGAAGAGGTCCCCTAGAAGGACTAGGTCCCTAGCTTCGACACAGAGAATTCAGAGGACGCAACCATCGACCCAAGAAATGGTGATCGTGGTGGACCCTTCGGGTCCGCCTTTTAAGATTTTCTCTACCCTTGTGGTCTGGTGGACTGGACGAAGAACTCTTTAGACATACGTCCAGTCCTTCGTTGTCAATCTTGACCTGTACCTTGTTGTCTGCCCAAGGTTTATGCTTTTCCTCATGCAGTTTCGACATATAACAGTGGGACGAATAAATTGAATATACGTCTCATGTAGTACTCTTTGCGACCTGACCTTCTTTGTGTTCGACCTTAGTTCTAACGGCCCTCTTTATAGTTATTGAAGTCTATACGTCTACTGTGGTGGGAATACCGTCTTTCACTTCTCCTCGATTTTTCGGAGAGCTACTTTCACTTTCACCTCTCACTTTTTCAACCGAATTTCGAGTTGTGGGTCTTTTACTTCTAGTACCGTAGGCCAGGGTAGTGAAGTACCCTTTATCTACACCTTTGTCACAGTCTGAAATAAAAACCCCCCGAGGTTTTAGTGACGTCTACCACTGACGTTCGGTACTTTAATTTTCTACGAATGAGGAACCTTCTTTTCAATACTGGTTGGATCTCTCGTATAAGTTTTCGTCTCTGTAATGAAACGGCTGATTCCAGGCAGATCGGTTCCGATACCAAAAAGGACACCAGTACATACCTACACTCTCAACCTGACACTTCTTCCGACTCGCGACTTCTTAACTACGAAAACTTGACACCACAACCTCTTCTGAAAACTCCCAGGGAACCTGACGTTCCTCTAGGTTGGTCAGGTAAGACTTTCTCTAGTTGGGACCCTAAAGAGACCTTCCTTACTACGATTTCGACTTTGAGGTTATGAAACCGATGGAGTACTCTTCACGACTGAGTAACCTTTTCTGAGACTACGACCCTCCCTGACCCCCGTCCTCCTCTTCCCCTGCTGGCTCCCACTCTACCGACCTACCGTAGTGTCTGAGCTACCTGTACTCAGACTCACTTGAGACTCTCTACCACTACTTGTCCCTCCGGACCGCACGACGCTAAGTACCCCAGCGTTTCTGAGCCTGTGCTGACTCACTGACTTGACTTGACTTGTTTAATATACCACTTCAAGATTGGAAAGTATGGAGACTAACAATGGAATAAACGTTTATATTAATCATTTCTACTTCAGTACAACCCCATCCCACCCGAGAATTAAGTAATACTGATAATAGGAATATATTTCTTCTGTCTCTGATCGTTTGTCCCCCTTATGTACACTTCGGACCTTAATTGCGATGGTCTCCGGTTCTTTGTCGGCCCCGTCTGTGGAGGGATCGTGGAAGTTTCCCTTGTGTCGGGGACGACTGTGGAACTAAGACCTGGAGACCGTAGATCATCTTGACACTCTGTTATTTGTGGACAACAAGATTCTGAGGTCGACCGACATGAAACAATGACGTCGGAGCTCGTTTGATTACGTCTGTTATTCTCCGATTACACATGGCTGATCGGACTACCGAAGTTTGACGTGAAGTCTAACTCGGAGAACAGGATACCGATGACTCGACGTCGGTGTCCCCGGACCAGAGGACTGAAGTCCGAGATGGAGATGGACGAAGTCGACGGTTTGGGTGTTGTAGTTGGAAAGTTTCCACGGTTGAAGAGACGTGGTGCACAATTCTTCAGAGTGTTACTGAGTGGTGAAGGATGTCCTTTTCGAGTCTAAGAGGACGGAGTTTACGTCCGGAGAGAGGGGATTCGATCCAGGTTGACCATCCGTTCTCAAAGACTCTTTGGGACTTTCCATGTTGGTAATAAGAACTTCTGTACGAGGGACGTGACAAACGAGGTACCAGAACGAAGTGGTCGGGTTTAGAACTGGTAGGGTACTTCTGCTGACAATTCTGGACGAAAGCAGAACTTTGAGAGACATGAGTCCGGGTGTTATTTATTTCCGGTGTAGAGACCCGAGGAGACGGAGGCGACGAACATAGTCCGTAAGACATGAGTAGTTTCTGACGGAACGTGCCAATGGATCGTAAAATTTTCATGTGTCCTGACGACCTGATACTCGAGACAATTCTTGTCTTAAGTACGAAATGTTGAAACTCCGATAAAGAGTTACGGTTTCTGTTCCGGTTCGTATAATTTGCATTCAAGGTTTAAGAAAATTGCTAATTTGTATATAAAATTTAAGAATCTTTACAAATAAAACCGAAAGGGAAGTTGACCCCTGAAATTTTACCTTGTCTATATGTCTAAAATATATTAGGATTACGAAGGTGTATCTAGACTTATTAAATTTTGAATCCTTCTTGTCCTCCTTTTTTTTAGGGATCCTGCAAATCAGGGTTCAATGAATGGTAAGAAGTAGTGATGTAACCTGGTCTGCAACCGTAAGTTTCGAACTTGTTAAGCGAAATGAGGACATCTAAGACCCTTCAGTAGATTAGTCCCTCCCGTTTTTTTTTTTTTTTTATATATATATGTGTGTGTGTGTGTGTGTGAGAATGTGTGTGTATTTATAAATATATATAAGTAGGGAGTCATAAGTATCTCCTGACCGAGGTCCTGAGAGAGAGGTGGTACCTATGGTTTTAGAAGTCTACGAGTTCAAGGAATATTGTACCGAATCACAAATGTATATTAGATGGGCGACTAGTTAGGGACCCAGGCCTTCTTGGGGACCTCTTCCCGTGCCGTTGGGTGAGGTCATAAGGACGGACCTTTTAGGGTACCTGTCTCCTCGGACCGTCCGACGTCAGGTATCCCAACGTGTCTCAACCTGTGCTGACTTTACTGGATCGTGTATTAGATGGACGTAGTAGGGTTTATGGAAAAAAGGAGGGTATATGAAATTTAGTAGGGAACTGATGAATATTATGGATTATGATACATTTGAAGTTTTTTTTTCAAACTTTTTTTTGAAACTTTTTTCAAACTTTTTTTCAAAAAACCGAAAAAAAAAAAAAAAAATTTTGAAACCTTTTTTTGTTTTTTGGATTCTTTTATGTTTCGAATCTCGAGGACTATTCTTTTAAGATCTTTGACCTGTCACTTGTTCTACCCTCTCCTCTTTCTACACCTCGAGTGGAGGAAGTTGTTTATTGCAGTTTTTACGTAGATGTGTACCTTGTTAAGAGTGTCTTATGGATGACTTGTGACCGTCTTCTTGAGTTCTGAAGACTTTCCCCTTCTTTTAAAGGTGTATTGGTCCATCCTGTTTTGTTTTCCTTTTTTCCTTCTCTTTCCTTAGTCCTGTCCTGGACGTAGGGACCTTCCCTCGATACTTTCTCGTTTCCAAGGTTATAGGACCCTTCAGGGGCGTGGTCGTCTCTGAAGTCGGTCCTGTCTCACCCTCGAGACCGCGGAGTTTCCTCTCACGTCGTTGACCGACCTCTTCCGTTTTGTCTCTGGATGCGTCTGTCATCCACACCGGCGGGACGTGACGGGTCAGACTCTGTACACAGACGGTCACTTCCACCCCGACCCTCGACGTGAAGTCCGAAACCTCCAGTTTGAGTCCCCCTCGCGACCCCAACCGACACGTCTCCCGGCCTTCCCAACCTCATACCATACGGGTGTTGGTTTCCACGTACTCCTTCTTCGGACCTGGACGGTGTCTCCGTTCCACGGTGACATCCCCGGTGCGTTCCCCTTTCCGTCCTACGAAATTCTCGGAGAAAGGGGCGTGTGCACCGGAGTCTGAAGTCCTGTGACGGATACGTTCGAGACCCCCGTTGTGTTTGGTGAAGTCCGTGTCTCTCTAGGTTCTAGACCGCGGTCAGTGACGGGGACGGCAGCCCCTTGGATGCTCACGTGTCCTCGACGGCGGTACCCGGGACCCTCACCCATAGTCGGTTACGACGGTAGCCGGACCCTCTTGTGTACTCAATGTCGTAGACACACGGGGACAGTTCCCCCATTGTCGACCGTGTACGACTCCTCTCCTCCGTCCGTAGGTGTGTTTTCGTCGGGAACGTGGCTTTTGTCATTTGGGTGTGTTCGATGTGTCTCTGTGAGGGTGTTTATTTATCGGAAGGTTCTGGTGTCATATATTCAAAGAGGATTTGAGTCTCATTCTCTTTATATACCTTTTACTTCTACGTCTCCTCGGTTATGGTCAAGTTTCTGGTTCTCTTAAGGGGACTTTCTTGTTAATTTGTCCGGAGACGTCACATTGTCTGAGGTTCAAGTTTTTTCTCCATTACTTCTCTGGTCTCCTTAATTCTGTCCGATAGCTGTCTTTACGTATAATGACATTTTGTTTGTTTATTGATCTTTGATACTCCTCCTCCGTTCTTTTAATCTTTTAAGCAAACGGTTCTAATTTTGATTCTATTTCCGTTACTGATCGTTTTATTTTTTCACGAGACCATTTATCTTATTACTTTTATGGGTAAGTCTTGTGTCATCGACGACGACGACGACTCCGTGCAGTCAGCACAGGCTGAGACACGCTTGGGTGGTCCGAGGACAGGGACCCTAAGAGGTCCGTTCTTGTGACCTCAGCCAACGGTAAAGGAAGAGGTTACGTACTTTCACTTTTCACTTTCAGCGAGCCAGTACAGGTTGAGAAGTGTTGGGGTACCTGACATCGGGTGGTCTGAGGAGACAGGTACCCTAAAGGGTCCGTTTTCATGACCTCACCCAACGGTAACGGAAGAGGTTCTTGTGTCATCTGTCTTTCGGTTTACCTTTTTTTTTTTTTTTCACTTTTATTATATTTTATGGATACCCTATTGTACCCGAAGAGGTCACCGAGTCGCCATTTAAGAGGACGTTACGTCCTCTGTGTCTTTTGCACCCAAGTTAGGGACCCAACCCTTTTAAGGTGAGGTCATGAGGACGTCCCTTTTAGGGTACCTGTCTCCACGGACCGTCCGATACCAAGTACCCCAACGTTTCTCAACTTGTACTGATTTCGTTGACTCGTGCGTACGTACCCTATTGTATTTCCCACGGGGAGATACTACTGTCCCTGAAGTCTTCCTCTTCTTTCTCTTTTCCCCTAACTTTTACACAAACTTCTTTAATACCGACTTTTGATGTTTGGATTTCTTCCTTTGTCTATAGGTCTATGTCTTTCGTGTCTTCAAGGACCTGTTCTACTTGGGTTTCTCTGGTTGTGCTTCTGTATTAGTTTTACCGTTTTCGCTTTCTGTTTCTCTTCTAGGGTTTACGTGATTTTCTTTTTACTTCTCAATTAATATTCCTTTATGGGTATTCCGATATTCGACTAAAGAGATGTCTTTATTACGTCTGATCTTCCCTCACCTATTTGGATAAATTTCAGAATTTTCCCTTTTTAGACGTTGGATCTTACGAGATGGGTCATTCTTATTGTAAATCTTCTCTTCCTCTATTTCTTAAAGAGTTTATTCCTTTTTGATTTTCTTTTCTCGTTATGATGTGGATAAGATTTTCTTTATAATTCCAGAAGATAATATTTTCTTAGTTCTTCTACATCCTTTCTCTTTTAGTGTTAACATTTCATTTAGTAAATATATTCGGTCATATGTCTGGTTTTTCTTCTTTTTTTCCGAAATTTAGAAAAATACTTTCGTTACTATTTGTATTCCTTGCCGTTTTCCTATTTGTACTTCTACATTGACTCCTGTAGTTTTACTATTTTACGTCCCCTCCTCTCATTCTTTTATGTCTAAGAAAGTAAACTCGGATATACTGATGGTCGGATTTTCGTTCGTCTATGTCCTTCCCCAATTGTATGAACTTTTTGTCCCATTGATGTTTAGTTTTTGTATGTTGTCCTAAGTGTTTTTGGTTTGTCTTTTGTGTTCGTACTTTATTTCCCTTTAGTAGTTTGGTGTTTTACTTTTTGTTTGTCTGTTTTTTCTTTGTGTCTTAGTTGACCTTTTGTTCCAAATTTCACTATAATTTATGTATAAATGGTTATTAAAGGAGTTTACATTTGTCTGACAAGGTTAGTTTTTTCTGTCCCACCGCCTGACCTAAATTTTTGTTCTCTGAGACGGTGGATGCTCCGTGGGGACATCCGCGATGTTCCGCGACACGTGAAATCCCGTTTCTTGTGTGTCTGACCTTCGCTCCCCTGCCTCTTTCTGCACAGTACGTCTACTTCTAGTGTCCTTTCGTTCGCAACCGTTATGAGTACAGTCTGTTTTGTCTGAAATTTCGTTTTCCGTATTTCTTTTGATGTCTTCCTGGGATATACGTGGGTTATGTCCTTGTGGGTTTATGTATTCTGTTTATTACTGTCTGTATTCACTCTTTAACTACCCTTATGTCATTATGATCCAACCGGTTTTTCAAGGGAACCAAAAATTCATTGTTATTGTCTGGGTAAAAAGTTAAAGTGGTTCTTGAAATGACTTGTTACATAAGTGATAAGACAAGATGATAAAAGACGGTAAAAAGTCCTTTGGAGTATTAAGGTGGAGGGGTTTTGAAACATAGAAAAGCTCGTTTCTTGAGAAGGTCCACAGAAAATATTAGTAGGTCCCTTAACTGTAAAAAAGGTAATTCTCTTAAAATATTTCTGACTTTATTTACCTGTAGGCTTCCACGTTATAGACCACTTATACTACTATTCAGTCTTGAAAGGTCAGTTCAATATTGTAAAAAACGGATCAGTAGTTTCTTTGTACACCAGAACTCAACAGGACTACCTTCTAATACGTAGAAGACAACTGATTAAGGTCTGTGAAAAGCAGATCACGACGAAAGTGAACCAGATCCACCCTCGTCATGAATGACCTTAATTAACTCGAGGTTTTCCTCGAGTATCATCTCCTGAGTAAAGGTTAGGGTGTATATGTGTTGTAGTGGAAGAGACCTACTTCTGGTTGGAAACCACACCGACCATCAAGGTACTAGAGAACGAGAGAGAAAGTAAGGTGTAATAACATGTCATAGATGGAAAGTAACGAACAGTGTTTAACAAAAATTTTACCCTACAAAAGTAATACAAATTCATCTCAGTGTACACTTTTATACTAGCTGTAAAAAAAGTGAATACACCTTGAGTTTGTACTTTTGGTATTCTCTTTATGATACTTGTTAAAATACCGTTGTTTAAGTTGTCACCTCTTCTTTACTTGTTCAAAGGTCTTTTTATGTAGGGTAATTTTGACTTAGTTCTTCTGCTATTAAACTTTTCTACCCAGTGACCATCACTTTCTCTTAGACGTCAACTTTTTTGTTTTTGAGGGATGTCTACGTTCAGGTCCGGGACCACCGAGGTGTCCGCTTAAGATGGCTTATATGTCTCTCGAAAATAGGAAGAGTTTGAGAAGGTTTTCTGACTTCTCTTCCCTTGTGATGGTTTCTGTGTGATACTTCGGTGGCAGTGGGAATACGGTTCGATTTGTTTCTGTGGTGGTTTTTTCTTCTAATGTCCGGTCATAGAAACTACTATAATGCTTCATGTTTTACTTCGTCCCGTTTCCGACTAAGTGTCAAAAGGGTTCTCTTACGTGGCCAGTATCGTTTGTGGGAGAAGGTTGTTGTGTTGTCTGCTGAGATGTTTACCTGTAGTGGTCTATCAGTTATCGCTCTACTCTGACTAATATTAGAAACGTCGGATTCTACCTCTTCGAGATATGTCAGTCGTTTCCCCGACTGACACCGAATCTAGTAGTCGTTGAATAACGTTTTAAGTCCGAATTTTACTTCTGTCATCCCTTTTGGTAATCCGGTAAGTCCATACTGGATTTAGTTTAAGGAATACTAAAACGACACCTCCACTGTTTATCTAAGTTCCCTAATCTAGACCATCTGTCTTACGGAGTTCTTGATACCTGTCTCCAAACATTGTAACATGTCCTCCTTCACTAGTTTGGTAAAGGTTCCTTTTCTTTACGTTTTTCCGTTTTACCAACAGACTGCTCTGGAATGTTTATCGACTCTTTTCTTCTCTTCACTTTCCATTTCCTCTTTCCCTTGTTATATGGGTTGACTTACTTCTCAAGGTCTCTTATCGATCCTCTCCATTCTTTCGGAAGAATTCACTTATTACACTTCTTTATCTCCTTTCGTTGTCTTACCCTTTCTGCTCTCGAGAAGTTTTTTGGTCTCAATGGTTCCCTTGTAAAATACGTTTCTACTCGTGTTATTTCCTGTTTTTACCGTTTCTGAATTGTCTTTGTCTTCTCTAATTCTTCTCCAGCGTTTTTATGTGTCTTCTTGATATATTTTTTCTAGAATTACTGAGCCTATTGGTGTTACTATACAAGTAAATGGGTGTCAGTCTGTAGGACCTCACACTTCAGTTCACCCGGAATTCTTCGTAATGATGTTTGTTTCGATCACCTCCGATGTCTTAAGATTGATTCGATAAAGTTTAAGATTTTCTACTACGACTATTTCACGACATGAGTTATACGGTCGTTTAAACCTTTTGAGTCGTTACCGGTGTCCTGACCTTTTTCAGTCAAAAGTAAGGTTAAGTTTTGCTGTTACGGTTTCCTGCAACTTTGATAGCGTGTTAACATGAGTAAAGTGTACGACCGTTCTTACGAGTTTTAGGAAGTTCGATCCGAAGTCGTCCTGCACTTGGTTCTAGAAGGTATACATGTTCGATCTAAATCTTTTCCGTCTCCTTTGTCTCTTGTTTAACGGTTGTAGACGACCCAGTGTCTATTTCGTTCCCTTAAGGTCTTTTTGTAGATGAAAACGAAGTGACTGATACGATTTCGGAAACTGACACACCTAGTACTGTTTGACCTTTTGAGAATCTACCCTTATGGTCTGGTGGGATGGACGGAGGACTCTTTGGACATACGTCCAGTTCTTCGTTATTAATCTTGGTCTGTACCTTGTTACCTGATCTAGTTTTAACCCTTTCTTCATGTAGTTCCGACATATAACAGTGGAACTAATAAATTGAGTATACGTCTCATATAGTACGCTTTACGGCCCGACCTATTCAGTGTTCGACCTTAGTTCTAACGGTCCTTTTTATAGTTGTTGGAGTCTATACGTCTACTATGGTAAGATTCCCCTCTTCACTTCTCCTTGGTTCCTCGGAGCACTACTTCCGCTTTCTCCTCTCACTTTTTCTCGAATTTTGAGTTGTAAGTTTTTTGATTCTAATACCGTGGACCAGGATAGTGAAGTGCCGTTTATCTTCCCCGTTTTCACCTTTGTCACTGTCTAAAATGATAGAGACTAAGGTTTTAGTGACACCTGCCACTGACGTCGGTACTTTACTTCTGCCAACCAACGAGGAACCTTCTTTTCGATACTGTTTGGATCTGTCATATAATTTTTCGTCTCTGTAGTGAAACGACTCTTTCCAGGTATATCAGTTTCGATACCAAAAAAGTCATTAGTGTATGTCTACACTCTCGACCTGGTATTTCTTCCGCCTCTCGAATTCCTGACTACCAAAACTGGACACCACGACCTTTTCTGAGAAGTCTAAGGGTACCTGTCGTTTCTCTAATTTGATCAGTTAGTTAGGATTTCCTTTAATTGGGACTTATAAGTGACCTTCCTGACTATGACTTCGAGATTATGAAACCGGTGGACTACACTTCTCTGATGAATAACCTTTTCTGAGACTACGACCCTTTCTAACTCCCGTTCTCCTCTTCTCCCGTTGTCTCCTACTCTACCAACCTACCGTAATGGTTGAGTTACCTGGACTCACATTCATTTGAGACCCTCCATGACTTCCTGTCCCTTCGGACCGTACGACGTCAAGTACCCCAGTGTTTGTCAGTTTGTGTTGAATCCCTGACTTGTTGTTGTTATTAGAGACTACTTGTGTCTGCATTTTTAAAAGTTTTTTATAATCGTTTGACTTAGGTTGTAGTGAAGGACCGTTTATATACCCCTGTCACCTTTGTCACCGACTGAAATAAAAAGACCCGAGGTTTTAGTGACGTCTACCACTAACGTCGGTACTTTAATTTTTTGCGAATGAGGAACTTTCCTTTCAATACTGGTTAGATCTGTCGTATAATTTTTCGTTTCTGTAATGAAACAGTTGTTTCCAGCTAGATCAGTTCCGATACCAAAAAGGTCATCAGTACATACCTGCACTCTCAACCTGATATTTCTTTCGACTCACAGCTTCTTGACTACGAAAACTTGACACCACGACCTCTTCTGAGAACTCTCAGGAACCTGACGTTCCTCTAGGTTGATCAGGTAGGATTTCCTCTAGTCAGGACCTACAAGCAACCTTCCTGACTACAACTTCGACTTTGAGGTTATGAAACCGGTGGACTACGCTTCTGGACTGAGTGACCTTTTCTGGAACTACGACCCTTTCTAACTCCCGTCCTCCTCTTCCCCTGTTGTCTCCTATTCTACCAACCTACCGTAGTGGTTGAGTTACATGTGTCCAAACCCACCTGTCCCTCCGGACCGCACGACGCCAAGTAGTCCAGTGTTTCTCAGCCTGTACTGACTCACTAGCTTGACTTGACTTGGGTTGTTGTGTATTTTTTCTAGTATATGGTACCGGTTCATCCTAAGTAGGATTCAAGTGTTCCTACCGAGTTGTATACGTTTAGTCAGTTACACTATGTGGTAGAGTTGTTTTCTATTTTTGGCGTACCAGTAGAGCTATCTACGTCTTTTTGGTGGATTGGTTTATGTTGTAGGTAAGTACTATTTTTTGAGAATGGTTTCACCCATATTTTCCTTGTATAAAGTTATAATATTTTCAATAAATACTGTTTGGGTGTCAGTTATATTATGAGTTGTCCCTTTCCGACTATCGGAAGAGAGATTTTAGGTCTTGTTCCTCCGGGTGATAGTAGTAAACATAAGTTGTGTCATAACCTTCAGGATCGGTGTCGTTGGTCTGTTCTTTGTTTTCCATAGTCTAATGTTGCCTTCTCCACTTTTACAGTAATAAACAGTTACTGTACGATAGTATCGTCTTCTAGGATTTCTGAGGTGTGTCTTTACTGATCTTAACTATTTGTTTAGGTCGTTGAATCGCTCTATGTTCTAATTGTATGTCTTCAATCAACGTAAAGAAATGTGATTGTCACTTTCTACTCTTTCCCTTACATTTGTTTGGTAGGGTAAATTTTAGCGTAGGTTTTTTAATGAATCCTTATTTAGAGTGGGTCCTCCATTTTCTGCATGAATATACGATCTTTGATGTTTTATAATTATTTCCTTTAATTTCTACGTTGGATTTATAGGCATCTGTCTTCTTACCCAGTTCTTCTACACCGGATGTATGTGTTACCTCATAATGAGACGGTTGTTTTCCTCACTTTATTACGGTAAACATCGTTGTGCACCTGGGCACAACTAAACATAACATAAAGTCTAAGGTGTATATTCCCTATAGTATACTATAAACGGAAAGAGAAATACTGAATGAAACGAATCGTACAACATAATAGACTCCAGACCCTCCCAAGACACACTATGTGTGTGAAGGAAAAATTTACAAGAAATTACTACTAAGTTTCTTTACCTTTCTACAGGGTGCGAGAACCTAACCTTCTAAATTATAACGATTTTATAGGTATGATGTAACCCTCTGACCCGACTATACACTCGTGACGGTACACATTTTCCCTATCGATCACCCTCAAGTCGAGTCACAAGAGACTACTAGGTCTACCTTACCCCTTTCCATCCCCACCTTCTCTCCAGGTTCTCCTTCTGCTATATATCGACTATGTGTCTCGACTAAGTGAGGTAACATGTCGTCTTTAATTGTGTTGTAATATGTCGTTGGTATGGGGTTTTGTTTCGGGTGTGATGGGTTTCGTTGGATGTTTAAATTACGTTAAGGATGATTTAATGGGTACAGTAAAAAGTGTCTTGGTCTTATTAGGATTTTACATATACTTTGGTATTTTCTGGTCCTAACGTCTTCGTTGGGACTTCCGTTTCTTGCTTCGTCCTCCGTATTGCATAGATGTTTTGTTTTTGTGTCTCTTGTCTGGACACCGACGGTCGCCCCACCCTCCTCCCCACGTCACCCTCCGACCCCAGTCACCTTCATTTGGTGACGTGTGTCTTACCTTTTGCAGTTCCGGGGAGACATGTCGTGTCCTTTGATTTGAGTCATAGGACTCTATAAAGGGTGGTGTTAAATCTTCGTATATTTTGTCGTACATAACCGTGTCTTTGTCTTTATACGCAGTCACCTTGTCTTATCTCTGGTCTTTATTTGGGTGTGTGGATACCAGTTAATTGGAAGTTGTTTTCTCCGTTCTTATATGTTACCCCTTTCTGTCAGAGAAGTCGTTCGCCACGACCCTTTCAACCTGTCGGTGTGCATTTTGTTATTTCGATTTTATATGGGAGAGTGGTATGTGTTTTTATTTAAGTTTTACCGAATTTCTGGATTTATATTCTGTTCTGGGGTATTTTGAGGATCTTCTCTGGTATCCGTTTTGTAAGAGACTCTATCTAGTAAAATACAGTATTTAGAGACTGTATTTTGGATACAAAAGAATCCAGTCAGAGGGTTCCGTTATCTTTATTTTCGTTTTTATTTGTTTACCCTGGATTAATTTGAATATTCGAAAAGGTTTCGTTTCCTTTGTTTTATTTTTCGGTTGGATGTCTTACCCTCTTTTATAAACGTATACTACATTGACTGTTCCCGAAGTAAAGGTTTTATGTATATGTCAAGTATGTTGAGTTGTCGTTGTTTTTTGTTTTTGGGTTAGTTTTTTGTCCGTCTTCTGGATTTGTCTGAAAAGAGGTTTCTTTTGTCTGACTATCGATTGTCCGTGTACTTTTCTACGAGTTGCAGTAATTAATAATCTCTTTACGTTTAGCTTTGATGTTGTTTCATCATGGAGTGTGTTTAGTCTTACCGGTAGTAATTTTTCAGAAGTTTATCGTTAATGACGGAAATCTCCCACACCTCTCTTCCCTTGGGAGGAGGTGACAACGACCCTTACGTTTAACCATATCGGTGACACTTTTTACTTACTTCCAAGGAGGTTTTTGATTTTTATCTGAGTAGAATACTAGGTAGTTAGGGTGAGGACCCGTATATGAGTTCTGTTTTGATATTAAGTCTTTCTATGTACGTTTGGATACAAGTGTCGTCGTGATATATGTTGACGTTTCTGTATCTTTGTTTGATTTACAGGTGTCTCTCTCCTTACCCATTTCTTCTACACCAGACATATGTGGTACCTTATAATGAGTCGGTGGTTTCTCTTCCTTTCTTGCGGTAAACGTCGTTGTACCTACCTGGGTTTCTAATGGCATGATTCGTTTCATTTCATCTTTCTTTTTCTGTTTATGGTATATAGTGAAAATACACCTTAGATTTTATACTGTGTTCAGTTGTATAGATGTATTGTTTTTGTCTGAACACCAACGGTTCCCCCAGCCCCACCCCCTTCTCTGCCTCACCCTCCGACCCCAATCGTCTTCGTTTGGTAGTGTATCTCTTACTTATTCGGTGTTTCAGGATGACATATCGTGTCCCCTGATATAAGTTATAGGACTCTATAAAAGGTGGTACTACCTTTTATTATATTTTTTCTTATATGTATATATATGAGTATGTATAAGAACATATGTGTGTGGGTGTGGTGGGGTGGGGGGGGGCGGAAGGGACCATCGAGTCGACCATTTCTTAGATGGACGTTACGTCCTCTGGGACCCAAGTTAAGTACCCAACACTTCAAGGGGACCTCTTCCCTGTCCGATGGGTGAGGTCATAAGAACCCGAAGGGACCACCGAGTCTGTCATTTCTTAGGTGGACGTTAGACCCTCTGGACGCAAACTAGGGACCCAACCTTTCTAGGGGAGCTCCTCCCGTACCGTTTGGTGAGATCATAAGAACGGACCTCTTAGGGATATCTGTCTCCTCGACCGTCCGATATCAGGTACCCCAGCGTTTCCCAGTCTGTGTTGACTCGTTGATTCGTGTCGTGTATGTATATGTGTGTGTTGACTTAGTGAGACAACATGTCGTATTTAATTATGTTGTAACATTTAGTCGATACTTTTCACATCAACGAGTCAACACGGACTGAGAAACAATGGGGCACCTGACATCGGGGACAGGTACCCTAAAGGGTCCGTTCTTATGACCTCACCCGACGGTAAAGGAAGAGGTCCCCTAGAAGGGTTGGGTCCCGGGTTTGGACCCAGAAGACGTGACGTCCATCTAAGGAATGACAGACTCGGTGCTGAAATTAATTTTATATAAGATCTTTGATTTAATTTATTTGTGTGTCATATTTCCAAATATGTCATTTCAGTTGGAGTAATAGAGTGGTTACCTTAGGTGAATATAAGGAGACTTTTACAATCGAAGGTAGTTAATGTGTTAGGACCCTAACATGATCATTATGGTTTGAACCGATGTGTTAGGACCCTGACATGATCTTTATGGTTTGAACCGATAAGTATTTGTTACTCAAAGGGTTCCCGTCCTTTCCAGGAGAACTATACGATATTTTAGGTCATTTACGGGGTCGAAAGGAGTAACCCTTGGTATGTCACTATTAATGACAAATGTTATCTATAGATCTATTGTTAAAGAACTACTCTTTATCGGATTCTCACTCTTCACTTTAATGATATTGGTATTCTCTGTCCGTTCCCCAGTAAATTTTTTTCTTTCTTTTTTGGTGTTTGTGACTGTTGAATCAAATTAATCAAGCCATAGCCATGATAGAAGGAAGACCTTAAACTGTGATTGTTATTGTCCCGTCATTAGGATCAGTCGTATGGTTATTATTCCGTCATAAGAATAGATGTTACATCTATACTCACACGTGTTTCCTTTAGTTTTAGGAAGTCGACTCAGAATGTTATGAGTACACCTTTTATCGTCGTCTTAGATTTTCAAAAGTACACCAAATTTTTCAAAAAATTCTCAAATGTCTCGTGTCAGGCATGTCTTGGACAGAGATCACCGGACCGGGTCAGGACCCACCAAATTGCCCCTTTGTCGTGTCTTCATCTTCAGTATTCTAGACTTACACTTCGGTCCGAGACATTGAATAATCGATAAACTAATTCCCGTTTAGTGAGTACGATAAGAGTTTCTTGTCACCCCTACTGTAGTGAGACACATGGAAAGGGTACCTTGTCTACGTGACCTTGACTACTAAGTGACCACATTGGAAACGGAGATTTGACCTTTGAGGAACTTCCGTCCTCAGTACAGAATGACTTAAGTAATAAGAGTGATGAATTTGATTGTATCACGGATTTTCTGTTCTCCGAAAATTTATGGTAGGATGGTTGGATTGTCTTTATATCCTTCCTAATTTGGCCTTTATGAGTTGTTTCTGTTCAAATGGTAGTAGTCACAAATTTACTTCTTTATTTTCGATACAAATAGAATAGAAAGTCACTAAGTTCAGAACTTTTTTACTGATTGTGAAGTCTACTATATATTGGTCCTCGGTTTGTATACTCGTCTTTATTTCTTAATCTTAGTGATTCTAATTAAATTATATTTATTTCTATTTCAGAGTATAACTACAAACTTATTATGTACGGTTATTTGCTCTCCCATATACACCCTTTACTACTCCCATATACCCTACTCCTATGTACCCTTTTTTGTTACTTCCATATACCCTTGTTGTGTACGGTTATTTGTTACTCTCATATACCTTATTATGTACGGTTATTTACTCCCATATACGTTTGTTAACCGTGACTTTGTAAGATCCTTCCAAAATCAATTAAGTGGATTTCTGTTATACAACTTTAGATGAAAATTCGAGTCAATCCCTTAAGGGACCGTGAGGTCACCAATCCTGGGGTGCAAGAGTGACGGTGTCCGGTCCCAAGCTAGGGACCAGTCCCTTGATTCCCTCTTCCGTTACCGTGGGGTGAGGTGACTAGAACGGACCTCTTAGGGTACCTATCTCCTCGGACCATCCGACGTCAGGTACCCCAGCGACCCTCAGTCTGTACTGACTCATTGAAGTGAAAGTGAAAAGTGAAAGTGCGTGACCTCTTCCTTTACCGTTGGGTGAGGTCACAAGAACGGACCTCTTAGGGTCCCTACCCCCTCGGACCACCCGACGGTAGATACCCCAGCGTGTCTCAGCCTGTGTTGACTTCACTGAATCGTCGTCGTCGTCGTCCCTTGATTCTAGGACGTTCGACGCGCCGTGTTGGTATTTTTTTTTTTTTCAGATATATGTTCTGTGTTTTAGTATTATTTCCTTGTTTTGACTTATTAATTTTTTTTCTAATACGACTTATGTTCTTGTAATAAGTGATACCAATTAAATACAACTACATATCGTCTTTGGTCTGAAGTGACCACCGAGTCTACCATTTCTTAGGTGGACGTTACTCCCTCTGGACCCAAGCTAGGGACCCAACCTTTCTAGAGGACCTCCTCCCGTGCCGTTTGGTGAGGTCATAAGAACGGACCTCTTAGGGGTACCTGTCCCCTCGGACCGTCCGATGTGCCCCAGCGTTTCTCGACCTGTGCTGATTCGCTGATGCGTGCGTGTGTGTGTGTCGTCTTTGGTTGTGTTATGACATATCGTTAATGGGAGATTAATTTTTACTTATTACAAAAAATTTTTTCCTCGTAATAGGTCTGTTCCCCATTCCCTCGTCGTATCGTTCTGTCTCCTCGTCTCTAAGGTTTTACTTTTGTCTATTTCTTTTACTGAGTTTACAACTAAGAGTTCCTGTTATCCTTTTTCTCTTGTAAGAACACGGTCTTTAATCGTTAGTGTGCGTACGATCGCACATTTTGTCCCATGTTCAAAGTTCTTAAGATCTTTTTGTACCTTCTCTTTAATATGAATTATTAAAGGTTATAAGATTTTTTACATGTCCCTCTTTTTAGTCGGAAAAATAAAGTAAAAACAGGAGAAAAAGAGACCACCCCGAAATAAGGACTTCCATTGTTGTGAAACCTTTTTTAAGATTCAGTCTTATATCTTTTCACAAAGAATTAAAGAAAAATTTTTTTTTTTCCAAAGTGTATTACTAATGAAAATCGGAGAGATACGTGAAATTAAGTTCAACCGACGGGATGAATCTTACGGAAAACGTTGTTGATCGTAGAGGGGTGGTCAGGAGATCGAGATTTAGGTCATGGAAGAGATAAAGAAAGGGTACCTAATCGAATTTTCACGCTCAAGTGTCACGGTTGCGTAAGAAACTTGAAGACTTCGCGTTATTGGAGAAACTAGAGACTTTGTGGTATCGTGGTACTAAATATAAAAAATATTATGAATCCTTCAGGGTACATAAGTCATTGAACATATGTTCAACGTAGAGGACATGGTCTAATATTCCAAAACCTCCGGTTTTGACGGAATAGAACCATCTGAGGTGTCATCGATCGTGTCAACATGAACCTTCCTTTATATACTCTTCTTCGTACCCCCTTCCCCTTTTTTCTCCCCTTTCTTTATCTTCCAGATTTTATGTCTCTTTCCTTCCATTCATGTCTCAATGATGTAGGGGCGGGTCCCCGTCCCCCTGTGACCCGCAGATAAACACCAAAGTTTACAGGTTTTCTGCATGTTTATCGTGACTGTACGGGGATCGCAGGGATCCGTAAGTCGGAGTCCAATGATCTTTAAGTTTTGTTCTTTGTATTTGAAATATTGATGGATACTTAATCCGGTTTGGGAGAAAAAAACCGTCGTTTCTTTCCTATGCTCTAACCCCTTTACTGACTCTAAATTCCATCTGTAGAGATAGGTATTCTTTTTATTTGTACAGTTTGTAGGATTTCACCCACCATTTTGGTTTAGTTACCTAATAAGCTAATTGTCAGTCTGACGTAGTTACCTAAGACGTATTTAGAAAAGTTTTTCGATCCCTTTTTATTGCACAAAACTTAAAGTGAAACTAAGAAGAAGGAACTTAATTTTATTAGAGAGTAGAGAATTATGTTTTAGATACAAAAGAGGTCTGTATTTTTATGAATGGCAGAAGGAGTCCGTTGAGAAGGCCTGATTCAAGATGGTTAAGTTTCGGTACAAACTATGTGGTGAGAACTCGAAAGACAGCTAAATGTGGATTTTATTGTACATTTTCTAAGAAGTATTTGTTTTTTTATTTATTTATTTTGTACTTGCAGTGACGTTGTGAGAGGTGTTTCACAATTAGAAATTACAGTTGCAATAAGATTTCCGTAGGTTTTATTTAATTATTTTTCTTCTACTGAAAAGTTTGGGGTTCACAGGTAAGAATTTTTTAATTTATGACGTTCTCTTTTTCGACTTCTATAAAAACATTCCATCGTGTTAGTATGATTTGTATGACAAGTATGTTCTGTATGACGAGACTCGATTCCTTTGGTTGCAAAACAAATGGTTCCTTACCGTTTGTATGCACGGTGGATGGCGACACGGAATGGCAAGAGTCTATGAGATAGCGTTTGGTTCTAGTAGTGGAGTCCATTGGTACTGAGACGGTCTCCTTCGGTCCTCCTTTGTGATAGTTCTGGTCTAAAGATCTCCCTATTTTTTATATGCTTGTTTTTGTCTTTTTCTCTGTAATTCTCTTGAGTGTCTTTTACGTTTCCCTTTTCTTTTTCGTGTTTTATTAAAAAATAAGTTCCAGGTTCCTTTTGTTTTAGAATGAACACACGACAGTTTCATTTGGTGTTTACGAACCTGTCTGAGACGTTAGAGACGCCACTGATCTTTAAACAAACCGTGGTGTGTGTCTAACTATAGACGACTCATCATAAATAATAGCTACCAGGTCCCTATTTTGGAGTGTCGTAGTAGCCGTCAGTGAAGGTGTTGTTGTAGAAGACAAGGTTCTTATAGATTTATTTACTGTGTTGTAATGGTACCTTTCACGTTTTAGTTATATGTGACCAGTTCGAAGAGTCATTTTATGGTATAATTTTTCCGTAAATGAAGGCGACGAAGAGAAATCCGTTCCTAAAGCTTCAAAAGTTTCGTCTAGGGTAAATAATACGGTAAAAGAAGAAACTATTAAACTGACATTATCACTGTATTAAATTAAGTTAATTAACCGTAAAAAGAGATTCTTATGTTTTTGATCCCTTAAGGGACTTCCAGGTCACCAATCCTGAGATGCGAAGGTTACGTCCCCTGTACCCAAGTTAGGGACCAGTCCCTCAATTCTATGAAGTACGGTGGACCTCGTCGGTTTTTCTCTTATACTTTCGATGACACTGGTCTAATCTGTCATGATCTCGTGTTTTGTCAGCAGATTACTTTGTGAGTGATGTCCCGCACACCTTCTCTTTTAGATTGTCAATGTAAATAAAATAACGAATGTATGAAGTACCGTCGACTTTCTGATTCTTTTCAGTTCTTATAAATTGATAAGACATGAGTGACGTTCGATTTTCCTTCCACCGTCGTTCCGATTGGTAATTGTTTTACCTTCCCGATGTGTGTCAGGGATGTGGTTTGCGACCGTGTAATTGATTATTTTATTTTCTTACCTATGACTACTTACTGAGGTAAGGTAAATATAAGTCGGAACAATCTCAGCAACCTTCGGTTAAGTTTAAGAACAACTGTTTCTGTGAAAACGGTTTACAATTATATTTTCTCGGTTCTTATAATTTACTAAATCCTCTCTTGGTTTAGAAAGTCTTTAGGTACATATCATTCCCATATTGAAAGTTTTAAGAAGTTCATTTTCGGTTCAGTTACTACTTGTTTATGTCGACACCAGTACCCTGGTGACCTCGTAAGACGAAGATATTTCAGGACACTATAAATCTTGGCCTTCTCTGTGGTCTTTAACAAGATTGGGTTTGAGGGTAGAGAGTATGGGTTTACGTGTTAGAAGTAAGATGTGTCTACATCCTTTACTTGAATCTCTAGATTTTACCGGGTGGTGATTGACCCAATAATATTCTTATATACCGTTTTACCGGTGTTTGAGGAAAAATTCTGTATGATTCTATTTGTATGTATACTCGGAGGTCCACCGAGTCACCATTTCTTAGACGTACTTTGCGTCCTTTACCTCCAAACTAGAGACCCAGTCCTTTTAGGGAACCTCTTTCTTTACCGTTGGGTCAGATCATAAGTACGGACCTTTTAAAGTTCTTGTCTCCTCGGACCGTCCGATATATCAGGTACCTCAACGTTTTTCTCAGCCTATACTGAATCACTGATTTTGTTGTTCTACTTCTATATTTAATAAGGAGTTCCTTTCTTGTTTCGTCCTCCGTATTGGGAGGATCTGAAGTCTGTTATAATGTTTCGATGTCGTTGGGTTTCCCTTTCCGTGATCGTATTTTTATCCGTATACCTAGTTACCTTGTCTTATTTCTCGGGTCTTTATTTAGGTGTGTTGATGCCAATTAATTAGAAACTGTCTACCGTTCTTACATGTTACCTCTTTTCTGTAAGAGAAGTCGTTCACCATGATCCTTTCGACCTGTCAGTGTACGTTTAGTTACTTCAATTTTGTGTGGGTGTGTGATAAGTGTTTTTATTTGAGTTACTGAATGTCGACGTTTATATTCTGTGGTATTTTGAGCATCTTCTCTTGTGTTCGTTTTGTGAGAGACTGTATTTGGTATTGTTACAAAAGAATCTAGTCGGAGTCAAGTCAAGTCAGCGAGTCAGCACAGGCTGAGAAACGCTGGGGTACCTGACGTCGTACGGTCCGGAGGGACACGTAGTGGAGGGCCTCAAATGGGTTTGGGTACGGGTAACTCAGTCACTACGGTAGGTTGGTAGAGTAGGAGACAGTAGGGGAAGAGAGCGGAAGTTGGAAAGGATCGTATTCCCAGAAATGGTTACTCAGTCGAGGAACTTTATCCACCGGTTTCATAACCTCAAAGTCAAAGTTGTAGTCAGGATAGTTACTTGTAAGTCCTGACTAAAAGAACGTATCTGACCAACCTAGAGCAACGTCAGGTTCCTTAAGAGTTCAGAAGAGGTTGTGGTGTCAAGTTTTCGTAGTTAAGAAACCGTGAGTCGAAAGAAACATCAAGTTGAGAGTGTAGGTATGTACTGGTCACCTTTTTGGTATCGGAACTGATCTGCCTGAAAACAACCGTTTCATTACAGAGACGAAAAATTATACGACAGATTCAACCAGTATTGAAAGGAAGGTTCCTCATTCGCAGAAAATTAAAGTACCGACGTCAGTGGTAGACGTCACTAATACCTCGGGGGAGTTTTTTTCAGACTGTGACAAAGGTAACAAAGAGGTAGATAAACGGTACTTCACTACCCTGACCTACGGTACTAGTATCAAAAGATTTACAACTCGAAATTCGGTTGAAAAAGTGAGAGGAGAAGTGAAAGTAGTTCTCCGAGAAATCAAGTAGAAGCGAAAGACGGTATTCCCACCACAGTAGACACATAGACTCCAATACCTATAAAGAGGGTCGTTAGAACTGAGGTCGAACACGATGTAAAGGTCGGATCGTAAAGAGTACTACATGAGACATGTATTCAATTTATTCGTCCCACTGTTATATGTCGAAACTGTATGAGGAAAAGGATAAACCTTGGTCAGACAACAAGGTACAGGTCAAGATTGACAACGAAGGACTGGACGTATGTCTAAAGAGTTCTCCGTCCAGTCCACCAGACCATAAGGGTAGAGAAGGTCTTAAAAGGTCAAATAACACTAGGTGTGTCAGTTTCCGAAACCGTATCAGTTATTTCGTCTTTATCTACAAAAAGACCTTGAGAGAACGAGAAAGTTACTAGGTCTTCTACAACCGTTGAACTAGAGACCAAGGAGACGGAAAAGATGTTGGTCGAACTTGTAGACCTTCAAGTGCCAAGTGCATAACGACTTCGGACCGAACCTCTGAAAACTCGTAATGAAATGATCGTACACTCTACTCACGTTAACACACCATCAAACTCGTAAAAAACCGTAACGGAAAGAAACCCTAACCTTACTTTTGACTGGAAAAGGTCAGGACACCGGTGACGACTCAAAAGGTTTAAACGACCGTATGACTCACGTCGTGAAAGTGTCGTAGTAGAAAATCCTAAACTTTATCGAGTCGACCTTAAGGTAGTGGAGGTGATAGAAACAAGTGTCACTACGAAGGATTCCGGGTGAATTGAAGTGTAAGGTCCTACAGACCGAGATCCAGTCACTGGTGTGGTAGCACTAATGGACCCAGTACTTCTAGAAAAAACATGTCAAGAAGACACATAAGAACGGTGGAGAAGAATTATAGAAGACGAAGACAATCCAGGTATGGTAAGGACAGGAAATAACTCGGGTAGGAACGTACTTTACAACGGAACCATAGGGATTAAAAGAACTTCTCTAGAGATCAGAAAGGGTAATATGACAAAAGGAGATAAAGAACGTGACTAGCGACTCCTTCCGAAAGAGTAGAGAGGAACGATCAGAGACCTTGAGACGTAAGTCTACCGACATAGAAGGGAAAGAGGAAGCGAAGAACGAAGAGAAGACAAGTGTCGACAAACATTCCGGAGGACTCTGTCGGTAAGACGAAAAGAACGTAAAGAAGTTAGTCAGATGGTTCCGTTATCTTCATTTTCGTTTTGATTTGTTTGTCCTGGATTAGTTTGAATGTTCGAAAACATGTCGTTACCTTTGGTATTTATTTTGATTTTCTGTCGGATACCTGAATCTCTTTTATAAACGTTTAATACGTTGACTGTTCCCGAACTAAAGGTTTTATATGTTTGTCAAGTGTATTTAGTTATTGTTTTTTTGTTGGGTTAGTTTGTTTCCCGTGTCCTGGATTTGTCTATGAAGGGGTTTCTTCTGTGTGTCTAACGTTTGTGTATTTTTCTGTGAGTTGTAGTAATTAATAATTCTTTTTACGTTTAGTTTTGATGTTACTGGTGGTAATTTTTCCGACATATAATGTTTACGATGTCTCCCATACCTCTTTTCCCTTGGGAGGACGTGACGACCCTCCTTACATTCAACCACGTCGACGATACCTTTTGTCATACCTCAAGGAGTCTTTTATTTTTATCTTAATGGTTTCCTAAGTCGTTAGGGTGAGAATCTATAGATGGGTCTGTTTTGATATTAAACTTTTCTATGTACGTGGGGGTACGAGTATCAGCGTGATAAGAGCTGTTGGTTCTGTACCTTTGTTAGATTTACAGACAGCTGTCTACTTACCTAATTCTTCTGCACCACGTATTGTGTTACCTTGAGATCGTAATTTTTTTTACTTTACTACGGTAAAAGTCATTATACCTCCCTGATCTTTACTAGTATGATTTATTAAGTACTTTTTTCTGGTTATGGTATACTATAGTGAGTACGCGTCTAAGATTTTACACTATGTTTACCCCCCCCACCCTTTCTCCCCCTGACCCTCAAATCCTAATCGTCCACGTTTGATAATATATATCCTACCTATTTCTTCCAAGATGAGTATCGTGTCCCTTGATATAAGGTATAAGAGACTATTTGGTATTACCTTTTCTAATACTTTTTATTATATATATATACATACATATATATATATATGGAACTCTCAAGGAGCCTGACGTTCCTCTAGGTTGGTCAGGTAAGATTTCCTCTACTCAGGACCCACAAGAAACCTTCTTTACTACGATTTTGACTTTGAGTACGCATGAAACCGGTGGAGTACGTTTCTCAACTGAGTAACCTTTTTCTGAGACTACGACTCTCCCTGACCCCCGTCCTCCTCTTCCCCTGCTGTTTCCTACTCTACCGACCTACCGTAGTGGCTGACCTGTCTGTACTCAAACTCGTTCGAGGCCCTCAACCACTACCTGTCCCTCCGGACCGCACGACGTCAAGTACTTCAGTGTTTCTCAGCCTGTGCTGACTCGTTGACTTGACTTGACTATATACATATTGACTTACTGCGACGACATGTCGTCTTTAATTGTAGTATTTTAGTAGATATGAACTTGTTTTATTTAAAATTTTTTATAAGGAGTTTGAGTGTTAATCGTCCTGTGTCTTTTGATCTTCAATTTAAATTTTACGGTCTACATCCTAATATATATAAACCCTGTGACGGTATCAAAGACGAGTTGTTTCTATACATCTCTAATGAATCAAGGGTTTGACGATCCTTATTGTATATTATATATTTCGTATATACACGCTTGTACGTAAGAAAGTAATCGTTTGAAGTAGTGCACCAATAATTCTTGGCCGGACGACTTTTGTTTTGAAAAATTAATGCTTTTTAATTTAAAGTTTACTTAAATGGAAACGGTATTCCGTGTAAAACTTTGATTGGAAGATTTTAAAAAGTGGTTTTGATCTTAACAATAAGAGTGTAATTGTCTTCCAGACACGGTGATAAACTTTTAGTCTCAAATGGAACAAAGAAATTCTTTAGTCATCAAGAAAGGCGAATTAAAGATAGAGTTCAATATTAGAAAATAATTAATAGTTATTACGGTGTCACCAGGGCATTGTCTGTAATACTGTTCGTGTCAATTCTTTAGTCGTCGTCCTTCTTGTGTATTCAATGATTTTAGTTTCTAAGACGAAAGTATATTTACAGAACGTCCTTTTTTTTTTTTTTTTTGTTTCTTGAGAATCTAGTTTCAGTTACAACGTAGGTTTTTATTGTAAAGTTTGAAGTTCGTCCACCATATCGTTACACGGTTATTTTCGTGTGTACCTTCTTGCGTGTGACTTGGTTCCCCACATCGTTCTTTTTCATATTTGACTAAAAAGAATTCCCATTCTGTTCGGTGGTATACGTTAGTCAGAAGTAAGTACCCATTAAAAAATTTTATTACTTAACTGAAAAAAAAAAATTGACCCCTTCGATTTCCTCATGTCACTACTTGAATGACAACAATTCCCCTTCGTCTTCCTCGGCCCCTGGTCATAAGGATGGTCGTGGCGATGTCGGTCAAGAACTATAAAGGATCTAGCCAACATCACAGTCTGTGACCTTATGTTACACCTAATGTAAAAAAAAGGTTAGTCACAGAAGTTGATTGTACTTTTTTAATTTAGTTACTCCTACAGTATATGAAGTGTTTGACGTTATGTCTTATAGACCTAGGTAAATTCCTACCAAGCAAAACAATTATTTACAGATCTTGTGTTCTCCTGTTACACAATGAGTCACGAAGATTTTAAGGTTAATGTATGACAGTGATTAAAAGTTTGTTCTTCCATAAATGAATTGTACATCTTTCTTCAATAAAGAAAGAGAAAAGAGATGTAACCTCTTCCGTTACCGTGGGGTGAGGTCATGAGAACGGACCTTTTAGGGTACGCGCGTCCTCGGACCATCCGATGTCAGGAACCCCAGCACTTCTCAGCCTGTACTGGTTCGCTGGAGTGAAAGTGAAAAGTGAAAGTACGTAACCTCTTCCTTTACCGTTGGGTGAGGTCACAAGAACGGACCTCTCAGGGTCCCTGCCACCTCGGACCACCCGACGAGAGAAACCCCAGCGTGTCTCAGCCTGTGCTGACTTCGTTGAGTCGTCGTCGTCGTGGTTATTCAACCTTTTTACTTAAAGTGGAAAGTTTCTAAGTCCTCGACTCACCCAAAAAAACAAAACAAAAGTAAGAAACACGACGGATTTTGTTGGACTACCGAGTTAAATGAATAGTCTAAAAAAAAGTTGTAAAGTACAGAGTAGACTATGAAAGTCGTTCCGACGTATACCCGAAATAGTAGTGTAGACACGACATAATCTTGATCTCTATCTTTTCAGTTCTGACCGAGTAAGATCAATAGTAGTAGTTATAGTATTACGTCTCAAATTAAATTTTTTACGTTTACAGATGTGATTCGTATCGAAAAGAGGAAGTAGAAAATATAAACCAAAGTTCACAAATTACTCAAATAAGAAAAGGTTTGATTTCGTTTTTGGTGAGTTTACGTGATTCTCAAGTACCTTTACCAGTCATATTAAGTGAGTAAAGGTCTATTCTTTTGACTGTTGGTTTTTTTTTTTTTCTCGGTGGACGGATTATCCTCGTCTCGGATTTTGTCTTAGGTCCAGTGGTCGTAGAGAGGATGAGGTGACACCGGTAATGTGTGGTGTTATAAATCGTAGACTCGATTCAGTGTAAGTCCACAGATTGTCGGTGTTCGATTTTAGTTGACACCCAGATTCATAGGAGACGGAAAAGTACTTTTGGTTTTTGTTGTCGGTCTTACTCCTATGGGTTTCTGTACTCTCCATGTTGATTGGGTAGTCTTTTGACAGATGCCCAAACCCATAAATATACAGTTTTTACTCAGTGTCACTAGAACACCCTCAAAAAACGGTCTGTCTGAAGGATCTTTTTGGACGGTACCAGAGAGAAGAAACGGGATGTGCGTGCGATCCAACGAAGTCAACACAGACTGAGAAACACTGGGGTACCTGACATCGGGGGGTCCGAGGAGGCAGGTTCCCTAAGAGGTCCGTTCTTGTGATCTAACTCAATGGTACGGGAGCAGGTCCCCTAGTAGGGTTGGATCCCTAGTTTGGGCACAGAGAATTGTGGAGGAAGTAACAGTCCTCCCAAGAAATGGTGCTTGCGGTCGACCCTTCGGGACGAGGGACCCTTCGGGACGTGAGCTGACCTAAAACTACCTCAGTTTTACTACGTGTTTGCGTTAGTTCTCGTCGAAGAGGGAGGAGGACCTCCTACCACCGGACAGAGAGCGTGTGACGGCCGTCGGTGGGCCACCTCGACATTGTGTAGTAAAAAATTCTCTGTTTATGATCCACTAATTAACGGCCCAGACAATGATGTTTACCAAAGTGTCGAAGTTTGTCAATTAAGCATTGCGAAAATCTACTCTTCAATTTACAGTTTAGCCAAGGTCATCGTCCATATTTGCAAAGGGGGTCGAAATTCGTGTCATATTTAGAGGGAGGAACCAACTCTTTGAATGCGTCGGTAGTAAAGAGGTCTTCGAGGATGAATAAAGAGTGAAACCCCCCCTTAAATAAAGGGGATGTCAGCGAGGGTGTGCCCTTCAGTCACTTCTCTAAGTTCTCAACTTCTGTTGATATTCGGTTTCTTCAAAGTCCGGTCGTTGAGTTTCTGAGGAAGAAGATAGAACGGGGAGACACATGATGAAGGGTAGAAAAGACTACAAGGAAGGGAGTCTTTTTTCATATTTAAACTTTTCCTTAGTACTTTCTTTCCTCCGTTCATCGAAAGACACCAAATCTTAGTTATTCTTCAATTATAAGAGAAATAACACTTGATTCTTCGTCTGACGTCTAAGTTCCGTTTAAAGAGTTCGTCGTGTTTACAGGTTAAAGTTTGTGTATATGTATATTTGTGTTGGAGATGGAATGAGGAAAAGGAGATAGATGAGGTCGGTTTTCTCTGGTTTAGTCACGTGAGTTCGTTGACTATGAGAGAAGCTAATAAGGACAGAGGAAGTCAGCCTGTTAATTTCTGTGAAAATTATGGTCGTCTTAATTGCCCGTGAATTAATTAGTACTATAAGAAACGCTTCTCAGCAGGTCATCAATTTAGTATAAAAGATGCGGAACTCCCTTCACCATCGATGGTAAAGTTCGGTTCTACTAGGAAGGTCTTTCGTCATGAGAAGACTCTTGTCAATCAAAATAAGAAGGAGTGCCTGGACTTTGACGGAAACGTCGACTCCTGACATTAGAGGTGGGGGTTGTGGTCACGGAGAGTACCATGTGTGATGAGACCCCTGGGTGTCGGCGAAGGGAAAGGGAAACTCTACTGTCATGATGATTGGACTTTTCCGGTCCTTTTCTTCTGTCGTGTCTGGATCCCAGTCTCCCTGGACATAGACTTACGGTCGGGACCCACTCTTGCTGTCTAATTGGAGAGACACACAGTCGAGGAGCGGACGTTGTCCTCTGTTTTTGGGAGGAGTTTCCCTCACAATTTCTAATTTATTTTGCTACGTGTTCTTCGGGTCCGCCCGTGGCCCGTGTCTCGTCCGGGAGTCAGCTTAGGTTCAGGAGGAGGAGTCGAGTCGAGGACGTGTACACTCTCGTGAGGACTGAGATTTTCCGGTTCGATGCGGCGTGACTCCTCTCACCCATTCTTTGTAATCAATCCTTCATTGGTGGAGGGAATTCGGCGGGCCCGGGGAGGGAGGGCTTTCAGTCGGAAGAACTTAAAAAGAAAAGGTGACAATGACACGTCTGACTCTGTCTTCTCTTTCGTTAATCCTTTTAATGTCCTCCGTCGCCTCAGACTGCAGTCGACTTCCCCTTTCGTTGGTAATACTATCTCTTCTTAACTCGTTTTACACTAAGCCCTTGTATATACTGTCGGTCCCAAAAGTAATTGGTCGCTCCTCCTTTCGGTCTTTAGAAATTTTTAGTATTACCGAGGCACGGCAACGTTGGTCACTGGTAAAGTATTGGTGTTAAAGTCCTCTTGCAACATATTCCACCCACGACGAGACAGTTTTTGAGACGTCGGCAGTAATTGGTGGTCTACTAAGGGGTTAGTGATCCTCGTCGAGTGTGTCGACGTCACGTTTCCCGGAAACCTCGGACGCACGGTAAATTTCCAATTTTGACGTTCCAATCCCGACCCTGAAATGTCTCTGTTTACAGCCCTTTAAGAATAGACACGAAGAGACTCATTAGTAGGACGTCGGAGGACCACGTCTATTTACGTTGTAGACAGACGCACATCTACTGTCGAGGTAGTCACCTCGTCATCAATTCACCGACTCTTCTCCTTGACCTGACTCAATCTCGTTATATACGGACGAAATTGTTCTCACGTCGCTAAGACCAAACGAGTGTTGTGAATTAATGGAGAAGGAGTGTGTGAGGAGAGACCAGTGAGAGATTTCAAGGTAAAGGTATACGAAATCCCGAAAGACATAGTGTCGCCTTCAAAATTTTCACCTTCGTCTCCTTTGGGTTGAGTCAGGAGGAGGAAAAGGAATTCAAGTGAAAGAAGGTTATGGGTAGACCTTTGCCAATGGTGTAGAAGTCCAATTTTATTGACCCTGTCAATCGCTCAAACCCTACCTGTTCAGGTGTGACGATATAAATTTTACCTATTGGTTGTTCCTGGATAAGATATCGTGTCCCTTGAGACGGGTTACAATACGACGTCGGACCTACCCTGTCGTCGAACCCCCTCTTACCTATGTATACATACCGACTCTGGGAAACGACAGGTTGACTTTGGTAGTGTTGCAGTAAATAGTCGATGTGGGGTTATATTTTAAATTTTCAATTTTTTTTTTTTTGTGGATCCCCACCCCCACAGAGACGAACGGGTACTTTCTCGTTATACGTGTTTTCTTGTATTTCTGCGACCGTCCATCCCCTCTCTCTAATACCTCTTCACGGAATCCTCCTGGTTCCTTCTTGGTGGTCGGAGATTCAAAGTATCCGAAGAACGTTTCTGGTGAAATAGTTACGGTCACCGTGTCGACTGTCTGTTCAGGATGAATATAAACCCCTTTCCTCCCCTGAAGAGACTTAAGGTAAGGAGAAGAGTCTCAAACTCTATGTGTAGATTTCGTCACTAAGAAATGACCCTCTGCTAGCACAGTTGTGGACCTCTGTAAAAACCGACAGTGTTGATCCCCCTGCGATGACCGGGGATCACCCGTCTCCGGTCCTCATGTTGCGTGCCCCGTCGGGGTGTGTTGTCCCTTGACGAGCCGGGTTTTGCCGTTGTGACGATTACAAGTCCTTGGGATTAAGTTTCGCTTTCTTGAGCGCCGAGACTGAATTGACACAAGTACTTTGTTTTGTCTTCAACACCTTACGTCTCGACCAAAATAAGAAAGAATGTCTTGACTTCGATCGAGAAAATGTCGGTCCGTGTCATTGGAGGGTGGGGTCTGTATTTACGGTAAGTAAACGTAGACTAGTTTTTGGATAGAATTTTTATAAGAAATTAAGAAAATTGGCATTTTTGATAGACCGTTAATTAGAATCTACAAAACTTTTATTAAATATTTACCACCAAAAGACTTCTTGTGTATTCGGACTTGTCCTGTTAATACTCTACTTTTATTAAAAATATGAGTTTACCATTACAAGTATTTGTTTAGTCGTAGTGTATTATTTTGGAGTGTGGTTTTTATGACTACAGTCGAGTTCGACTGTTGTCTTAGACGTCGTCTACAATTGACTAAGACTTTCTTCCATTTGTATAAACTCTACTTGGAGGGTTTCGTCTTATTTAAGTTACTTCTTGTAAATAAGACATCAGGGCCATGCGTACGTAACTTTTATTCGAACCAGGTTACTTTTTGTAATGTTTCCATTGTCTGGGTTGTAGGGTCATGGGTTTCCAAGAAGTTTTGTCCAATTTTAGTATTGACCTGTTGTGTGTCAGTTTCCTAGTATCTTTTTCTTTTGATTCCATAGTCATTTAACCTGAAGTAGTTTTGAATTTTAAAGACGTAAAGTTCTATGGTACTTCTTTTGGTTTACTATTCGGTGTCTTTCCCTCTTCTATCAGTGTTTAATGTATGTACTATTCCTTAAACATAGATCCTATGCATTTCATGAATGTTTAAGTAATTATTCTTCTATTTCCAAAAAAATTACCCTTTTTTCGTTCTATACCTTTGTTGGGTTCACGGGTAGTTGTCTGTTAACCGAATGTTTCTACATCATATGTATATATTACCTTATAATGAGTCGGTATTTTTCTTACTTTATAACGGTAAACGTCGTCGTATCTGTCCGGATCTCTGATAATGTGAGTCACTTTGGTCTCCTTCTGTTTATAATATGTTATATTGAATATACACCTGAGTTTTTTATTATTGTTTAGATATATGTTTTGTCTTTATCTGAGTATCTGTATCTTTTGTTTGCACCAATGGTTTCGTCCCTCTCCCCTTTCTTTAATCCTCATGTCCTAATTGTCTATGTTTGATGATATGTATTTTATCTATTCGTTGTTCTATCGTGTCCCTTAATATAAGTTATAGAATATTATTGGATATTCCCTTTTGATAGACTTTATATATATATATATTGACTTAGTGAAACGACAACAAATTGTGTTGTAACATAACATTAAGTTGATATGAAGTTAAAAAAAAATTACTCGTTTTCTAGACTTATTTGAAAACTGGTTTCTATATACTTACCTGATATCTGTGTACTTTTCTAAGAGTTGTAGCAGTCAATGATTCTTTTACGTTTAATTTTGGTGTTGCTCTGTGATGGAGTGAGGGTGATCTTACTTTAACTTTTATGATTGACCTTTATGTTTGTGTGTGTTAACAACAGTTTTTACACCTCTTTGACTTTGAGAGTATGTAGAAGGGGTCACCGAGTCTCCATTTCTTAGGTGGACGTTACGTCCTCTACGCCCAACTAGGGATCCAGTCCTCCTAGGGACGTCTTCCTTTACCGTTGGGTGAGGTCAGTAGAACGGATCCTTTAGGGTGTCTAACTCTTTGGACCGTCCGACGTTAGGGACGCCAGCGTTTTCAGCTTGTGCTGATTCTCTAATTTGTTGTGGTGTGTGACGACTACCCTTTCCATTTTACCATAGCGGTGAGACCTGCTCAGGTCGTCAAAGTATTTTCTTATGTTGTCAAAGAATCTTTCAGGTGTTGCCGTAAGTATAATAATAATAAGTATCGTAAACAAGTATTGTCGGTTTTTGACCTTCGTTGACTTACAGATGGTTGACTACTTGTCCATTTGTTTTACACTGGATCGGCATGCTACCTTATAGTTCATGTACGATGTTGTCCCTACTTAGAGTTTTTCTAGTTCGATTCAGTTTCTTCGGTCCGTGTTTTCTGGTGTATAGCGTACTAAGGAAAATATATTTTACAGGTCTTTCCCGTTGACGTATCACCACCCTCCACATAATCACCGACGCGTCTCGACCCCGACCCTTACTCCTTACTGACGCTTGTCCATCCAAAAGAAGGTCCTACTCTCCTTACCGGATCTGCATTTTTGTCCACCTGAAATATCGTAAATTTAATGTGGGGTTATTTCCCCGAACCTTCTTTTAGTGCCTTTGACCCGCTATTACGAGAGTGAAATACCTATTCCATCCACTGACTCCGTGTCCTAAATCTGCGACTCTTGTTGTTGTCGTGTGCGTTTCTGTCAATTCACAGACACCCTACTCTTTAATTGGACGAATTTCAGTCCATCGATCCTGCACCCATCTTGAGTCACGAGTTAAGTGTTTACAAAAGGGGTGTTTTCAGGATTTTTGGGGTCGTCTGAAGTCTGTCTTACCATTAAGAGAATGTAGTCGTATTGTCACAATAAGGGGTTACTAGGGCGAGTAAAAAGACGAGACTCGTATGACTAAAACTAAGTCCATGCTATGATGAAATGGGGACACATCTTGGTCGAAAGTCCAGATACATGTTTTAATTTGGGATTTATCCAGTAAACAATGACTTGGACTTTGTAGTGTTTCCGAGAAATTCTCAAGGTGTCGTTAGGAGAGACAGAATTATATGGAATCAGAACGAAGAACCTATTCATTAATAGTCCCTTTACAAACACGTGACCGAGGTTGTATTTATGTTACAGTACAGGTCCTAAGAGTAAGAACGGTCTGTATAAATTTTGTTAAAAGTATGAATATCGAAATTTTCTTTTACCAAAGTATAGTCTAAAGTAATAAATAACTCACAATGATAAACAATTTTTTAATAAGTCCCGTTTTCCGTCGTTCAACAAATTTAGTTTACTGTTGACGTATACAAGACCTACAAAAATGGAAAACGACGCGTTTTTATTCGGTAACTCACCGGGTTTTTCTTTCCAGACTCAAAACTGTGTGAGTCAAGAGGTCCTTCTACGTCATGAGAGTCATAGTACTTGCCAAAACACGTGGTGCCAGACTACGCGTTGGGAAGGGGTGACGACAAGAGGAGGACGAGGGGTTGGAGGCAATGACCCTTCTGTTTGTGGAATATTAGTAAATTGAGTAGCTGTTACCGATTTCCTAATCAGTTCGTGAAGTATGTTTAAGAGATGAGTTACCGAATTTTTTTGTTTAACCCGTTGTTGTCTCCGTAAAAGTAAATAATAAATTGAATGGTATCAAGTAGATGATTCCGAGGTTGATAGTGTTTTCTTTTCCATATTTGAATAAACTTGGTATTTTCAAGAGTTACAGTATCATTTTAGAAGACATTAAAAAGGACAGGGAGTTAAGTGGAACTTCTGTCTGTCGAGACCAGTGGTTTTCAAGCATAAAGTATATGTGTTTTCTATCTTAACTTAGAACCGAGGGGTTGAAAATACCGGATTTGTTTGAATCTTTTGGTGTTAGAGAAACTCGAAATTAAAATGTATGTGGATATGTGTGTGTGTCTGTGTGTCTTTCTATTATACTTGCACAAAATTCAGGGGAAACTCAGACCTCTCCTACACTTGAACATAAATTAGAATTCCAACTACTGAATTATAAGGAGTAAGTTATTTCTATTTTTAGAACTCGGAAGAAAATTACAATAAACTTTTAATTTATATAAGTCATAATATCAACTTTTGTTTAGTTTAAAGGAGGTGATGGTAAACTTTAGTAGGAGTACCCTTTAAAAGGACCGGGTTAGAAAGAAGGAGACTCCTTTTATATCTGAACCTTTATGTGTTAGGATGGTGTTGTTTTATTCGTTGAAACAAATTCGTTTTTAATAATGAATAAGGGTCTCATTTGATTTCTGAGGTAAGTCTTATGGAGGTCGACGATGTCCTTTTGGGTTTAATCTTCAGTGTTTGAGGATAGGGATAAGACAACTGTCTATTGTAACCGATGCAACATATTATCGGGGAAGGGGCTTGATCCTTACAAGAGAAACCATTTAATGAAATTCTAGAAAACATTTGACATCCTCAGATTGTCTGGATCTTGTTTGAGGGTCAAAGTGTCTTACTTACGAAGGTTTACGTCGTCACCCGTCGGACTACCGGTCGAAACGGACACATTAAGGGGTTTCAGATCAAAGAGGTAGAATATTAACTCGATGGACCAAGGTGTCGACATCTTTGGACTCCTGGTCGTCCAACAAAGGTCCCATTTTTACGTAGACTTAAGGTTTATGTTTTGCAGTCTAAGAAATAATGTTCACTTCACAGATGACGTTGAAATTTTACCCCGAACTAAAAAGTCAAAAGTTTTCTATTTGTACTTTTTTTTTCGTAATATATTTGAAACTACCAAAACTTGACACCGCGACCTCTTCTGAGATGTGTCAGGGGACCTGACGTTCCTCTAGGTTGGTCAGTTAGTAGTTCCTCTAGTCAGGACTTATAAGTGAGCTTCCTGACTCCGACTTCGATTTTGAGGTTATGAAACCGGTGGACTACTCTTCTTGACTGAGTGACCTTTTCTGGGACTACGACCGTTTCTAACTTCCGTCCTCCTCTTTCCCTGTTGTTTCCTACTCTACCAACCTACCGTAGTGGTTGAGTTGTCTGTACTCAAACTCGTTCGAGGTCGTCAACCACTACCTGTCCCTTCGGACCGCGCGACGTCAGGTACCCCAGTGTTTCTCAACTGTTACTGACTCGCTGACTTGACTTAATATATTAGATTGTATTTTTATTGGTTATGAATCTTAGAGTGTAAATCTTCCCTACGACAATCTGTACTACACCTTGTTGGGAAATTAAAATTACAATTAAAATATATAGTCTTGACTGACTATATATGTTACACACATGATACCCAAGGGAGGTAACTCCCCTTTTTTTAGGTCTGTGACAATTTCTGATAATCCGTACGTGTATGAGATAAATTTTATGTCTACGAAACCCGTTACTAAAGAAAAAAAGGGAAGTGAGTCTTAATTCTGAAGTTGGTAAGATTTACCTTTACAGTCGTATAAAATTTTGGAAGAAAATCTCAATTAGAAGAGAGAAGTTACGTTGGTGGAATTTAAATTTATTAAGACTAACAACTCCTTAAAGTTGTATAAAGTAAACGTGTCGAGTACGTGTGTTTAGGGCTTTCTCTTGTATAGGAGGTGTGAACCATGAAGTCGTTAGATCCGTTGAGTGGTTCACGAAGACTCGGTGTCAAATAAGTAAAAATTTTAAGTTTAAAAGACTGAAACAATTAAGTGCCCCTATGTTCTTGGTTTGACTTAATACACTTTTGTACAAACCCTTCTCATAACTATATGTATTTTTACGAACTAAAATTCTAGAGGTTTAAGGGTGTAAAGTGTCCTTCTTTTTTTAAAACGAGGTTTTCAAATCCACATCTTGGATTTACCGAATGTCAACGATTTATACGTAATGTATATAATTTTGGTTTACCCTAAAAAGATAGCTTTCAAAGAAGATCCTTTCATTTTATTCTACAATTCTGAATCCATAGATGATTATGTAAATTATAAAAGTGTCCACCTCGTACGTGAAACTGGTGTAGGAAGGACTTCTGTCCTTATCAGAGAATCGGTAGTAAAATCGATGTCATTGACCGAAGGGACCACCAAGTCACCATTTCTTAGATAGACGGTCACATCCTCTGTGGCCAACCTGGGGATCTAACCTTTCTAAGGGACCTATTCCTTTACCGTTGGGTGGGGTCATAAGAAGGAACTCTTTACGGTACCTGTCTCCTCGGACCGCCCGATGTCAGGTGCCCCAGCGTTTTTTCAGCCTGTGCCAAATCACGGATTTGTTGCTTGACCGTGTGTGTGATCGAGGCAGGAATTATAGTCTTATGTGAAAGGTCTTATTTTCATTTTACAAGCATATTTGTACACACTCCACCTTTCTCCAGACCGGACCTCCATGTCTGTGAACGAGAGTGTGGTGTATATCGGAACATGTTCGTAGTCCTTGGAAGTAAGGGGAAATTTTTAGATGTTGCCATTACGGGGAAAATAGATTACAGTCTATGGGTGGGTCTTTTGACGCGTATTCCGGGGACTCACTGTTTTACTTTTTTCGAAGAGTGTTTCAGGTATGAAATGGGCATCACCGCCGTATGACTAAAAATAAAGTACTTATGAATATTATTTGAACCAATAAACCAATTCTTTATAAAAGGTAGCAACCAATTTTCGTTACTTTATCTAGTTTATAACTTCCTTTCTTTGACCTCTTTGGGATTTACAAGAGGAAGGATTACGTACCTTCCTTTGGTTTAGAAGGGTTTTTCAATTTAAGTCTAAGTCAGGTTTTGGTATGATACCGAATTACAGTGACTTGTGAATTACTTTTCAGTAAGTGATACCATCAGAGGTAGAAAATACGGTTTGAATCTAAGTTTGACACTACTGAGGTAGAAATTCATATTTTGTCTTAGTTTTGAGTCGTTTATGATGTAAGATTACAATGGTGCCAATGGGTTTAGTAATTGGACCCATTTTAGAGAGAAAATACCAAGTGAAAAGGAATGAGTTGATTAGAGAAGTAGTTAACAAGAATAAAAAGTGATATTTTGTGATTACCTTGGTGTTTCCTTTCCAATAGATTAAAATTGGTTGTATCTTCGATAGGTTCTTTGTAAAATATATGTCTTTATTTCACCTAACAAAATGTCCTAAATAAAGTAAAGGTGGCTACGATTATATAAAATTTCATGTCATAATAGTAAGTGGTTGATGTCCATTAGTCGAGGAAGTTCTTTACTGACACAGACGTTTAAGAATTTGACAATCCCCTTTGTGGTTGTCTTTGACGGACGGGACCCGTCCGTTCTATCATGGTGAACGTTCGAATAGAATCCTGTCGTCCAGGACTATTCCTTACGTATTGATTGTTTTATAGTGGTTGACCTTCTTAACTCCTTTCCAGTTCTCTTCTCTCCTCTGAGGTCAGGTATACATGAGAACGGACCTCTTAGGGTACCTACCTCCTCGGACCATCCGACGTCAGGTACCCCAACGATTCTCAGCCTGTGCTGACTCGTTGAAGTGAAAGTACGTGACCTGTTCCTTTACGTTGGGTGAGGTCACAAGAACGGCCCTCTTAGGGTCCCTGCCCCCTCGGACCACCCGACGGTAGATACCCCAGCGTGTCTCAACCTGTGCTGACTCACTGAATCGTCGTTGAATCGTCGTTTTCTTCTCTCCTCTGAGGTCAGGTATGCAGGATGGGTGGAGGGTCTTAGGAGGCGCGACCTTCGGTAGAAGTGATTCGGCACGTGAGCGGTGGCCCTTCCTGCGGTTCACTCTTTTCTGACCGGTCTCTGTTGGACTTTTGACTAAGGTAATAGTACTGTGTGTTCTGATACTCGGTGCACCGTTTCGTCGAGACGACCCAGGGGAATGGGACGGCAAGAGACGGGTCCACTTCAGTGAGTCAGGACAGACTGAGAGACGCTGGGGTACTTGATATCGGGGGGTCCGAGGAGGTAGGTACCCTAAAAGGTCCGTTCTTATGACCTCACCCAACGGTAAAGGAAGAGGTCCCCTAGAAGGACTGGGTCCCTAGCTTGGGTCCAGAGGACGTAACGTCCGTCTGCGAAATTGGAGACTCGGTGGTCCCTTCGGGGAAGGATTATTTCAGACATCTACACGGTCGTACACACAGAGGAGACTGTTAAGTAAAAAGACTCACAATCTGTTCTCGGGTGAGAGCCCGGGACCTTCCCCTGGGGAAGGACGTTGCTTTCGTGCACTATCGGTGTTCTTTTGAATTATAAAAGTTCTGACTGAAACTTTCCTGAAAATATATAGTCATTACCTTTAGTTTTACGTGTGTGGTTCTTCGAATTCTTAAGACTTGTTTAAGATTATGCAAGAGATCTACATTATGTATTACTTTTAATTGAATGTTACATTGCCATTTAAAAATGTTTACTTTTTATACTTTATAAACTTTTATTTTCATGTAAATATATTTATATAAATATTTTTAGTATACGGAATTTACAATATTTATGTATTGAAGTATGTAAATATATTTATATAAATTATAAAGTCTATGTTATAAACTAAAAAATATACATTTTATTTTATATTGTACGATATATATTTTACAATTTTGATAATATTTTGTAGTCCTATTTTTAACATATATATAACCTTTACGTTTATGGTTAAAAATTTTTAGACACGTAACCCCCTTTTTGTGCTTCATTTACGTGTCCTTACAATTGTGTCATAAACACAAACCTACTACTCTGGGACCGACTGTAAAAGAAAAGAGGTAATACGATTTAGAATAAATTACCTGATACGTGATCAAAATGTTATTTTGTTAAAAATTTTTCTTTCCTTTATTTACTCTTCGTCGTGACGACTCTCCATTCCTTTGCCGTATTAATTTCGTCGACCAATGGTGAATCACATATTAATTTGAAAATGAGACCGTTCCTTGAAAAGTCCACTAGTGTTTACTATTGATTCAATGTATCATAAACACGACCTCTCTGTGGGACGGATTAAGACAGTAAACTGGTCATGTTCCTTTTCAATGAAAATATATTACGAAATATCAAATGGTTTACGAAAATTTTACAGTGTAGTAGATAGGAAGTATCTTAGGGCGCTCCATCTAAGTATACGGGGTAAAGTCCCGAAGGGTTCACCGCGATCACCATTTCTTGGACAGACGGTTTCGTCCTCTGCATTCTCTGCGGCCAAGCTGGGAACCCAGCCCTTCTAGGGGACCTAGAAACGTTGGGTGAAGTCATAAGAACGGACCTCTTAGGGTGCCTTTCTTCTCGGACCGCTCGATGTCAGGTACCCCAGAGTTTCTCAGCCTGCGCTGACTTCGCTGAATCGTGCGGGGTGAAAGTCTTAGTCCTTTGGCTCCCGATCTCTCTAATACACGAAATAATTGTCATAAATGGTAAATGGCTGACTAGTGAGTTTCACAATTCGTGTTGTCAGTACACTTTTAATAGTGGTGAAATGTCTAGTCTTTTGACTTCTCGTGTCCAATGTCGACTCTCAGTAGCAAGACTGAGCTTCGGTGTTAAACTTTGTCTCCTCAGAACTCAATATTAGTTGAAACGCCTCAGAGTCACCTTCCTAGCTCGGGGTTTGGGTTTTGGGATACGAGAGAGATGAGGTGACTAGGGGGGAGGAGCGGATGCTAATAAACTTCTCACTGAATCCAACTGCTGGTGATACTCCCAGATCTCCCTTTTTATGATCCAGGTTATTATTGGTTTTTGATTACGACCGTCTCCCGGAGCAGAGTCCTCCTTCCGTTCCGTCGCTTATTGAGTCTCACCTCCCCCGTTCAGATAGTTCAGAATTGTATATGTGTACCCCGTCCCCCACGTCTCCTTGGTGTGAGAGATGGAGTTCTCGTCCCTACTGTCGTATTTAGTGCTTAGGACGTGGACTGCGAGCGCAAGTATCCAAGTTAAGGGTCTCTCGGAAAAGACGAGTGGACTTGCCGAGGGGCGACTGTTGGGGGCCCAACTCCAGGATGAATTGTCTTTTGCGACCTTGTTTGGGGTACCACCCGGTCCATCTCTGTCTCTTCGTTGCTCATAACATCGATTGCCACCTGTGGACCCCGTGATCCGTGGTACTGGTGTAGGCTCCCCGTGGGCTCCCCGGAGCCCGGTGGTGGCTCCCCTCCTTCTCAGGTCCCGAGCGCCGCTCCTGGCTCCGGGGCTCTCTCCGACGCCACGACCCTGACGGGGGACGGCTCCGAGCATGACCCCGGACCTCCAGCCGGGTTCTCGGAGCGATGAGTGCAACGTGATCGGCCAGACGCCTCTTCCACCTCCTCGTCGACCATTGCTCGCGCGTCCCCTGCGGGCGTCGGTAGTGACGCGGGTTCTTGGCCAAGGAAGGGCCTCGGTGAAGGCGGAACCCGCTATGGTGCCGGCGGCCGCGCGCCCCCTCTGCGCGTTCTTTCCGCGCAGAGTCTTCCGTGCGGGCCGGGATGGAGGAGGAAACGGGGGAGAAGGCGAGGGCCGCACCTGGTCCGACCCAAAGCGCACCGCAACGGTACCCCTGCTCGAGGGAGGCGCCGTTCAAGGGCTCAGACCTCTGGCACGGAAGGACCCCTCCCTAAGAGCGGCGCGGCATCCGTACCGGGTCCTCTTCCTTTTGGTTCTGGGGCAGCCTAGATAGAATTAGGTCCACCCTTTACCCGGAGAGCATTGGGACAGGTCGATCTTGGGAAGCTCGCTCGCTCCGGGTCGTCTCGGATGGGTGAATGCGAGTGGGTGAATTTCGCGGCGAAGAGTCTAACGGAGGTTGTGGTGCCAAATTTCTTGAGAGTTCACACGGTTGGATCTGGAGAGACCGGTCGGAGTGTGTGGAGAACTCGGACTGCTACCTCCAACGCGCCGGCTTCGTGCTGGTTAGGCGGAGACCATTTTGAGGTCCTGCTATGTGGGGAGACCCTGGAAATGAAACCTTTTTAGGTACAAGGTGACTCCGTGGTAAAAATTTACAACATAAGACTTTTCAAACTAGGATACTACATTCCTTCACCTCCTCTATGTTTAGTGTGTGCATAGACCCGCCTTCAACTTTGTCTACTTGACGAAAGCTAGAGGACGTAACGTCCGCCTAAGAAATGGTCGACTCGATGTTCCCTTCTGAACGAAAAGAATTCATGGGGTTAAAAAAAGTGAGATTTTCACGGAACGTATATTACCTCAAGACCCCTACATTACGTGTGGTACCACTAATGTCAATTATTAAGACATATAAACTTTCGCCGGCTCATTTAGAACGTTCAAGAGTAGTGTTCTTTTTTCAACATAATATTGATATACACCACTACCTACAATTGATCGGAATGACACCGTTAGTAAATCGTTATACATGTTTATAACTGACTACAGATACACTTCGATTATATTACAAATACAGTTAATATAGCGTTATTTTTTATTATTTTTAAGGAATGAACCCTTGTTCTATTTTCGAACGATTAGTTCAATTTGAAACACCTTACACCTTTCCACTGTTTTTCGTGTCCTTTCATTGAAAGAGATTAGACTCCCCCCTTGTAGTACTTTCAAAACTAAAGAGTCATGTCGAGTCAAACACTGGCAATGTGAGTCTAAAAAGGTCTTACAACTTTCGTGATGAAAGCGGGACGGGATGTAAATAAACACTACCAAGACTTTGTAAAAACTGTGTAGTAGTTGAAATTGCGTATATATCGAGACGAACTGATTTTTAAACTTCAATAAAGGGATTCCTGATAGTCTAGAGATGAGTCAAGACGTGAACCAGATTAAAAAGAAGGACGGTACTAAACCAGGAGGGGAGACCCTCTGAAGAAATTTGAGGATTTGAGTGGTTAGAATATCTGAAGGGGTTATACTTAGTATGAGTCTAGAAGAATGGAGTGGAAAAGAATAGGAACGAAAGTGGTAGTGGGATCTTACTCAAATCGGTTTGACAGTTCACACTCGCTTCTCAGAGGTGTTCTGACGGGAGCAAATCTGTGGTCCGTGTTCAAGTCCCGAGGGATCTTGATAGGAATTAAGTCTGGTCGACAGGTGTGAAAACCTTCGGGGTTGGTACAGTGTAACCGATTAAACGATCTCGTGAGTGTTTTGAGTCTTTTCGTGATACAAATATTAACGTCACAAAAATATCGTTTTCTTATCTTTAATTTTAGTTGGTTCCCTTCTCTCCGAGTCCCGTCTCAGGTCTTTCCCAAGTTTACTTCGAAGGTCGGTAAAAGAGGGACACCTCAGTATCTCTCGTAATGGAGGAAAGTCAGTACTATACACTGTTGTATATGTCTAATAACGGTTGATCCCTTCGAAAGGGTTCTGAAATTACAGGTCTCCAAAATAACCTCGAGTCAGTTTTACGGGTAAACCGACTGAAATCAGAAGTCGGGAAGGGTCTCTCGTCTGGTTACTAAAGTCAGACTAAGGAGATCTCTAATCTTGACTATGTCGTATCGAGTTTCAGGGGTAGTATTTGGGGTAAGGGTAGTTCACCCTATGAGGCCCCCGGATGACTAGTGAAGGGTCCCAGATTCCCGTCTCCGATCTAGAGAGAAACCCTTCTTGATCCTTATTAGTATAGATACAACTAGTTGTGGGGATGAACGAACTTTCCCAATGAAATATGTGTGAATTCACCTCCCAATACATCTCTTTCTCTCCGGTGGGGAATTAGATTAATAACTTAGACTAGACATCAATGTTAAGAGGGACTATGTTACATCTTATACATATTACCTTTTTTTTTAATTATAATATACATCAGTACTTACCTACACTCTCTACCTGATATTTCTTTCGACTCGTGACTTCTAAACTACGAAAACTTGACACCACAATCTCTTCTGAACTCTCAGGGAACCTGACGTTCGTCTAGGTTGGTCAGGTAGGATTTCCTTTAGTCAGAACTTATAAGTGACCTTCCAGACTACGACTTCGATTTTGAGAATTATGAAACCGGTGGACTACACTTCTTGACTGAGTAAACTTTTCTGGGACTACGACTCTTTCCAACTTCCGTCCTCCTCTTCCCCTGTTGTTTCCTACTCTATCAACCTACCGTTGTGGCTGAGTTACCTTACTCAAACTTATTGAGGTCTTCAACCACTACCTGTTCCTCGGGACCACACGACGTCAGGTACCCCAGCGTTTCTCAACCTGTACTGACTCGCTGACTTGACTTGACTGACTTGAGAATAGTTGGAGAAGATAGACCAAACGGTCCTCACATGTGATATAATTTTCTTTACTCTTACTGAGTAAGTTTCAGAATAGAAATCGAGAATAGAGTTTCACACTAGGATCCTGATCGTCTCTTTACCTTAATATTCTGACGAAAACTTTTTTGACTCAGAGTAACGTACCGAGAATTTAAGATCCTTTAAGGGGCCGTCAGGTCACCAATTCTGAGGAGTACGTTTCTCGGGTCCAAGTTAGGGACCAACCCCTTGATTCTAGGTTGTTCGGTGCACCATACCGTTTTCGGATTTTTTATTAAATTTAACATCTCGTTAAAAACAGACGTAATTTAGAAAACTCTCGAAGAATAATTCATCGGGACAGGGGTTTGACAGTTTTAGAAAGAGGTTCACCCTTTACATGTCTTTCGTTACATAAACTACTAGTGTTTTTACTACCCACTGTATATTTTAAAGTCATACCCTCTCACTTAGATAAACTTCTTTCTTGTTTCTAAATCTTGGATTAGAAAAAGATGGGTCCAGACCACTTTGTAAAGGATGTCATCAACAGAGACAACGTCGATATATTTGTTTACACGTCAATGATTCTCCCTTCTTCTGTTATGGACCGATCCTTTCATTTTTCGAGAACTCTTTCTAATTCTCTCATTAAGTTTAGTCACTTACAAATGATTCACGGTCAATATATGTTTCACAAAGTGATCCAAAATGGTTAGTCCTCTTCTCTTAATTGTAACCGAGTCACAGGAGGAGACACCGACCGGGACCTGTTTCGTGAAATGTAGAAAAATTGAGTAAAATAAGAACGGTGACACAACTTTCCACGATAAATAGGGGTAAAATGTCTATTCTTGTGATTCCGAGATTTTTTTTTCATTTAAACGGATAGAGTCAAATCATTTTTTCCTTTATCTTAAGATCGAGTATGGACAGACTAAGGTTTCGGATATAATCAAGTAAATGTGTACGTAACAGAGTAAAAGTAAGGTATTCTTCTCATTAAGAGTGAGCTCATTAAAGGAGTGTGATCTCCTTTACACCTACCACACGTGCCTGTAACACACTGATCGTTATCTTGTTCCTTAGTGCAAGTAGACGGAAAATGGCTCAATAATGGTAATCTGACAATGTACAATAGAGTGTTGCGATACTTCTGCATTACCAAGGATGTTTTGTCTACTTCATTGGTCTAAAAGTCAAGGGACTATTTATTAGGTCACAACAAAAGTGAGGGAGGTCGTCAACTGTCCATATTAAAATCTTCCTATGTACTTCGATGTTTATGATCTCGATGCTCTTCCTTTAAGCCACGTAAGTTTTCAACTCGGTCCCCGAAGGGACCACCAGGTCACCAATTCTTAGGAGGACGGTTACGTCCCTTGTACCCAAGTTAGGGACGAGAACCTTCTGTCTAGGGTTTACGGAACACCGTTGATTCGGACACTCGACGTTGATGCCTCGGTCGACAGATCTCGGTGTTGTCAACTTCGGGCACTCGGATCGCGGACACGAGCCGTTGTCGAGTGGTGTCACTCGTCAGGTGCGCGGTGTCGATCTCCTTTTACTTCTGGGTCACGTCGGTATTTATCTATTTGGAATGTTTTCTTTTTCAATCTGGTGTTTTGACACCCGGACCTTCACCCGAACGGGAACTTGGCGGAAAAACATGAAAGGTTTACAGAAATCTGTTATCTGACATTTATCGAACGTCGTCATTAAACCTGTTTTTTTAGGTTTTTTCATAATTATGTAGAAGTAGGTATCACGGATAGTCGTTTGTCATCCACACAAGTCTAAAGTCAGACACTCGGGACCTCCGCGTTGTACTATTAGACACGTCCCATGTTTACTGGGCTAGACAGGCGGTCTAACACGACGAGTAGTGACCTTTCTACGTCTAGAAAACTAGAAAGTTTATGAACCGAGGAACCCTTACAAACTCTCATTGACTATTGTATCCGACCTAGTTACACATCCAGGTCAATATGGTTGTCTCTTTTTCCATTGACAAAGTTTTACGGAAATCGTTGGGTTAGACGTCTAACAATAACCACACTGATAAGGACTTTGTCCACAACCCAAGTATTTAAACGTATCGCTTTACAAAGAGAACACCGTCGTCGGGTACGGTATTAACCTCGGTAGACATAAACAGAGACCTTCGAACCAAAGATTATACTTCCGTCTCTTAGAACACGACAGATTAAAGTATTACGAGTACAATGAGAGTCCCACGAACTGAAACCTCTTTACAAGTAGTAAAGATTCCTTTTATACTTGACTTCCTTTTACAAGTTCATTACTGTACAACGAAAAAGAAGTACCTAACAAAAGTAAAGACCCATGTATTTTAATTCCGGTGTGGATGTCTTGACGAGGAAGTCTCGCGATTCACCTCTTCTAGATCGATCTTACCTTTTGGTTGTCTGGGACAGTTGTATAAATATTAAGAGAAAACTGTCCGTGACAAAAGTGATCTTGGAGAGAAAAGACCTTCAAAAGAAAAAAGAAAAATTGGAGAGTTAGTTAATCATCTTTAGTCTCAAACCTTACTTGAAAAAGAATATAGACTGAGTGGAAGAAAAGGTGGTCTCTTTCGTCTTCCATAAACCCAACGTTAAAATAGAACCTAGACAAAGATTACCTCCTTCCTATTTATCTTTTAACATACTTTAGAATTAAAAAGCTTGAGACTTTCTGTCATTGACCTCGGTAGATTATTTCGTGTAGGATCTTGATATTCGTGTCAGAAAAGTTACTTGTGGTGGAAATTTAGTTGAAATAACAGAAATCGTTAAGTTCGTCTAACGTTTGGAAATTCGGTTCATTGACAAAATCCACATTATAAATACATAAGAAAATGTAAAAAGAGAGAGATCCAGGTACTTCTAGAAATACTTAATTCCCTCTTTAATTGTTTTAAGGGTGAACTCCTTTTTCCGCCCCGAGATCTGTAAGTCTTAGAACTTTGTCGGTAGTTTTCCTGACTTTACCCCAATTTTCATTCATCTCGAAATCTATAATTTATTTTAAGACCTTCCTCTGTTTCTAAGGAGGTCTTCTTGACATGAAGAGTGTCCGAGACACGTTAAGACCTTGTCTCCCCCGAAACCAACCAGTAGTCGAAAGGGTAGGACAAGGAAAAAATTCTTACCACTAATAATCGACTAACTAACTAAACGTAGGACAGTGTACGGTGTTTCTTACACTATACTCATTATATACTAATACGTCATTAAATACTGGGGATTTCACACCAAACTATTTTTCTTAAATATTAAAATTTTTATTGATGAGAATCAGGTTGTCATACGGACTGTCTTTTCCTAAGTGTGGTTATGTAGTGTCTCTCAAAGATAACCTTAGTGACCCCAAGATTTTTTGTTCTCAAGTTAGAAGGAATTATCGAATTCATAAAATTCTAATTCACTAAAAATTTATAATATTGGATCATGTATTGTGACCTTTATATTTATTTCGTCTATCCTCCTGAAAGGACACCACCAGGTCACCGATTCTGGGGTTCGAAGATTACGTCCCCCCAGGACCCAAGTTGAAGACCAGTCCCATGCTCTAGGGTGGACGACATTGATTCTCAAGTGTACGGGGTTGATTTCTAGGGTGTACAACGTTACTTCTGGACCGTGTCGGCTTATTTATTTATTTATTGATAAAAAAATTTATCTATCCTTGAAGTAATAATATCTACCTGGATTCCCGTGTCTTCTTAGGTTAGATGTCTGATCCTATTGTGAGTATATGTTTTGGTCCTAACTAATCGTGCACAAAGGTTATTTCTGTCGGAGGTAACAGATCTGGAGATAGTCGTAGAGACGAGAATGAAGTTCGAAGTGACAAGGTAGAATGACCGAAGGATCGAGTCGAGGACTCCGGCTCTCTACCCCATTATACAACAACGGAGTAGTCCAATCGTACGACAACAGGATCTATTCCACTACCACTCTCCCGACCTGGGTCGACCTCAGAAACCTAAACCGGTAAATTTTAGTAGACAATGGATTTCCGGTTTGAGAAAGGAGTCTACGAACGAACTTCAGGACCATTCTCTTTCTGTAATGAGACACAGGTACCATGGATCGTTCAAAGGGGCTGGTTCATCGTTTGACTGATGACACGTCAAAGTAAACCCTTTTTACGATGTCCAGTGAATTCGAAACTCAGAGTTGACAAATACTACGAAAAACCCTATTTCATTAAACCGGAACTCTACGGATTACTACGGAATCCGAACATTATTTGTATCGTACAATAGAGAAAACCGAATTAATGTAGTCAGTCTCCCAATTGGATTACTTTACCTCTTTTAATCCACTCCTAAAGGTCAGGTGAGATTACCGGATTTGAAATTGAAAAGACATTGTCTATGTGTAGCTCTTCATAAATTTGCAACATGTGGTTGTACACAATTGTTGAGGATAACTAATATTGAATATAAGAAGAGTACGAAGGTTTACCATTCATCTTATTGGTAAAATCCCAGATTTTATTCATGTTTTTTTTTGGTTCGTTGAAAAGAGTGAGTCACTCTACTGACATTTCTGTTTTAAAGGACACGAAACAAATATAGGTAAGATTAAAGGTATGTTCAAAACGTATACCTCAATTACCGTCTTAAATCTGAAATTATTTCAATAAGACACAATAAAAAGGACGTAAAGTCACGAACTGTAGTACTGTCAATAAAGTCCCGGGATCAAAACCAATGTAGAAAACATAAAAATCATTTCGCATAGGGTTTAAGTTCCCGAAGCGACCAACGAGTTACCCTTTCTTAGACGGACAGTCACGTCCTCTACCTATAAGTTAGGGACCCAGTGCTTCTAGGGAACGTCTTCCTTTACCGTTGGGTGTGATCATAAGAACGGACCCTTTAGGGTACCTGTCTCCTCGGACCATCCGATGTCAGATAACACAGCGTTTTCTTAGCCTGTGTTGAATCATTGATCTGTTATTGTTGTTGTACGGTTTAAGTTAAGGATGTCCTTTATCAAATTTCGTTTAGCTAAAAATACGATAAATCTAGTAGACCTCGAAAGAAAAGTCAAAAATCGGGTAGTACACACCTTTGTCACAGTCTGAAATAAAAACCCCCGAGGTTTTAGTGACGTCTACCACTGACGTCGGTACTTTAATTTTGAACGAATAAGGAACCTTCTTTTCAATACTGGTTGGATCTATCGTATAACTTTTCGTCTCTGTAATGAAACGGTTGTTTCCAGGTAGATCACCTCCGATACCAAAAAGGTGACCAGTACATACCTATACTCTCAACCTGACACTTCTTCCGACTCGTGACTTCTTAACTATGAAAACTTGACACCACGACCTCTCCTGAGAACTCTCAGGGAACCTGACGTTCCTCTAGGTTGGTCAGGTAAGACTTCCTCTAGTCGGGACCCTAAAGAAATCTTCCTGACTACGATTTCGACTTTGAGGTCATGAAACCGGTGGAGTACGCTTCTCAACAGAGTAACCTTTTCTGAGACTACGACCCTCCCTAACCCCCGTCCCCATCTTTCCCTACTGTCTCCTACTCTACCGACCTACCGTAGTGACTGAGCTACCTGTACTCAGACTCACTTGAGGTCCTCAACCACTACCTGTCCCTCCGGACCGTACGACACTAAGTACCCCAGCGTCTCAGCCTGTGTTGACTCGCTGACTTGACTGACTGACTGACTGACTGACTACACGAAATGACATTTCTACTAAAACCATAGGTCCCATTTGTTTTGTTTTCATTATTTTGAACGAACTTTACCACCAAGTCTGCCATTTCTTAGACAGACGTTATATCCTCTGGGTCCAAGTTAGTGACTCAGTCCTTCTAGAAGACCTCTTCCCTTACCGATGGGTGAGATCATGAGAACGGACCCCTTAAGGTACCTGTCCTGTCTCCTCGGACCACCCGATATCAGGTACCACAGTGTTTCTCAGTTTGTCCTGACTCCTTGATTGTATATGTAATTATTATGTTGGATTCTCTACTAAATAATTTTAATCATAACTCAATTTCTCTTTACTAGAAAAGTGTGTGTTGATACATAGTTTATCTATTGATTATTCCTGAATGACATACCGTGTCCCTTGAGTTACGGGACATTACTAAATATATCCTTTTCTTAGATTTTTTCTCATCTATATACATAGTCATAATCATAATCAAGTCAGCGAGTCAGTGCAGGCTGAGAAACCTTGGGGTATTTGATGTCGTGTGGTCCGGAGGGACTGGTAGTGGTTGAGGACCTCAAGTGGGTCTAAGTACAGGTAACTCAGCCACTACGGTAGGGTTGGTAGAATAGAAGACAGCAGGGGAAGAGGAGGACGGAAGTTAGAAAGGGTCGTACTCTCAGAAAAGTTTACTCAGTGGAGAAACGTAATCCACCGGTTTCATAATCTCAAGTCGAAGTTGTAGTGGGAGGTCACTTGTGGGTCTGGACTAGAGGAAATCAGACCAACCTAGTCTGAACGTCAGGTTCCCTGAGAGTTCTCAGAAGAGGTTGTGGTGTCAAGTTTTCGTAGTTAAGAAACCACGAGTCGAAAGAAATATCAGGTTGAGAGTGTAGGTATGTACTGGTGACCTTTTTGGTTCGGAACTGATCTACCTGGAAACAACCTTTTCATTACACAGACGAAAAATTATACGACAGATCTAACCAGTATTGAAAAGAAGGTTCCTCATTCGCAGAAAATTAAAGTACCGACGTCAGTGGTAGACGTCACTAAAACCTCGGGGTTTTTTATTTCAGATTGTGACAAAGTGGTAGATAAACGGTACTTCACTACCCTGGTCTACGGTACTAGAATCAAAAGGATTAGAACTCGAAATTCGGTTCAAAAAGTGAGAGGAGAAAGTGAAAGTAGTTTTACGAGAAATCAAGAAGAAGTGAAAGACGGTATTCCCACCACAGTAGACGTATAGACTCCAACAACTATAAAGAGGGTCGTCAGAACTAAGGTCGAACACGAAGAAGGTCGAGTCACAAAGAGTACTACATGAGACGTATCTTCAATTTATTCGTCCCACTGTTATATGTCGGAACTACATGAGGAAAAGGATAACTCTTGGTCAGACAACAAGGTACAGGTCAAGATTGACAACGAAGGACTGGACGTGTGTCCAAAGAGTTCTCCGTCCAGTCCACCAGACCATAAGGGTACAGAAAGTCTTAAAAGGTGTCTAATAACACTAGGTGTGTCAGTTTCAGAAACCGTATCAGTTATTTCGTCTTTATCTACAATAATACCTTGAGAGAACCAAAAAGCTACTAGGCCACCTATAACCGTTAAACTAGAGACCAAGGAAACGAAAAAGATTTCGGTCGAACTTGTAGACCTTCAAGTGTCAAGTGCATAACGACTTCGGACTGAACCTCCGAAAACTCGTAATGAAATGATCGCACACTCTACTCACGTTAACACGCCATCAAACTCGTAAGAAACCGTAACGAAAAGAAACCCTAACCTTACTTTTGACTGGAAAAGGTCAGGACACCGGTGACGACTCAAAAGGTCTAAACGACTGTGTAACTCACGTCGTGAAAGTGTCGTAGAAGAGAATCCTAAACTGAATCGAGTTGACCTTAAGGTAGTCGAGGTGATCGAAACAAGCATCACTACGAAGGATTCCGGGCGAACTGAAGTGTAAAGTCTTACAAACTGAGATCCACTCACATATATGAGATCCGCTCATATATACACATTAACTAAAATTCGGTTGGTATCATTTTTTTATTAATTTTTCTTTATTTTTCTCTTTATTGGAAAAGATTGAAACCTGGAAGAAGTCAGGTCCGGAAGACTGAATTTCACTTGCATCTAGTTCCAAAACATACTTCGAATTTTAGGACACCAGGAAAAACGTAGTATTTATATATATTTCCCATTTACTTAGTATAGTCTGTCCCTCCAGTTCAAAGTCTCTCTGTGGGTCTCTATGTTGGTCCAGGGTCGAGAGCATCACCCCTTGTCTCGGAGTCCACAAGTCACATGGGCAAAGGAAAAGGGGAGGTACTTCCATCACGGTGTCCGTTGGTAGTAGGGAACCGTCTCCGTTGGGAAGGGATCAGACAGATCAAACTTCAGTAAATATAGAATCCCAAAACAAACAAACAAAACCGGTATGGCACGTCAAACATCCTGGAATCAAGGGGGTAGTCTATAGTTTGGGTACGGGAACCGTTACTTTCGTACTTCAGAATTGATGACCTGGTAGTCCCTTAACGGGATAGAAGCTAAAAATTTAAACTCTCATTTTTATACTAAAAGTCTATCCAAATATATTTAGTAGCAAACTTGGTTTCATAGACATCCCTTTTATTGTTTCCCTAAGAACCTCTTCTTTTATAACCTCCAACAAAATGATGGAGCATAACTGAGTCAAGATTTAATTTTCTTACCCCTGAAGGGAGTACAGGTCGTCAATTCTGGTGTGAGGGTCACGTCCCCCGGACCCAAACTAGGGGTCAGTCCCTTGATCTGGGATGTACGTTGTTGATTCTGGGTCGTGTCGGTTTACTTGTTTATAATTTTTATTATTATTTAATTCTCTCGGTGTGTTCCGTTTGACCCTCCTGACAACTCTGCCGTCGGTCCTCTAGACATCATCCACCCCTCACACGCAGGCTCTCTACCTCACATGTGTACCGGTACTCTGTCGCGGTCGTGGCTCGTCCGTCCCCTTCGTCCCGCCCGCTGCTCTGCGGACAGTGGTCGAGGTTTCTCTCGAGAGGACCGGGCACAGGTCAAGGAGAAACAGAAGAGTAGTCTTCAAAGACCCGACGTCAAGACGTGCGAGACGATCGACTTCTCTTGTCTGATCCACCGTCTCTTGGTTTATGTTTCTAAGACCGCCTCGCGAAACGAACGTGGCAAGAGGTACCGGTTCCTCGCGGGAACGGGGACAATCCAAGATCTTCTCACCTCTTTCTACACTTGACCCCGCTCCTCGACCTTGGGTCTTTACCAGAAACGTAGGAAGGAAAGGACAAGTTATTTCATTATGTTGGTGACCGACAGAATAGTCCTTCTGTCCTCGGACCGTTCAAGCATCCTCGGGATGTTCGGATCCCCTCGTAGAGTCAGTATCGACACCTAAACCCTCCGATTTCACCGGAGTCTAAACTTTTACTTTACTTTACTCGGGACCAGTTTTTGACCTCTCTCAGGTTTGACCCAGAATTTTCATTCGTCTAGGTTCCGTCAGGGACCCTCACCTTCCACATTGGAAAATATATATCCTACCTATTTGTTGTTCCAGGATGACATATCGTGTTTCATGATATAAGTCATAGAATACTATTTGGTATCACCTTTTATTATAAAATTTTTTCTTACGTATATATACATATTGACTTAGTGAAACGACATATCGTCATTAATTGTGTTGTGATCTCAGATTGATAGGAAGTTAAAAATTTTGAATTTTTCTTGTCACTCCGGGTCTGATCTCAGGTCAGTTGACAGACGTTCACAGGAGAGGATGTAGTATCGATATATTTTCGGTTCTTCAGATTAAAAGTGTCTCCGACCAAAAGGAAAAAGCGGTCATAACGAGTTCTTTTTTTAGACCACCATAAAACAGATCATCTCTGTTTTGGGTCATCCATGTGTTGCACTACTGTTACCTAAGGTCGTTTACCTTCTAAAGGGGTCGTCAGTAAGTTTCTGTTACTATTCCTATAATAGTTTTCACCATATAAAAGAGGTTTCTCGAGTTTCACGAAAACATAACAAAAGTTTTATCCAAAGTAATAATAAGGGTGAAACCGTTACTAAGAAGAAGATACAGTTTCACACCAAGAAGGAGAATGGTAACGACCGAACGTGTCTAAAATAACGTACTCCATAGACGAGTGTGACAAGAAATGCTGGTGGGAAACGAGTAACTGTGATCCTCCCACTGATGGTAGACATGGTTGTGGTAGTCTTGACGTGTCTTTAGAAGTAAAATATAAGACAATGTGATCACAAACTCCCCCTTTTTTTCTTGTTTCGTTTATTTATTATCACTCTTTGTTACTCTTCCTTTCTTCTCCAAAGACAATTTGCTATTCGTATCTAATCTTCCATATAAGAGTGAGTCAATAACCTGGGGGAATCTCGGTGGGAGAAGACACAACAATGTTCCGTCATGTCTTTAGGGTGAATAAGTCTTATACTGATGTAGGATCTCTGTTTCCCTCTGTTTTGTGTCCCCTGGTCTACAAATGTGAACCAGTAGATCCACTTCCCAAAAACGTAGGAGTGATAGGAAAATCAAAGAAACACCGAAACTTCAAAAAACTTTGTTTTTTAACTTTAAAATTCTTCGTAGTATTTTATTGTTTATCCTTTTTGTCAAGGTTGTATACCTTATGTTTTTAATGATTATGAGAATTTATGTTTGACAAAAGAACGGTATTAGTATTATTTTGTGGAACGGTATCTGTTTTACTGTAGTCACCTGATGAGTGTCTCGATTTTTACGTTTCTTGGTCATTTATACACTTTTTACAAAGTATTGTGACAACTTGGTATCCTTATGTTTAACTTGACATATTACCCAACCGATTTTTCAAGTAAATCCAAGAAGATATTGTAGAATGTATTTTTGGACTTATTTGAAAAACCGGTTTGGTTATAATGAGAAAACGGATTGTTTAATCGTCGAGTCAAGTCAAGTCAGTGAGTCAGCACAGGTTGAGAAACACTGGGGTACCTGACATCGTGCAGTGCGAAAGGACAGGTAGTGGTTGAGAGCCTCTGATGAATTTGAGTGCAGGTAACGTAGCCACTACGGTAGGTCGGTAGAGCAAGAGGCAGCAGGGGAAGAGGACGGAAGTCGGAGTCCCAGAAAAGGGCACTCAGTCCAGAAGCGTAGTCCACCGGTTTCATAACCTCGAAGTCGAAGTCGTAGTCAGGAAGGTTACTTATAAGTCCTGAGTAAAGGAAATCCTACCTGACCAACCTAGAGGAACGTCAGGTTCCTTAAGAGTTTTCAGAAGAGGTTGTGGTGTGAAGTTTTCGTAGTTAAGAAGTCGCGAGTAGAAAGAAATATCAGGTTGAGAGTGTAGGTATGTACTGGTGACCTTTTTGGTACCGAAACTGATCTACCTGGAAACAACCGTTTCATTACAGAGACGAAAAATTATACGACAGATCCAACTAGTATTGAAAAGAAGGTTCCTCGTTCGCAGAAAATTAAAGTACCGACGTTAGTGGTAGACTCACTAAAACCTCCAGATCCTTTCTTTCAGACAGTGACAAAGGTAACAAAGGGGTAGACAAATGGTACTTCATTAACCTGGCCTAGAAACAAAAACTTACAACTCAAAATTCGGTCGAAAAAGTGAGAGGAGAAAGTGAAAGAAGTTCTCCGAGAAATCAAAGAGAAACCAAAGACGGTAATTCCCACCCCGACAGACGGGCAGAGTCCAACACCTATAAAGAGGGTCGTTAGAACTAAGGTCGAACACGAAGTAGGTCAGACCGTATACTACATGAGACGTATATTTAATTTATTCGTTCCACTGTCATATGTCGTAACTTCATGTGAGAAAAGGGTTAAACCTCGGTCATGCAAAAAGGTACAGGTCAAGATTCTCAACGAAGAACTGGACGTATGTCTAAAGAGTCCTCCGTCCATTCCACCAGACTATACGGGTAGAGAATTTCTTAAAAGGTGTCAAACAACAATGGGTGTGTCAGTTTCCGAAACCGTATCAGTTATTTCGTCTTCATCTACAAAAAGACCTTAAGAGAACGAAAAACATACTCGGTTGTCTACAACCGTTAAACTAGAGACCAAGGAGACGGAAAAGATTTAGGTCAACCTTGTAGACCTTCAAGAGCCAAGTACAGGGTGACTTCGGAGTGAACCTCTTAAAACTCGTAATGAACCGATCGTACACTTTACTCACGTCAACACGTCATCAAACTTGTAAGAAACCGTAACGGAAAGAAACCCTAACCTTACTTTTTTGACTGGAAAAGGTCAGGACACCGGTGACGACTCAGAAGGTTTAAACGACCGTATAACTCACGTCGTGAAAGTGTCGTAGTAGAAAGTCCTAAACTTTATCGAGTCGACCTTAAGGAAGTGAAGGTGACCGAAACAAGCATCACTACGAAGGCTTCTGGGTGAACTGAAGTGTGAGGTCCTACAGACCGAGATCTACTCGGTAGTACCAATAGACCCAGTAATTCTAGAAAAAACATATAAAGTAGACACATAAGAACGGTGGAGAAGAATTGTAAAAGACGAACAATCCAGGCATATTAAAGACAGGAAATAACACGGGTAGAAACATGTTTTACAAGGGAACCATAAAGATTAAAAGAACTGCTCTAGAGATCAGAAAGGGTAAGATGACAAAAGGGTGAGATAAAGAAACGTAACTAGTGACTCCTTCCGAAAGAATAGAGAGGAACGATACGAAACCTTGAGACGTAAGTCTACCTAAATAGAAAGGAACAGAGGAAACGGAAATCGGAGAGAAGACAGGAGTCGATAAAGATTCCGGAGGAGTCTGTTAGTAAAACGGAAAAACGTAAAGAAAAAGAACCCCTACCAGAATTAGTGATGGAGGACATGTTACAGTACTTTGAGGTAGGTCACAAGAAGTCCGTGAGAAAGATAGTCTAGATTAGAGAACTTAGATAAACAGTGAAAGTGACATTCCCTAAAATAAATCCAGTATCGACTTACCAGATCACCAAAAGGGATGAAAAAAGTTAAATTAGACTCGGTGCCAGTCCAGGGGTAGAACAAAACGACTGACATATCGCGAAGAGGTAGAAACCGACGTTTCTTATATTAGTCAAACTAAAACCAAAACTGGTAGACTACTACAGGTAAACATCTCAACACAGAACACAACAACCTTCTTCCACAAAGGATATTGGTCACGCAAGAGAACCGTTTTGAGACAATCGGAAACGGGACGAAGTAAAACATGAGGTTCCGGTTTAAACGGACAATGAGGTCCATAGAGAACTGAAGGGTGAAAACGTAAGGTCAGGGGATATTACTTTTCCTGTAGTAAAAACCAATATCTTCCAGAACATCTAGAAGTATCTTGGTAAGTTGGAGTCGAAGAAGTCGTAATCACGAACCCCGTATCTGAACCTATAACTTACCAAACGGAATCTTTGCTTCTCTCTAGTAAGACAGCAAAAAGTCTAACGTGGGTTCATGACGTAAAACCAGAGAAAACAACTGAGACTCCAGATGAGGTAAAGAAGATTCCCTAAGAACGGGTGTCATCATCTACATTACCAGGAGACTTAATTTAAGTGGGTAAGATCAGGTAAAATCAAGTGACTAGGGATTTTACAGTTACAAGTGATAACGGTAGAGGACAAACTGGTGAAGGTTAAATGGAACTAGGTACCTGAATTGTAAGGTCCAAAGAAGGAACGTTATAACAAGAAATATCGTAGTGTGAAATGAAGGTAGTAGTCACTGTAGGTGTTGACCCACAACAAAAACGAAACCGAGTCGGAGAAGTAAGAAAGACCTCAATAAAGAGGTGACTAGAGGACATCGTATAACCCGTGGATGGCTGGACCCCTCAAGTAGAAAGTCACAGGATAGAAAAACAGGAAAGTATGACAAGTACTCCAAGAATTCCATTCTTATGCCTTCACCAAACGGTAAGGGAAGAGGTCACCTGGTGTAAAACAGTCTTGTGAGGTGGTACTGGGTAGGTAGAACCCACCGGGATGTACCGTACCGAGTATCAAAGTAACTCAATCTGTTCCGACACCAGGTAATTAAACACTATATTAAACAATGTCTTTTGATTATTTAATCGTTTTGTATATTTCGGTGGGATCATGAGTCACGACGACTCTCACACCTTTTTTTCCCGTCCAAAAAGATATTCTATAATTCTCAAAAGGTTTTAATTACTGTCTACTGTTTGATGTGTCTCTTATGGTCCGTCCATTCATCCGTAAATCACATTCATCCGTAAAAAGATCGGTCCTCAATACGGTAGACGATATTGGCAGTCATAGACTCCGAAGTTAAAGTGGTTAATAGAAACAAAAATCGGAGAGATAACAGAAACACAAAGGGATCTCAGAGGAAGGATACATCTTACACTCGGAACGTCAAGAAAATAGACATTAGAACACAGACGTCTTCACCTACATCACACACAACCCCCCTTCATAAGTTATTAGGACACTAACCCAGAGTTAGAAAACCTTCCAGACACGGGGACCTGAGAAGTGTTCAAAAAGAGTCGTAAAAGGGGAGAAACCACTCTATCCTTCTGGTTTGCCCCGACCTCAACCGATTAACGGGAGGAAGTCTAGTCTATTTCGAGACCAATATCTCAAGAGACACTCTGTGTCGGAAGTAACGTCTCTTGTCTTGTTTCTTGTCTCGAACCTCACAAAACTTTACCGGAGAGAAGGAAAAGACACGGGACGATCTTCGTCCTCCCCAAAAAGGAGACTACAAGTGTCTCTTTTATTCCACCCCGAGGATCTTCATTTTGAGTACTTTAACATCCGACACGATTCTGAACCGTGGAACCTCTAAAATTGAGAGTGCACTTAGATACGACTTGGAGGTCGTGAAACAACTAATCTTAAATTCACAAGAAGGTCATGACCGAGATCGTCGTCCAAAGACGAGAACCCAAATAGGTGAAGAAAAAGGTCAAAACTTCCGTCGTCGAAAGGGACGTCAAAGGAGCTAAGAAACTACATAGATTCTTCTCAACGAAAAGACAAAGAAGTCGACAAAGAATAACACTCCCAACCTCACTATTGCAGGTTCGAGAAAGGTACAACTTTACTTTGGCCTTCAGACATCTAACGAAAAATCACTATTAAAATGTCTTCACCTGTTATCTTAGTTCTTTAGTTCAGTAACCAACAATTCAAATTAACTGGAGTTAATACAATTGGTAAAATTTCTTGACCTTGGACGAAATTTAATTCTGGACACAACGTGCGTATACGTGTCAGAATATCGAAATGAAACAAACGCGTAACGATAGGGTACCTTGAGGACTGACGAATTGTTCCTTCTGGAAGTTGTGAAAAATAGGAGTCACGATTCAGCGAAGTCAGTACAGGTTGGCAACGCTGGGACATCTGACTTCGGGCGGTCCGACGAGACAGGTACCCTAAGAGGTCCGTTCTTATGACCTCACCCAACGGTAAAGGAAGAGGTCCCCTAGAAAAGTTACGTCCCTAGTTTGGACGCTGAGTCCAGAGGACGTAACCGTCCGCCCAAGAAATAACGACCGCGGTGGACCCTTCGGTCAACATTAACGTTTCTGCAACTAGAAATTCAGAAACGTTAATGTATCTTGTCATCTTAAAATTTCTATGTTCCTACTTGACGAATCCTTATCGTAAAAATTATATAAATTGTAACCGATAGAACACTGAATTGAAATAAATTGTTTTATGTCGTATGACATAAAAAAAAAATCGGTTCTTTACAAAATATCACGTCATTAAGACAGTTAACATTCAGTATATTTGAGTCGGTCTCTATATCGAAAAATAAGTACGATATTCTCGGGAATAGTCTGAACCTTCAAGAATACGAATTATTTGTTGACGTCAAAATAACACCATTTTTATGATTTCAACCAGTTTAAACAACATTAATGGTTATCTTATAAAGGATAGTTTACATTAAATTGATCCTTCGTAACAAAATTTAATGTCAAAACTTCGAAATTCCTATCGTTTAAACTAAAATTATAAAAAAAAATTGAATCCAACAAGGGTCGACACGAACTAGTCTTTTGTAAATAAAAGGGAGACCTTAGACTCCCCTTTGAAACCGTTGGGGTTTTCCTCGTGTCACGTAAAGGTGCACGGAAAGGTTCTTATTTCCATCCTGTTCTCTTGAGACATCCCTGTCTTTCACCTAACCACCAAGGGCCTCCGACCTCCTCCTCCACCCCTCTCACCCCCACCGAACATTACCAACAGTCCACAGAAACCCCTACTGCCTCATAGGACCTTAGTTTGTCACCACTACCGACGTGTTGAGACCCTTAGGTGATTTGTAACTGAACACATGGAACTTTCCCACTTAAATTCCAAATACTTAATATAGAGGTATTTCGACAACCTTCGGAAAAAAAAAAAAAAGAGGTTCTCACTTCCGTCCTTTAACACAAGATTTACCTTTTTGTACGGTAACAAAAAAGTCTATACAAGTACCGTCTCAGTTAAAGATACTGTTTTCTCGAAAGAAACATCAATTCAAAGGTCCACCGTTCCTTGTCTCGGGTTCTGCAAAGACTGAAAACCCACACGAGAGTTAACTTAGGGACAAGGGAGGGACTGAGGGGGTTTCACTATTGTGAGGGGGTTTCACTATCAGTGAAGAAGACCCATGATCCACAATAAAAGTCACGAAACCCCTACAATTTAACAAATTAGAAGTCTTATTAGGATCTTCCTCTATAATAATAATAGAAGGAAAATAACTGCTTCTTTGGTTCTAAGTCTTTATAATTGATAACCTACCCGTTTCTCTTGTGTCGACCATAGTCTCGTTCCTAGTACTTTACATCCTTAGGTCTGACACGTGAATTGGTGACACTATGGGGAAAATTTTGTTATCGAAATAACTCTAAATTAAATATAGGGTGTTTTAAGAGGCAAAATTTTCACTGAAAACCATATAAGTGTCTCAACCCGTCGGTAGTACACCGTGGGAAAAATGTTACCGAACATAGTCAAGGTCCATGAGACAGGTATTTGTAGAAACGACCCCTGTAGAAACGACGTTGAGAAAAGTGGAGTTCGTAAAAACGACGTATTGAGTAACCGGTATTCCGTCAAAACGATATTTTTTTTTATTTTCTCCCTGTAATTGTTTCTGTATTTCTTCATACTCTTCACTTACTGTTTTAAATTTACTGAAAAAAACGTTTTATGTCTTATAAACTTAATTGTACACATCTAGTACCGTTACGAAACGTTTACTGGCTAAAATAAAACACCCAATATGGCTTCGTGAACAGAAAGTTCAGAAAGTAAGTATCATAAAATATATATAAAACAGACAAACAACTGAGCCGAGGAACATACCTACCGTAGTGTGAAAAACTAAAAATGACAGTAACAAAAGGACGTAATTCTCCCTAGACACGGACGAGTAAGAAAGTCAACATAGACTGCGAAACCTGGGGTACCTGACATCCGGTGGTCCACAGAGACAGGTACCTTAAAAGGTCCGTTCTTATGACCTCACCCAACGGTAAAGGAGGAGGTACACTGTCTATACGGTTCTATATGGTGTCACATCGTCAAAAGTGTCACGTTGTGTTTTGAGTCCACGTTTGTGTGTGGGTTCATAAACCTTTGGTGGTGGAGGTCAGAAAGGGTCGCAGCCCCAGAATAGATTACTCAGTCGACAAGGGTAGTCCACCGGTTTCATAACCTCCAAGTCGAAGTCGTAATCAGGAAGGTTACTCATAAGGTTACTTATGTCCTCATCTCTATCCTTCTCTCTTTAGGTATCTCTGTCTTTCGTCTAATCACCAACGGTCTCCGACCTTCCTCCTCCTCCACTCTCACCCCTTAAAGACAACAAGTATTCGGAGGTCAGATACCGTAAGTCTATGTTGTCGGACTTGATTATGTGATATTAATTGTAGGACTATGAGAACATACTGAAGGTGAAACGTGAGAGTTTCGTCGAGTGAGGATAGAAACATTAACCTGAACAGTGTAACCCAAAGAAGTCAATGGTAGACACCTCACGACTGATACACGGTTCCTGATAATCTCCGTGTAACCCTCCTTGTTAAGTCTGGTCCAGGGGTAAGAACCCGCTACCTCTATGTGGTAGTCATTCTCTTACGGTCCATTATTATTTGTGAGAGTACCTTTTTTTTTTTTCACGATAGTATTTACCTTGAATTTGAAGAGTAGAAACAATGATAATTCAGAGACGAAAGTAATTTAAAAATAAAACGGTTCTCAGAGTCCCCTCGGTCTTACCAAGTATTTGTGTTTTAACCTCTAGAGATCCAATATTTCTGTTACCTTATTTTATATACTTTAATCCTGTATCAACGATAATGATTATAATAAGGTCCTTTTTTTTTCTTTTTTTTTTTTTGATACCGGTCTTTAAATAAAAGGGGTTTCTCAAAACTTAGGACCGGTTACTAATATTTCTATTCCCTAGAATATACGGGGCACAAGAAAATTTATGACGTCCGTCCCCACTTGAAGTAAATCTTCCTCCGTACCCGACGAAGGGTGGGACTGAAATGGAGGTCCCGGACCTAGGGATAACAACAAAATATAGATTATAGTCACTGTAGACGAATTTTTACGTATTGACGACTGTGTTTCTATCGGGATTAAAACGTAACATTTCAGTTACTGTTTGTCACGACAAAACGGTCGACAAGACATTCGGATGACGTGGTTGAATTTTGGAACATAATAACTCATCAACACTTTAGGTTGACCCTATAGTGGTGGAAATTAACGGATGACGGTTGGAAAATTTGATCCATTTGGGGTCAACAATGAAATTCGAGAAAGAGGTTTCACTTCTTTAACAAAAACCTTAAGGTAAAGTGTAATTTTTTTGATTTTACTGTTTAGTAAACCTCAAAGAGTCAACATTAATTCTTATTGTCATTTCTTAATAGTGAGAAGACATTGTAAATTTTTCGGTATAAGACCATGGAAAAGAAATATCATATAGAATCGAAGTTTAGTTGTACTCGGGTTGGGAAGAAAATCCGTGGAACTCGTGTACATATGAGTATTGTCAGTTCCTTTCACAAACTTTATCATCGTTTGTGTTTTCTTCCTCCCTCCTTCTCTTCCTCTTTTTGAAATATCCGGTTCTCTCATTAACTAAAAGAACAACACAGACCACTCGACAGACTTCCGTTTAAAGTTTTGTCTTCAAGGATTCGACAAATTGGCCGATCGAGAGGAAACCATAAGTGAGTTAGGAAACAAGACACTCACCCGGTCCGACGTACAATCCAAGCGCCATTTCAAGAGAAAAGCCGTCAACGCCAATCCGCACATAAGACACCTAAAAATTAAAAAAAAAGGGTCAATAAAACGGAAGACTCTAAGGTTTTGAGGGGTGTCTGGGAGGACACTTTCCCAAAGGATGACACACCTATAAGTAACCTTCCTGACTACGACCTCGACTTTGAGGTTATGAAACCGGTGGACTACACTTCTTGGCTGAGTAACCTTTTCCGGGACTACGACCCTTTCTAACTCCCGTCCTCCTCTTACCCTACTGTTTCCTACTCTACTAACCTACCGTAGTGGCTGCGCTACCTATACTCAAACTCATCCGAGGCCCTCAACCACTACCTGTTCCTTCCGAACCGCACGACGTCAGGCACCCCAGCGTTTCTCAACCTGTGCTGACTCACTGACTCGACTTGACTTGACTTTAACAAATTTAGGTTCCGTGACGAATCTTCGTACTACGTTTAGCATACAAATGTCTCGTCCCTTTTATTTACCGAGAGTAACGAACTCTCGATAAGAGGTTTACTTAAGGTATTTTACCTATGAGATAGTTTTCTTACATTTTTATATCTAACACTAGATTAAGCTATGTCGTTATATATTCTAGACACATATTCTACCCTTCCTAGAAATTAAAACACTTATACCTAGAGTAACTCTTACTAAAAGTTTTAAACTAGTTTTGAATTCAAAACTCCCAAAAACAGTAATACTCCTTATTACACTATTCTCTAGTTTCTACCCTTTTCCCATTCTTTCCCAACGAAATGTATAAAAGTGACACCCAATATTGAGTGAATTATAACCCACCCTTTTAAAACGATTACTTTATGGTCCACCTAAAATATCTTATTTCACCCATTTTCACTTACGGATGTTCTTTGGTTGTTCGTAACACTTGAGACGGAAGAGTAATCTTATATTTGAGGTACTCTCGTCATTGGAAATTTTTGATAAAAAGGGAAAGACACTGAAGAATTCTGGAAGAATCATACTTTGATAAGTCTATTTGGTTTTTATCATATAATTATTGATAAAAAGAAAGTGGACCTAAATTATTCACAATTGGAAATGGTCAAAGTGAAGTGGATAAAAAATAACTTTACAAAATTTTATATCTAGATTATTGTAAAGTAGAGAATTACGAAAATGTACGTAGAAATTTTTACTTGTGTAAGGAGGAATGGGTGTTATGGTAATAGGGTAGATTGTTTTAATTGTCATTAAGGACTTATATTATCTATAGGTCGAATATAAATCTAAAGGTGTCAATAGAAGGTTTACTGAAAATGACAAGAAATATGTTTGAACCTGGACAATTCCAAATATATAACAAATAAAGAAAAAAATTATGCAAGAAAAAATTTTATAAAAAAAAGGTAATACCAAATAGTTTCCTATAACTTATATCAAGGGACACGATATGTAATCCCGAAACAACAAATAGGTAAGATTTATATTATCAAAAGTAGATGGTCGGGGTTTGAGGGTCAGGTAGGGAGAGGACGGGCGGTGGGGAAACCGTTGGTTTTCAGACAAGAGATACAGATACTCAGACAAAACAATAAAATAAAGAATTCAGAAATAATTAGATTTCGTCTCTCTGAGACAAATCAAGTGACGACATTGGTCACTGATCTGTCACGGGTCGGACCTTATCCGAGAGTTATCTACCGTTGTGCTACCAATCTTCATACCCAAATGCAGGGTATGATCGAGAGGTGGTGAATGATAGACATGGAGTCGTTCAATGAATTGGAGAGGTACGGAGTCAAGGAGTAGACGTTTTGCCCGAGACACTATGAGACAACATTCATATCTACTTCATTGTATACCTGTACAAATATTGTCACGGGGTATGGACCACTCACGATACATTCACAAGTAATAAGACCAGTTGTTTATTAGTCTTCTTACTTGTGAATGTATCGTAAGTCATCCATACCCCGTGACACGGACTATACATGGTCTGTGATAAAGTCTGTAGTTGGCTTGAAGAGATAAGAGTCCCCCGACTGTAAGATCAATCCCATTCCAGCAGTAATCTTTTTGTCTTTTGACAAACTTTGCATTTGTATATTATACAATCAACCACTCTCTTATCAATCCCATCCTTGTATCCCTGACAACCCTACCAGAGTCAACATTCCACTGAGAACTCGTCTTTAGACTACCTGCACTCCCTCGTTCCGTAACACGTCTACGGACCTCCTTCTCATAGGGTCCGTCTCTTCTGTCTTGGCGATTCCTGGGACTTAATCCTCACACTTGTCGTTTCTTCTACCTCTCCTTCCGTGTTCCTCCTCTCTTCATCCCTGTCCCCACCTTCAGTCTAGAATGTCTGGCAACACTTCTGACGTCTCTAGTACTCAATCTACCCTCCGAAAAGTGGTCCCCTGGCTGACCCGTACTAAATGTTGACCGTCCTCGGGGAGACGGACAGGACACCTCTGACGCTACATCCTCCTGTTCCCGTCTCCGTCCCTCCGGTACGTCCTCGGACACAATCGGTACTACTCCTTCAGTATAGAGTAGGGGTGCTGTGAAGACTTCCTCCCTTAATGACAATAGGGGTAAACTGTCTACTCGCATGACTCCTACTCTCCACTATCATTTAATCTTGATTCTTTGTCCTCTTTCTCCCAAGTCTGAGTCGAGTCACATTGGAGTCTCACGACCGAAAAGGAGCGATCACAATTTTTATGTTTTGGGACTGGAGGTAGGGACACAAACGGTGTCCTTTTAAATGTTGAACTTTGAACCCCTTTTATTTCTTTCGTCGACTTATTTAACAACTAAAAAAAAAAAATTGTTTTCCAGGATTGGTAGGGGTCTTAATAGGCGTCTATACAGGGAGATGTGAGAGGGTTTTTCCCTGAAGGGACCACCAACTCACCGATTCTGAGGTGTGAGGGTTACTTCCCCCAAACTAGTCACCAGTCTTTTGATCTAGGGTGTACGACGTTGATTCTGGTCACGTCAGTTTATTTATAAATTCTTACTATTTTATGTAAAAGGGTTTCTTTGAAGAGTTGCATTACGAGGACTATTTTCACTGGAAAAAACGAAAGACTAAACAACGTCACTGTGGTTATACCGTTACCACTTCGGTGTAATCTTAATAAGTATTATGTAATAATATGAGATAGCACACGTTACGACAAAAAGACATTAATCAATGGTAAGTCCACCAAATGTATATATTTCTCCAAATATGAAATGTCACATGTATTCAACACCGATTACCCTGTCCATTAATTTGTACCGTAAACCCCAATAAAGATAATTTTTACCCGTTTTCATCCGGGAATCCGGATATATCAGATTATTGTGATACGGTGTCCTTTAAACGGTGTCCTTTTAAATGTTGAACTTTGAACCCCTTTTATTTCTTTCGTCGACTTATTTAACAATTAAAAAAAAAAAAAAATGTTTTCCAAAGATACTCTTCTAAGTTCATCTATGTATAAGTGAAAAGGTCTTAGTATTCGATAAATAATGTTGACTTTTCGTATGAGTTTTAAATAATAATTATATACTATAGGGCACCAAGTTACCGTAAAGTTTCTACCGTAGGATTTAAAGAGGACGGAGAGAGGGACCGAATGGTCCCCTACGATTGAAGACCCGTGCATCCCCCTGGAGTAAGGGACCGGTGGTTGAGTACTCTCAACGAACATCGTTTCTATCCCTCCAACACCTTAATCGTTAACCGGGGACACGGTATTTTCAAGATATCCTACAGTGGAAACCGTGTGTGATGACGAGTTTTCGTCTCTATAATAAAACGGTTGATTCCAGGCAGATCAGTTCCGATACCAAAAAGGACACCAGTGCATACCTACACTCTCAACCTGACACTTCTTTCGACTCGCGGCTTCTTAACTACGAAAACTGGACACCACAACCTCTTCTGAGAACTCTCACGGAACCTGACGTTCCTCTAGGTTGGTCAGGTAAGACTTCCTCTAGTTGGGACCCTAAAGAAACCTTCCTTACTACGATTTCGACTTTGAGGTCATGAAACCGGTGGAGTACACTTCTCAACTGAGTAACCTTTTCTGAGACTACGACCCTCCCTAACCCCCGTCCTCTTCCCCTGCTGGCTCTCTACCGACCTACCGTAGTGACTGAGCTACCTGCACTCAGACTCACTTGAGGCCCTCTACCACTACCTGTCCCTCCGGACCGCACGACGCTAAGTACCCCAGCGTTTCTCAGCCTGTGCTGACTCGCTGACTTGACTTGACTTGACGAGGTTCTACAACTGACACAGTGGTACCGTATAACATTCTTATTGTCTTTGTATCATTTTGGTTTTTTACAGAAAGGAGCGTCCACACGACAAAGTAAGAAGTCCGCAAAACTACAATCGCGATGATGCACAAACCCCGATCTCACGTCTAAACTGACGACAGCCACAAGTGTCGGGCGTCAGTCCGTAAGATGTCAGTCTCACCGTTCACACTATACTCTCCAAACCGTTTTCATGAGACCGATCCCCCTATACGACTTACGGACCCGAACAACATGGGTCAGTCATGTAGTAGAGATTTTAGACAAAGTTCGTGTCGTTGGGGACGGAAGGAACAGGACCGGACGGTCAAGTGTATTATACAAGAAGGCTGTCAGGAAGTAATGGCACTCCTGTAAGTTAGGTGACTGGGGAGTAATAAAGTGGTAAATAACGAAAACAGAGTGACATGAACTAAAGAATCGATCTAATCTAACTACCGACACCGTCTTTAATAATTAAGGGATAGGCTATAAGTAGACTGTAGACGTAATGACATTTGACACTAAAACAAGTCCTACCGTAGTACGGTTCTCCTCATTCGCAGGAGTAAAAACTCGGAAGAAACGTCACTTCAAACTGGTGCACAGGGCCAAGACAGGTCACCCATGACTCACCGTCGCAGGACCGCAACCAAGATCCCCTACAAAACGAAAGAGCTACTCTCCCATATCACTGTTGACCGTACAGTGAAGAGGGGAAGGCGAGAACGTTGGTACTCCACTGTTGGTGTCCTTGTTTTCCGTTGTCAGACTTCTACCAATCCTGTATTTCCTCCTTTCCCTGACCCGGGGTTTCCGAAAAGACTTGACGTCTAAAAATCCATCTATGTACTGACGGGTTATATTTCTAGGGTAAAAAGTCACAGGGAACGTCAACCTGTATCGGTATACTAGTTCATAACCGATTACTTTACAACAATAACAAATTAGGGATTCATCACAGACTGAAAAAATACTGGGATACCTGATATCGGACGGTCAGGGGAGACAGGTACCCTAAAAGGTTCGTTCTTATGACACCTCCAACGGTAAAGGAATAGGTCACTTTATAATCCCCCACTCATAAAGCCCTTTAAAAGACCTTTGGAGGAATTTTCTATAGACTGAAAACGAGAAGTTAGGAAAAGAAGAGGAAAGAGATAAGACGACGGACCTTACCTCGACACAACCGACCCTGAGAACGTCGGCAGAATCCGGTCCTCCTCCTCCGGGTATGTAATCCCTATCGTCTGATGATTTAACTTTCCCTGGACCAGGGATCGTTGAAGGACCTGAAGGTCTGGTTGGGACTTGTCGGATAGTAGAGACCTGAAGTATATGTGCTCCTGTTATTTAAACCAGAATGACTTCATTATAAGAAGGTTAAAAGTCAGTGTCACTGTTTGTCGGGATAAGGGTAATGGTAATGGGAAAATATTGGTAAAAATGAAAGAGATAGAGATCTAAATGCAAAGTACAGAAGATGGAACAGTCTCACCTCCTTTACAGGGAAGAGACCAATTTCGGTCGGAGAATAAATGGAATCGAGAAGGTCAATCAATAAGGGGAGAGTTAGTAGTTAAAGACTAAAGAGGTAGTAGGGGTCTAGAAACACACTGATAAGGTAAGTCCGGAGTCATATGAACAGTGAAGGAGTCTCTCCAAGAGGAACTGGTGGTACAAATTCCGTCGGAGGGTAAGAGGATCCCATAAAATACATCTCGTGAATGTCTTTACACTTTAATTCAGATGTAGACAAATGTACCAATAATTGACTAAGGAGAGTAAGGAAGTTCTTACATTCTAGGTACACCTGTTTTTGAACACAAATAACTGACTGTGGAGTCACTCCGAAAGGTATGTACAACCTTACTTACTTACTTAAAACAACCCTCAATCTCTTCCTCTCTACCTCCAATCCCCTCTAGAGGGTCTCCTTCAACGTGGGCTAGGTTCAAAGTAACAATCATTGTCACACGGGTCTCTGGTCGACTTCCACCCCCCCCTCTTCTCCTGTAAGGGTCTTTTACCGTGTCGGACGAGTGGACATCTCCACCTCTCTTGTAAAATATACACCCCCGACCGACCAGTGACTCGTCAGTACTCCTTCACCGTCTTACGTCCCGATCTTCCATCCTTCCCGGGGAGATTTCCTTTGGTGATCTCCGCTCTATGCACAAAGTCAATCATTGGTCTCCAAGTCAGTGTGACCTCCAGTACGTCTGAGTTCCTCTGGGTAGAGTCCCGAGTAATATCTCCAGCCACATTGTCAGTTACTCCCGTGTCTAGCCTCGTCACGGACACCCATAAGCTCCCCTTCATCTCCTAGACTGCTACCCTTCGACTTAATTCTCACATAGTTGGTTGTAAAGAAACACTACACCGTCGTACAATACTACCTTTCTCCAAAAACTTCTGTCTCTGTATTCGTTTTAGGACAGAGAAGTGAAAGCCCATTATAGTGAACCGGTAGATAGGAGTCACCATTTCTCCTAATCAAGGTATATGAGGGAGAACGGCAAAATTCCTGATTTCATGCAGTAAACCTAATACCGTTGGGGGTTGCATAATACCACGGACCGTGTTTTGCCCTCGATTTATTTACAATCGAGAGAGGGGATTGGAAGGAGAAAAAGATGTTAAGTTGAGGATGGTCCTAGTCTTTTGTCCTACCCGTGTAGACTTACCTTGATTTTAGAATTCCAAAACACTTGAACTCCGTGGACCCGAAAATCTTCGTCGAACCCCAATTCTCTACGACACTAACAACCAGGGGATCGGATCGTCCCTATACTCTCCCCTATAGTATTCGTGTCTGTATAGTAGTGTGGATTGTGAATTATAATGTAAACGGACATTATGTCCTCTGTATTTTCTGAGACCAAATCAGGGACCTAACCCTTCTAGGGGACCTCTTCCTTTGTCGTTGGGTGAAGTCATAGGAACGGACTTTTTGGGGTACCTGTCTCCTCGGACCGTCCGATGTCAGGTTTTCCAGTGTTTCTCAGCCTGTACTGACTCACTCGTGTTATGATATATTAAGAGTCAGGTGCAAGTCAGAAGGGGTCAACAGAATTTTGATAAAAAGATAACAAACAAACTTAGTCCTACATTTTTTACAGACGTGTAACGTAAAAAAAAACAACAACAACAAGTAAAATAAATAAGTAAAACTTTTTGACTTCGTATCAACATGTCATATTCAATGTCCACATGTTATTTTACTAAGAGTTAAAAATTCTAAGATTAATAATATCTTATAACTGATACAAGAGATACAACATGTTATAGTACACAAAGTAAACATAGAGTAAAATAGACATTGTCAAATGAAGTACTTTTCTCAGTGGTAACATTCAGTTGATATGAAGTCAAAAATTTTCCAGTGTATAAATTCTTTAGTCCAGTAAAGAGTTTATCCAAGTGGTGGGCGAATCACACCTAAACCGACTGCTGTTAGAGTACCACAGTAAAATGTACAAGGGGACGAGATCATAAAGAACATTTGATCGTCAAGATAGCCTCTTTCGCTACCGTGGGGTGAGGTCATGAGAACGGACCTTTTAGGGTGCCTACCTCCTCGGACCACCCGACGTCAGGTACCCCAGCGATTCTCTGCCTGTGCTGACTCGCTGAAGGGAAAGTGAAAGGTGAAAGTACGTAACCTCTTCCTTTACCGTTGGGTGAGGTCACAAGAACGGGCCTCTTAGGGTCCCCGTCCCCTCGGACCATCCGACGGCAGATACCCCAGCGTGTCTCAGCCTGTGTTGACTTCGCTGAATCGTCGTCGTTGTCGTCGTCGTCAAGATAGACCCGAAGGGACCACCGAGTCCACCATTTCTCAGGTGGACGTTACACCCTCTGAACCCAAGCTAGGGACCCAATCCTTCTAGGGGACCTCGTCCCGTACCGTTGGACGAGGTCATAAGAACGGACCTCTTAGGGGTACCTGTCTCGTCGGACCTCCCGATGTTAGGTACCCCAGTGTTCCTCAGTCTGTGTCGACTCGTGTCGTGTCGTCGTCAAGATAGATCTTCGAACTAACCTACGTCCATTGTAGAAAAACCACCGTTATGAAGTGTCCACCATGACACGTGAACGAAAATGACAAATAGTCCTCCGTCAAAGAAAAAAGAAAATCACTACAATGCTAACTAGACATTCAGACAGATAATGGTCGAACTAGATCAGAATATTTCAAGGGGTGTTGGAAAGTGGGTCACTATAATCGTTTTTAACTATAAATGGATTAATAAAGTAATCCCTAACGTCTCACTACTAGAATATTAAGATAGTAAGGAAGACGTAAATAATCGAAGGGACTTCTTGAAAGGGAATCGTTGAGAAACCACTTAGACTTTTTGTCTAAAAAGTCCTTTTTGTCTTATTTATATACTAAGAAAGAAAATAGATAGATGAAAGTCTAATTAACTAGATAAAATAGTTAATCCAAAAACCCTTCCCCCTCATAATTCTTGATACCTAAAAATATATAAACTCCACAAAGTCACGTATTTCCTAATGAACATCCTATGACTTATCATGAAATAGTAAACACTCTATGAATTGTGTGTAATCAGTGAATTTGAAGTGTTTGTTGGGGGACTTCCATTTCATAATAATTATGAAGGGTCAAAATGTTTACTTTTTTTAGATCTAGTATATCGAACTTCATCCTAAACCACAGATGACAAGAAAGTTAATTTATACTATAACCAACTTTCTTAGTCTGGTAATTTCCACCGACCTAAGAAAAAGAAAACTCTAATTTATCGTCTACGGAAATTGGTCACCCTGATATCAGGATTGGTCACATGTGAAATCTTCCGTAATGAACACCGTTTGTGACAACTCTTATTACAATACGACTATTATGACATTGAATCATTTATCGAACAGAGTTGAAACAAACACTTCGTAAAGTTAAAACTAATGAGACACACCCTAGATGACGAGTCTACATACAGTAAAATACCAGACGAGTACAGACCCCTCGACCATAATACACGACGGATCACAAAAATTAAGTCTTGAAGAAAACTTTCTTTGGAATCGGAGAATACAAGTTCGGGATCAAAATTATCGTATTCGATAAAGGAAGAATATAGCGAAACACCCGTATCATTATTTTATTTATGGTGTTTTAGTGACTACTCTACTTTTAACTCGAGGGACGAAGACACGTCGGTACATCCATTTTGTCATTAACCGAGACTATTATTGAAAACAAGAATGTTTGGTTTCAGATTTACTCTCAGTGTAAACTATATAGACGAACATTAATGATAGTTTTCCTCTCTTATGTTTCAAATCTAACAAATCACTGAGTTCTATCTAATTTATTTAACGACAGAAAAGAACTTGTTACATTCTTTTAAAAGAATTTAATAAAGACTATAAATAGAATGACAACCGTTTTTTACTAGTAGAAGGTCTTGTAACGAAAATACGAATTACCTTACTAATTAAAACAAAAAAATTAGATATTAACAAAAGGAACTTTTTGGAATAATGACCCAGACTATTAAATACGAGTATTTATGAAAGGATATGGAGAGACATCTAAAATTCTATTTAAATCCAATACGTACATATACCGTCACTAAAAGTCACTCTGGTAAACTGAAAAAAAATAGTAAATATACATCTGAGTTATAAAAAATTTTCCCCTTAATTTAGTATACACGATGTATATTAAAACTATATAGGTACGAAACCACAGTTTTCCTATTTATTATCTTATAATTATAAATTTCCTAGAAAGATAACGAAATCTTTGATTATTTCTTAACTATAATGTTGGACCGTAAAGACAACTTAAAGACGAATGTAAAGTTAAAGAAAGGTCTTTATAAACACAGATCACGGTATCTTTACATTTTTACCTTCCCTTGTTGATCTAAAATTACGGTCAAAATTGTCACTAAGATTTAAACTAGTAAAACAAAGATGTGGTCAGGATATCGGTACGTTTCAACTACCTCGTATTATTTTGATTCTTTTACCGATATCAGGTGACTCGGTTACTAGGGCCTTAATTTTTCAAGATTGTTTCGAATCTGTACTATCTATTTCGATAATGGTAGTTAACATAGGTCTTATGTGTAAATTTTTTGTGGGATTAATGTCTTTGGTGTAGGTCAGTTATATTATGTATAATCGTTAAAGGGGTAGGAACCATCCTACCTTTAATAAGACTTTCAAATTAATTCTTCCTTTTTTAATACAAGTCCATAATTAAAGTTATTTTCTCCGCGAGTCGAAAGTACGTCTTTGGGGCCTCATCACGACATGTACACCCAATGGGTGTCTTCCTTTCGGTAAACATTAATCCGTGATTGTAATAAAAACAGTGGTGTGCCTGAAATTTCTCTCTTTTTCGACACGGAACAAACATTGGACACAAGGGCGTACTCAATTTCACGTGTCGACTCACGTCAATGGACCTCTAAACAGATTTTTGATAAAAATTTCTTTATTTTCCTTCCAAACCTCCGCCATAATTCTTTATTGAATAGATCTGTCGTACGTAAGGTTTCCACAAAAACATCGGAAGGGGAAGTGAAACTGGAGTCCGTGTCCGGTACATACTTACGAATCCTAGTTTCTTTAATGACATCGTACTCGATTAGACAGACCAAGGATATTGGCAAAATTGTTAACGTAGTCTAGTGGGAGTCTTGATCGTGATATAACTTTCCTTTAGTCACAAAAATTAACGAGTGTTGTGGAGAAAATTTTTTTTTTCAGTGTTTCCGGTGTGTAACATACTAAAGTAAATATCCTTTATGGGTCTTACCCGTGTAGGTTCTCTTTCTTTCGACTAATCGTCAACGGTCCGAGACCCTCCTCCTCCCCTACTCGTCACTAACAATCACTCATACTCCAAAGAATAACCCCATTACTTTTACAAGACCTTAATTCCGTCCCCACCACTATCATGTTGTAACACTTATACGATTTCAAGTGATTTAAATTTTGAGGGGTTTCTGAAGTCTTTGAGAACCATGATGGCATAAGGCACAGTCGAATGGAAAATCGTAGTTACGTATCTTACGATGGAAAATCGTATCTTACGTTTTGTACCCTCCCTCCACAAACAACCCCTAACTATTAAGCTGCCCTCTGACAGGTCAGATCACGGTGTAAAACGTTTATTTCTTTGACTGAAGGTCTCTTCCTTTCACTGAATGGATTCCAGTGCACGTCTGTCAGGTCCCATCTCGTTCTGACCTAGCGTCCAGAGGTCAGTGGACAGGTCGCGGGGAAGGGTGGTGGTGATACGACGGAAGGGATCATCAAATAGAGTCGTCATTGAGTGAACTTAATAAAATTTACTCCTTGTGTACCAAGTTTTTCTACACACCCAAAATAAAAAAAGATTACTTTCGTATGTAAAGGGGATATTTTATCGTTTTAGAGATACTTCCTCCTCTATGTAAACAACACCATTTAAATGGTTCAGGATTGACTCCAAATGGACATTTACAGGGAACTCTTTTCACCGGTGTAATTGTCTGGTTCCCTCGGGAGACGGACGTATCAACATCATATCTAAAGTAACCGTTTTAAGAACTGGACCTTTCGATTTTGATTTAGCTCTGGTCCACAAGATGGGAAACAGGTGGAACCAACCGAAGATCGTCATAAAACCTCTTTTACTTACCACCTAAAAATACTCATTGTCCCTAAGCCCTTCCTTTTAGACGTCTTTTAAGGTAAAGACACTTATTTTCTGTTTTAATTAATGGATTTATTTTCTTGATTTCTCTATATATAAAAAAAGGGTCACTCTTAATGTAATTTTATTAATAAGAGTTTCTTGAAATATGAGGAAACTCCCATATTTTACAATTGTTCGTCAAAACAAGTAGGTCGTACTTTGAAAGTAACAAAGAAACAAAGTCGCTTTCTGTCCCAACTTATATTTTTAGTACGTCCTAGGACTTTCGTAGGTGGTGTCTCGACGACATTTACGCTGGATACCTTAGTCAAACGGTATGTAATTGGTCTCTTTTCGTTCACATTCATTACTCACTAAAATTACTCGAGAATAAAAAATCTTAATTTTAAGTAAGTAACCACGATATTCTGTATTCCATCTAAAATTCTTAACCTAGGAAAACAGGAATATTAAAAAACCTCTACTCTACTTCACCGTAAGTAAGACAAACATTAATCTTTACCACTTCTTTCACATTCGAAGAAAAAATTTCTAGATACATATCTAGTAAGTTTAAAAAGATAAAATAGACTATAGGGATTTATTTGATCATGGTACTAAAATTGATCATGGTTTTAAATTGTTCTTCTCCATTAAATTGTTGTTTTTCTTATGTCTCGACAATTTATATAAGAAAACACATGTCCGAAGAGGATCTTTTTCCTTTTTTTTTTGGTTGTCGTTCCGTACTCGAAGTTAATATATACGAGTATATTATCCGTTTTTAAATTCTTGTAATAAGATTTAGATTTCTTTCATCCCCGACTAGGAAATACAGTCGTTTCACTACTCTTCCTTTTTATTATTCTTCCTCTGACAGTAATTCCTTAGAGTCTCAGACACGGATAAAAACGGTGACTGAACGACGACTCACAGGATTTCGTTCCTAACATGAGAAAGACACAAAGTACCAGAAGAATCTTCTTAGTTCTCATCACGAACTAAAATTAATCTTTTTAATAAAATAAACTCTAGTAAAGATTATAACTTTTATTAATGGTTTCACTATAGATATTAAAAATTTATGTAAAAAAAATTTGAAAACCGAAGAGAGGTTTCGAGATTTTACATAGGAAGTCACTTTAGTTTTGATTTTTGTTCTAATTAAAATCTTAATTTAACGTTTCGGTAAAGATTGGTCGGATTATCAGAGAATTAGAAAGTTTAAAGGATGCATCTGTAAAAGTTGACGGATGAAGTAAGTACATTGGGACTTTATATAAAAATCAAAGAAATATACACGAAATACAATAAGATTGTCCCAACCAAATTCTCGTAAAATAGTATCTTTAGGAAAATATCGGATTCTTTATTGATCTTTCAATCTATAAAAATAAGGACGACTTTGAAATAAATTTTACAGTGACACTTATTACACTTTCCCAAAAATAGACGAAGGGCACTCGGGTTTCGGGAACTTTATTTTTATAATAAAGAGACCGACATGTCTGTCTTCGTTTAAAGCGAAAACAACAACAACCAGAAGGGGTAGTCAGATCTTAATTATAACCGAATCGACCACCTCGCGACTCCGAAACATCGGGTTCCGTTAACGTCGTAAAGTACGTTTGAAAAAGACTACTCATAACTTCAAATTTTTCCATATGGAGATCTAAATCTCCCCTAATTCGAAACGAAATTACTTAGGCTTGTTTTTAAGACTGTATTTGTCCCTTCAGTTTTGACATAGGTTTTAAAGGGTTCATCCTATACACGGAACCTATCACATGGGCGCAGGAATCTTGTGTCTCCTGAACCCTTTCGGGAACCGGAACATCTGTGTTTCCATTACATATGAGTAACTGACATAAATTCTAGGAATAAAGGGGGACATTTTGAACTGAGGTATTTTTAGATATGGTCTAGTCAAATTTTACATCCATGTAATACAGGTAGAACAAGTTTGATAACCGTAAAGTTAGTTTTATCAACTGGGATAGTCAAATACAACCATAGACATATCTGCTACCATGATTGACTTTTTGTAAGAGTAAAATCTAAACATTTTATTCGTAACACGTTTTTCAGGATACTTTCTTTATAAGGTCACAACCGAAATTTGTTCGTACACCTTATGAACCCTTATTTATATCAACACTAAATGGTGAATACTTTTACAAAAACTTTCGTGAATGGGTTTGACTTCGTTACACAGATCGTAATACTACATATCAATTAATCTTTTTGTCGTAGTTTCGATTAACGAAAAATATTGGTGAGATTTGTGAGTTTCCCATAATAATAAACCGACGACTCCCGGTACACAAAGGAATGAAGAATACTTTGAACTTGCCGAACAGTTTTCGGATATTCATTAGAGTCTATGAAAACTGTCTCGTTTAAACTTAAACAACGATTAAATGTAATGGTCAAGGGTCTTTGGCCACAAAAGAGGTAAAATACTTCTCTATATATGAAAGACTATCAGTATCCGACTACTTTTCTAAAATCACGTAAATTTTGTGTATATGACATGCATGTGTATATGGACGGGGGTGTTTTGACGGAAATCTTAATATATAGGACATTGAGAGAACACATTTTCGTTAAGTGTTTTTTTCGTAATTTTCGCTTTCAGTGACTAAAAAAAGTTATATAATTTAAACGGTTTAATTTTGTCTTTGGGAGATTGTGTGAGAACTCATCTCGGAATGTCCAAACCTATCTGATCTTCTTTAGAGACTAAGACAAGTATGAATGAGTAACTGTAAATCAAGGTCAATCTGAAATATTACGTCGTGTAATTTTCTAGATGTCTTTTAAACTGAAACTAAATAAAAAAAATTTTATTCCCAAAGAATTTTCCGAACTTTGTACATAGACAATGGTACTTAAAATTTTCTTGCTAATACTTACGTATTGTTTTATCGGTTTGTTTTGTAACGAAACTTAACGACGTGTTTATTGAGACTAATATTGACAATACTGGATCTTTTCTTAGCATTTTGGTAAAAAGAAAAACCGTTGTATACTCAACGACATCTTAATATGGTCAAGAATCCAGGGTGAAAGGTTTATTTATTTATATATTACGTTACATTTGAATCTTAGAAAATAAATAAGTACTCCAACCTAAATTATGATAATACTAAAGATCTAAAATACTCAGTATACAATACGTCACAAAACGTGATTGAATCAACCCATCGTTGGTGTGAAGTGTTTAGTATCAAAGTAAGAAATGACAAAGTGAATCCCACACACATCATTAGAGAGTGACTTTCGCGTAAGTAAAGACTTCACTATTTCATTACCTTTCACTCCGTTAACACAATTACAGTTTACTAATCTTCTTCGTGGTCCTCATTCCACCCCCATTCATCCTCCCCACCCCCGTCTTTCTTCCTGATAAAGTGTTGTACTAACACAAAATTCGGGTACGTATACCGGTGTTAATGTCAGAGTTGCATTAAACCGTTGCCATCGTCTTAATCTAAATTTGTTTAACTACAATGTGACGTCATTAAGTCTTACTCGAACAACGTAAATATTTGGTATTGTTCTTCGTCTCACCTAATTATTTGGGAAGAACAGTGATTTTTATTTTTTCCCTTATTAACGACTCTACCTCAATTGAATTGTCTACTGATATCAGTCGTAGGAAAGTCGGATCTATACCCTTTCACTTCCAGTGGGGGTAGAGTCTACTGTTTCTCCCTTGTAAAACAACCATTTGTTTAATTAGAAAACTTTCCAGCGGTAAACAAAATTCAAAAATAGGTCAAGAACAGTAGACCTTAGTCTCTAACTGACAGTAAAGTGATCCGTCCCCACGTCAACTTCGTCTGTTTCGACGAAGACATGCATAGTCGTAAGGAACTGTTTTGGGCCACGGACTAACGCTACGATACCCGACGACCAAATGTCGACAGAGGCCTGTTCTTACCTCCGGGTGGGGACTTAAGGTTATTCTACCCGGACGTATAAGGCGGACGACATTCGACCGGGAGACGGGTGTTCATCTTACATAACACCAAGTTCGGTCGTTAATAGAGAGAGTGAAGGAAGACACGACGAAGACAAGGAAAAAAGGTTTTTGTCTACACCTATAAGTGAGTTCAAGACGTAGAGATAAGAAAGGGTGTGGACGGTCCCGTCTCAAAACTGTCTCCATCCCAAACTCCCTCGGTCTTCCGTTGTTAGTCTGCCCTAAAGACACTCTTGTCAAAGTTTTCTTTTACAACTTAAAAGTCCTTTACACCTCAGTCGTAGAACAGGGGGAGGGAAAAGGGTCCTCGTAAACCATTTAATTTAATCAACTTGTTTTCCTTTATCGAAATTTCTGTAAATCTCTACGGTGTAGGATAAATACTGTGTGTCAGTAATGGGTTCTTGACGTTGTCGTACAAGTTGTGGGGGTGAAGACAGCGATTTCTCTCCAAGGAGAAGTCCAACGGAACTTTCTCGAAGGTTCTTTTGTCACTGAAAAGCACAAGGAGAACTGAGGATCGGACGAGGCGGTCGTACCACCACTATCTCACCACATGACCGAAACCTCCGACTCCACTGACTCTTGCAATCGAGACGAAGCCAAACGTCACGACTGTTTGGATTCTTTCACTCCGCCGGTTACGGTGACCGAGTGTAGACCGGGAGAGTGTCTTCGGGCAGACCTTCACCCCTCTCCTTTAACCTCCGGTACGGGAGTAGTCCATTACGTGTAAGAGATTCAAGAACACTTGCGACAATAAAGAACTTAAAGACCCGACTCTAGGACGTACGCAAGGGTTTGGTGGGGTACGGTTTGAGGTTGGTGAAAAATCGACCCTCGTAGTGTAAAGACCCACGACACCTGAGAATGATTATCGCCCTCTTGGAGTGTCTTTACCGGAGGTAAAGGAATACCCATTTTACAGGTACTATTTTCTTAGAGTATCCTAATATAACTCAAAAAACAAAAAAACCGACACAACCCGGAATCGACACTGTACGTTCCAGAAAGGAACACCGTAAGCCTGAGGTCTCTCGTGTCTGAGTCGTCGACGTCGTGTCCGAGAGATCGACGTCGTGTGTCCGAATCACCGGGGTGCCGTTCACCCTAGAATCAAGGGACTGGTCCCTAGTTTTAACACAGGGGACGTAATCTTCCGTCTAAGAATTGATGACCTGAGGGTTCCTTCAGGGTCCTAACATAATTCTAAATTTACTTTATTAAGTTTCGTGAATCGTCTCCAGGACTATGTTTATTCACGAGACTTTCAAAATCAATACTGACAACTGTTATAGTGTATAATAGAATACGGTACAAAATATATCAGTAAATTTCGAATGTAATGACATCCCCCAGTTCCCCCACTTGGTTTCATAATGACTCCAAGGAAGGTCTCTAAGATAAATTGTAAAGCGTACTACTACGGAAGAAAGGGTATGACGATACCCCTGTCAACAGACCAGGGAAACAGACAAAAAGTGTAGGAGGTGACGGTGGTTCGTCACAAAACGTGTATTATCCTCTCCTAATTAACCAGAGTAGGTCGGTCAGGGGTATGACTTCGACACAACGACGACGACGATGACGATTCAGTGGAGTCAGCACAGGTTGAGACACGCTAGGGTGTCTACCGTCGGGTGGTCCGAGGTGGTAGGGACCCTAAGAAGTCTGTTCTTGTGATCTCACCCAACGGTAAAGGAAGAGGTTACGCACATTCACTTTTCACTTTCACTTCAGCGAGTCATTCACAGGCTGAGAAGCACTGGGGTACCTGATGTCGGATGGTCCGAGGAGGCAGGTACCCTAAAAGGTCCGTCTCCATGACCTCACCCAACGGTACGGAAGAGACTTCGACACAATGAAGAACGGTTTAGACCTTCACTTCATTACCAAAAAGACGGAGAATCATCCGTGTCCCGTAGAAGGGTGAATCGGTAGACTACTTCAAATAGACCACTTTGGGAGAACAAGGACCTAAGAACATTGTCGGACCGGTGACTGATTGACAAAGATCCTCGGTCAGTGAGATCAAGTCAATAAGATTACCCCTTCGATCTACCCTCCGTCAGCCCACCCTTATTCCCGAACCTCAACTTACCTAGTCTCAACCCAGGATAAACGGTAAAAGGTCAACACATTGGGATCCATTCGTTTAATTGTAGAGACTAGGAGACAAAGGAAGAAACATTTTAGTCTTATTACCACAGATGATCCGTACCCACAATACCCCTATTATATCTATTATATAATATTAATATCAATATTAATAGCTATTATATAATTGTAACGACCTTGTATTATCCACGAATTATTCCAAGGACAGAAAGACCTTTTAATTACTTATAATTTTTGGAGTATGAAGAGGGAAAAAGTGTGGGAACACAGGTTTTTTCCTAGACTAAACCAAGAAAAGTGCGAGGTGATATTCACTCATAATCCCAAATTACGGGACCAAAAGTTTGACAATGTCTCTCGAGGTCACTCGAAGTCCCTCGGGCGTTCGTAAATTAAGTATAAAGTAAAAAGACTATAAATTCGATAAAACTTCGTATTATTTCTTATTTTGTATGTATACATTCAATTTGTGGTTTAAAATTACGTAAGTTATGGTAGTTACCCAAGTCAAGCCAAGTCAGGTCAGCGAGTCAGCACAGGCTGAGAAACAATCAAACACGATAAACCAATTGAGGTACTCGTGTACCCGCGTCTACGCACGTACAGTTACATACACGCACGCGTGTAAACTTAAAGAAAATTCCCACTAAAAATTTAATCTATACCAAATAGACACATGGTCAGTATAAAACTTTACGTATAGGTGAGTACATGTGAGGATATTATTAGTATGCTCCATTTATTCACTTCTAATCTCGATTATGAACAGTTCAAGAATTTCGTCGAGGACGACGACGATGACCATTCAGCGAAGTCAGTACAGGCTGAGACACGCTGGGGTATCTACGGTCGGGTGGTCCGAGGGGGTAGGGACCCTAAGAGGTCCGTTCTTATAACCTCACCCAACGGTAAAGGAACAGTTCAAGAATTTCGTCGAGGATCGGGGTCCATTCGTAAGACAATTGTAATTGACCGTAATCATAATGTATATTGTGAACACACAAGGGTAGGTAATTTTCGGTCCGTTCGAGAGACCATGTATAAACCGTGTCTTATTATCACTTGCCATGCTAATGTTATTACGTATAACGTAGTACTACTATATCATAGTATTTAACAAAGTAACGAGTAAAATTCAAACCCAACCCGGAATGAACTAAGTTTACACGATATGTTAGACTTAACCTGTAACGTCCTAACGCCACAATGAAACAAATGTTGACGTCTATTTTTCAGTCTTTATTTTGTAGTAGAACTTTAAAACCTGAGTCCACGTTTTGTTCTAATCTAACAAAACTTTGACTTACTTATAGACTTTTTCTTCCCACGACTCTATAGACTTTTATTTAAATTTAACCTGTACTACTTATAGAATTTTACCAGGTACCGTGTAAACTTTCATGAAAACCAATAGGTTAAGAAGTTATTATTGTCGGGAGTACTTCATACGGTCTGTAACACAATTAACGAATACATGTGACAGAATGAATTGAAAAAGTGGATATTTTATCTACGATAAAAACATTAGTAAATGTGTACTCCTTCGACTCTAATTCTAATTCGATGAACGGATTCCAATACTTCAGTCCTTAAGTCCTAAGTTTAATAAATAATTAGATGAACAGTTTATAGGGGTTTAATTCATGAATGGTTGATTAAAAATTAATGATTCCTTATACTGGTCAACAATTTACAGTAATCACCAAACTTTGTTTTTTACGGATGATCAGAAATTTGAAGACCTAATAAAATTGACTTCTTTTAGGACTATATTATTTACGGTATTGGTTAGTAATCGATCTTTAGTGAATAGATAAATACAGTCCTAAAAGAGGTAGAACACGTCCGTTTTATTTTATGTCTTATTCCACATACGAGACTGTCTACACTCTGACGTGATAATAGGTATTTAGAACTATAGTATTAAACAGAAACAGTTTTATCGGATAAAGGTTATAACATTTATGTATATATAAGAATAAATGTATGTTACATCGTATATTGTAATATGATTTAAACATATTTTGAACGTAGATAAATGGATAGTCGTAAGATAAATTTCAATGTAGACTTTTTATCTAAGATGATGACTTATATTTAAACTTTTAGAAACCGTGTCTCTTAATGGAGAGGGCCCCCAAAAACGAAAAGTTGTTCTCATTTAGGAGATAAATTAATTTGGTTTCCTCAATCTGAGATAATTCCCTAAAGTTCGTACTCACCTGTTCCTCTTCTCCCTAAACCCCCCACACCCTTCTCTCGGAAACGTAACGGGACCTAAGTAGGGTCCAGTCGTCGGTGGACGATTGATCGATCGGGACGAGGGACTACACTAGGTCACAGAACCGTGAAACACTGAACCTGAAACCTGAACTGAAAGGTATAAACAAACTGAGACATGATTCTCCAAAGCAAAGATTGGAGTATCAAACTTTTCGATTTTTAAACTTTTCGAAACATTTCGATTTTTAATCCGTCTACCTCCCCGGACTCAGTCGTGACATTATTCAAACTGTGTTCCCCAAGTACCTATTTTGACATGTAGTCATATTAACCAAAGGTCACATTCAATAATACGTTAATATTTTGGTAATAAGATTCTTTCATATGTATCGGAAGAGATCAAACGGTTTCTCCAAGTACTGTGGGTAGGTGTTTTCAATCTTGAGAAACACTATCTAGTTTGAAAGGAAAGTGTGTTTGAAGTTCATACCCCGTTTCATACGTAGTCTTGGCTCCTCATAGGACTTTTGAGACACAAGATATACCTACGTTCTCGATGAATCAACTAACGTGTCCTTTGGGTGGTTAACGGTGAACCTAAAAGGATTCTCAACACAGAAGTACTCACTTTTATATTTTGAAGTACAAAAATAGATGACACCGAAAAAATAACGTTCCTCCTTTCACCTTATCAATGTTTTTACCATTACGAACGTTATAATGGCACTCACCAGACGAATTTTACTTCGTTTCTTTTATATGGTGTCGTTCGTCGTGTTGTCGTAATCGGTGTTCTCTTTACCCGGATTATCTTAAAAAAAAAAATTAGTATCGGGTCCAATTAATAGATGACTCCCCATGAACTCTACTTTTTTATGATAACGACACAAGAGGTTATAAGATTGGGTAACATGGAATTTGACATGAACTTAAGTTCATATGTAAGAACGAAAAATTTTGGAGAAACCATCTTTTTTTCGTCTATAGGAGTTAGGTGTCACCAAGTGGCACGACGACGACGACGACGATTCAACGAAGTCAGCACAGGCTGAGACACACTGGGGTATCTGCCGTCGGGTGGTCCGAGGGGATAGGGACCCTAAGAGGTCCGTTCTTGTGACCTCACCAACGGTAAAGGAGGAGGTTACGTACTTTCACTTTTCACTTTCACTTCAACGAGTCAGCACAGGTTGAGAAGTGCTCGGGTACCTGACGTCGGGTGGTCCGAGGAGGTGGGTACCCTAAAAGGTCCGTTCTCATGACGTCACCCCACGGTAGTGGAAGAGACACCAAGTGGGATATGAAAGAAATTTTCGTGTCAAAGACTTAGTCTTACATTACTTCGGGTCCTCCATAAATGAACCTCTGTTTTTTGTGGACTAAATTAAGNACTTTCACTTCAACGAGTCAGCACAGGCTGAGAAGTGCTCGGGTACCTGACGTCGGGTGGTCCGAGGAGGTAGGTACCCTAAAAGGTCCGTTCTCATGACGTCACCCCACGGTAGTGGAAGAGACACCAAGTGGGATATGAAAGAAATTTTCGTGTCAAAGACTTAGTCTTACATTACTTCGGGTCCTCCATAAATGAACCTCTGTTTTTTGTGGACTAAATTAAGGGTAGAGATGGAAGCTACCATTAGACTTGTTTAGACAAATGCCAACCATTGATTCTCTAGACTTTCACACGTTGGTGCGTGTGAGAATCACCTTTCTTGGTGTCTAACTCTCTTTTCAGTCTCGTGATCCCACGAGTAGGACGGAGGTGACGACGATATTCGGAAGTCTCTGACGTAGTGAATCGGAGATTTCTAACATACGACTCTACAGTTTGACTGAACAAGTCTCAGCAGCAATGTCGGTGTCGGGACTACTACGTTGAGGGTCTAATTGCACGGAGGAAACCACGGAACACCCTGGTGGTGAGAGAGTCCCCTCCGTTCAGTACTAGTCACATTGACTGTCTACCTCCGCTCAAAGTCCTGTCCGGAAACACTTTGACTACCTGTACCGACTGTCGTCTGGACCACACATAAAATTCGAGACCTTCGTTGTCTTCGTTTCGGTTTCCACCTCTTATTACTTTCATTACGTCCTACCGAATCTCTAAACGGGTCAGTACAACTGAAAAATATTTCGTTCTTCGGTTTTCTACACCAAACTACACATCTCGGTTAACTACCTACGGGATCTTACCCGGTGACTTTAGATTAACACACTGGAGGTAGATCTAGTATTTCTCTTCCCGAATTCCGTCTGTCAAAGACTTTAATCTAGTGAAGAGGTCTACGAGATTGACTTCCCGTCGAACTCTTAAGAGGATTTGTTAGAGAGAGGGAACTACAGGAGTAACCAATAATTTGAAATAAAGGATAGGACAACCCATATATCTAAAGAACTTATCGTGATAGACGACTTGAACTCTCTTCAAGCACTTTTACGGACTAATCTCAAGATGTCCGTCGTGAATTGGAAAATGAATGGGAGGTAGAGAAAGACACTTACCGGTGATTCTCGACCGACCAGATCTTCCTACCGACTTTGAAGGAGAAGTGGAGAGAAAGCCATGACCACGACTTAATGGGGTGACGGCGGATCCTGAGACGGTATTGGGATTGGGGACAGGACAGAATGAAGAAGGAGGTCACGACCAGTTTTCGTCCAGAACAAACCCTGTCCTCTATACCTCTCTCTTCCAATTTTTTATCCTCACCAACTACGGAGCGGTTATGAACGACGGGAAGAGAGACAGAAGACGGGGGTTCAGTGCGTGAAGGAGGAACAGTTAATAGTCGGAGTTATGAGGAGGGGGTGTAAGTCGGAGAATGGTCGAGGGACACCAGGGCAGACGAGTACGTTTCTTCACGGATCCTCTGATAGTGTCAGGTTCACTTTACTTCACTTCAACGATTCAGCACAGGCTGAGAAACGTTGGGGTACCCGACATCGGATGGTCCGAGGAGGCAGGTACCCTAAAAGGTCCGTTATCAGGACCTCACCTAACGATAAAGGAAGAGGTCCCCGAGAAGGGTTGGGTCCCTAACTTGGGCCCAGAGGACGTAACATCTGTCTGCGAAATGGCAGACTCGGTCGAATTCAGGATTTTGTACCCACACAAAGGTTTGAATAGTAGACAAATATGATTTACCACAAGTAAACTAACCGAAAAAGGAAGGACTCAAAGGGGGAGAAAACGTTCCTAATTTTTGGGATTCCTTTAGAAGTTTCACAAGAACAAATCTTGTCCTTAGGGTCTTCATTTAGGAGACTCCGGGCGGTCCACTATCGACTGACTTTACTGGTCCCGATTCTCGACCCTACGACCTGACTCCTCCGACCGGGAAGACTGTCCTTTGTCGACGGAGTCGAGGTCGGGAAACCGACCCAAAAGTTTTCGTCGACCTTTGAACATAAGTGTACAAACCACTTTAGAGGACTAAAAGTTCATAAAAGAGTCTATTAAATTTTTTAAGAACCTGATGTATCGATACAGACAGAACGTCCAGTCGTCAACCGACAAGTCTCCGGGGACCTCCGATCATGAAACCACGCCGTGTCCCATGTTGTGATGTCCTAATCTCCAACTAAAACAGTTTCAACTAGGTAGAGAACCCACGTCGACCTGAGTGTTCTCCGACTACATATTTGACCTTAAGACGAAATAAATAAGATTCCTCTCGATAGTACCGGTGTGTCTGGACTTACAAGTTCAGTCGACTAGACTACTCGTATAACACAGGAATAATGTTTCGATGTGTCTTTCGGGACAATCTTCGGACGAATCACTTGTCTCTTTGACTGATTCCCATTAATCAACCTGCTAGAAGTCCACTTGTCGTAGTGTGTAAATATCAGACTACGTAGGTAGACATTTCGATGAGGACGGTTTCCCTATACTTATGTAGGGACACTTCATTCACGAAATACCGTGGTTCGTTTAAACTAAGAGACTAAGTTGAAAAATATTATTTATCGATGACAGACGAACCTGAACTAATACACTTAATGCAACGTGACACTACTCGAAGAATTTGGCTGTTGGTATAAATAGGGGGACCTTATTTACTATAATGGGGGTAAAATGACTAATTTGTTTGTTTGACACCGATTCTCTTTAATTCAATGAACGAGGTCAGAATGTTAGTTATTCACCATCTTAGGTCTAAGTTTAGATCCGGATGAACTACAATCTCGAAAGAAAAGAAAGAAAGAAAGAAAGAAAAAAAAGTGATAAAGAGAGAAACAAATAAACCGATACGGTCCAGAATCAACGTCGCACGCCCTAGAGATCAACACCGTATACCCTAGATCAAGGGACTCGTCCCTACCTTGGACCCGGCGAACGCAATCCGTCGTGTCTCAGAATCGGTGACCTGGTGACACCTTCAGGGATCTCGGATACGAGAATTGGTTACGGAAGGAGAAATGAGTCTTTCCCTTTCAACGAGTCAGCACAGGCTGGGAAACACTGGGGTCCCTGATATGTCAGGCACCGTAAGAGGTCCGGTCTTGTGACTGCACCAATAGGAAAGGGAAGAGGTCCCCTAGAAGGGTTGGGTCCCTAGTTTGGGATCAGAGGGTGTAACGTCCGTCTAAGAAATGGTTGACTCGATAGTCCCTTCGGGAGAAATGATTCAAGGACCATTTTTCTGGTGAGAGGAAGTCGACCGAGACCAAAGAAACTACTCCGATTGATCTGATGTAAGGTTGAACCCCGGACTCAGAAAGTGTAATTTGGAGATGTACCTCGACCGGTGTGACTATTAAATCAATAAAAAGACCAAAGTGTAAGTCTCAAGCCCTACCTCATTCCCTGATATAGAGGAACAGTGATGATATTTAAAGAAGGGGTTCATTGACATAATGGGTCTTCTCCTTTCTCAGAGATCGACCTTCTTTATCCTCTTTATTCTTTAGTATACCCTCTTTTTCTCTTTCTATTCTTTCCACTCTTCCTTGGTCGGGTATTTCTCTTCATAAGAACCCCCTAAAGGACTACTCTATGGGACGAAGGGAACAGAAGGGTATAAAGGGTTCGGTGATCCCGCTACTCTCGTTCTTAAGAGGAAAAGGGTACGGAACGACCACTCTCCAGGTCTTTACAGGTCAGTGATCCAAGTTAACATGATTATAGAGTGTACTCAAACGGATTCCTAGAATGGTCGAATTCTACAAAGATTCTTTTGAAGAGACTCAAAGTTTCATGAGTAAAGGTTAAGATTGAATTTACCAGGATAAGAATGTCTTCCAACAGTCCTCTTGAACACTTGACTTTTATCCGCCAGTGGGGGTCTCTCCATCGACTATGGGTTTTTTAGGAGAAGAGGTGGGTCATTTTCTACGTGAACTATGGATTATCACCTCAGTAAGTTATATTTGTGTTAAATCCCCTTTCCTCCTAACTGAAAGTCACTTCCTAAAAGTTTCGACAATGGAACCGTACCTTAATAGTAAAATTACCTTTTGTGACTTTAGAGTCCCCTTCATGGACAGTGGTAGAAAGGTATCAAAACCCAAATAATAAGGTAAATGGTCATCAAAGTTCTCATCCTGGATCTAAAATGATCTCCTCTCCTATTAAGGGGGTGTTGGAACCCCCCTTCATCTTGAGACAAGATAAGACCTCGTAAATGTCGTGTGTATCGACACGAAGGTTCGTCTCGACGGGAGATTCGACTTTACATAATGGACGAGCCCTTTTACGTGTAATTCATTGTGCGGACTCAGGAAGACACAACCCGTACCACAATTCATGTTATATGTACCTAATCGAGTACGTCAGGAAATTAGGATGTTCATGATAATGATGAAAGTAAAACATAAACCCCTTTGACTCCGTTTCCACTAATTTATTGAGTGGGTTTCAGTGTATCGATTTCCAGTCTCCCAGTATTAAGTTTGAGTCAGTCAGACTAAAGGTTCAATCGTAAGAATTATATGGTGGAGACCATCGAAACTCCTACCACTATGACTGGGCGTAGGTTCCTTGTCTGGACCCTGGGACGGGTTTTAATTAAGGAACTACTGGTTCTTTAAACACCTCTTTAAAGAGATGGAACCAGACCTTTATTTTCATTTTTTAGTTTGGTGAACCGCTATTCGATGTAATTGAATTCCTAATCTCATTTTTCTCTTCGACCATGAAAAGGGGGGATCGACATAACTCTATATTAACTGTACATTATAACACATTTAAATTCCACATACTACACTACTAATCTATGTATATAAGGAATACTTTACTGATACTCTTTTTCTAACCAATCGTGTAGACAGTAGAGTGTATTAATGGAAACCACACTCACTCTCACACACACACGACTCTTGTAAATTCTAGATAAGAGATCTCGACCGTGAAAATCGCACTTTTAAAAGGGGTCGATCTAACATTTGGACAAACTCTCGTCCCTGGTATAAAGGTTGTAGTCTGTCTCACGGGATAGACCGGTCTTAGGTCACTTTTAATTGAGAACTATACACATACACCAATTCCTAAAACTTATTGTTTAATAATCCCTTGACATATTAACTCTATCAGACACAACTCAATTCATTGCTTTATGGTCCATGGAGTAAACTGATGTAAACATCTCGAGAGGAGAAAGCCCAGTATTTTTCCAGAAAGGTCTAGAGAAGTCCGTCTTAATTAAAAGAGAGGGATCTAGTGACTACGTGCGAAAATTTCAGATGTACTTAAATGACTCGCTACGACTTCTTATCAACTTATTTGTTTTTCTATATGAGGACTTTTCCTTTTTACTAATATTATTTTTACGGTCAAGAGAGGTTTAATTAGAAATATAGATTACATTAAGGTTAGTTTTAAGAATGCCCAAAATAAACCAAACGTACCTTATAATTAGAAAAGTTGAACGGTCTCAAGTAGTAGAATTTTTTATTAACCCGTTTCTGAAGTGAAAAAAAGAATATCTTATAATTACTTCCACTTGAAAAAGATGAAGAATAATTTCGTATACTATCTTAATGTTGTTAATATCTAACCCTCAAACCTTAACTGTATATGTGTGAATATAAATTTTATCCATTGGTTGTTCATGGATGACATATCGTATCCCTTGACATTATTAGATTACCCTTTTGTTGAACTTTCTCTTGTCTATTTACATATACATATTGACTTAGTGAAACGAAATGTGGACTTTGATTGTGTTGTAACAATTAGTGATATGAAGTTATATTTTATTTTTAAATTCTTTATTGTCAAAAAAATTTAATTTTGTAAATATCGTCGTAGGAGACCCGTGCTTTTAATTGTCTGTCTAACCACCTTATTTTCTTTACTCGTATCTATAACCGTAATTATATTTTCAGTGTGATATTCAGTCATCCTTTCCCTTTAGGACAATCTATTTATCACGACTCAGTAAACCCTTTTTTCGTAATTTGATTAGGATTGGAATATTAGATTTGTTTTCTTCTGAGGTTTACCTAATTTAATTTTCAATTGTTTCCCTTTTTTTCTTTTGTTATTTTCTCTTGAGAAAAAGTTCAATCAATTTCCTTCTAAAAAAATTTTAACTTCATATCAACTTCTTATCAACTAAATGTCTCTTCCGTTACCGTGGGGTGAGGTCATGAGAACGGACCTTTTAGGGTACCTACCTCCTCGGACTATCCGACGTCAGGGACCCAACGATTCTCAGCCCGTGCTGACTCACTGAAGTGAAAGTGAAAAGTGAAAGTACGTAACCTCTTCCTTTGCCGTTGGATGAGGTCACAAGAACGGACCTCTTAGGGTCCCTGCCCCCTCGGACAATTCGACGGCAGAGACCCCAGCGTGTCTCAGCCTGTGCTGACTTCGCTGAATCGTCGTCATCGTCGTCGTATCAACTAAATATTATAACATAATCAAAGACCACATGTCTTTTCACTAAGTCAATATGTATTGTGTATATATACATGTATGTATATGTATACACACATGTATATACATGAAGGGTCCACTGAGTTCCCATTTCTTAGGTGGACGGTTACGTTCTTTACGTCCTCTACACCCAAACTAGGGACCCAACCCTTCTAGGGGACCTCCTCCTTTACCGTTGGGTGAGATCATAAGAAAGGACCTCATAGGGTACTTGTCTCCTCGGACCGTTTGACGTCAGGTACCCCAGTGTGTCTCAGTCTGTACTGACTCACTCGTGGATCCGTGTCTGTATACATATATACACACACACATGTATATATATATATATATAAGAAAAAGTCTAAGAAAAGGGACTGTCCAATAATGTTTTGTAACTCAAGGGACACGATATTTCATCCAGGAACAACCAATAGATACAATATATTTCATCATACAAAGACAATTAGGATTTGAGGATTAGACAGAGAGGGGCACGGAAGAAGAGAACCATTGGTATTTAAACAAAAGGTACAGACTCAGACAAAGACAAAACATCTATTCAAGTAAACATGATACAAAAATCTAAAGTGTATATTCACAATAGGATACTATGAACAGAAAGAGACTGAATGAAGTAAATTATACTAGTAGAGACCCAGGCAGGTACAACGACGTTTACCGTAACGAAGCGAGAAAAAAAATCACCGACCCATTATGAGGTCCCACACACTCACCCACACACACATACAGACGTGGCGTAGAAGAAATGGTAAGTAGACAACTACCTGTGAACCCAACAAAAGTACCGAACCGATAACATAATTACTTCTCACGACGACACTCGTGACCCCATCGAAACCGAAAAACTTAATCACAAAGGAGACCTATATACGGGTCTTCACCCCAACGATGTAGGATTCCATCGACGTCAAAATCAAAAATTCCTCGGAGGTATCACAAGAGGTAGCACTGATGTGGTTAAATGTAAGGGGGTTGTCACATCTCCCAAGGGAAAATGGGTGTTAGAGAGGTCGTAACTAATGAACATCTGTAAAACTACTTTTCCTTCTAAAAAAAGGTGTGACACTTGGAGTATGTTATAATTATTAGGAATAATGTTCTTTTCGGGTGTAAATGCAACCCGAGGTTAGGACCTAGACAGTGATTGAAGAGACACTGAACCCCCGTTTAATGAATGTGAGAAACCTTGAATATTTGAATCCCGTGACCTAGTTTGGTAGAGATTCTATAATAGGTCAAGACTGTTAGGACTAAAAGTCTTAGACTAGTTTTAGAGAAAGGAAACCGAGGGAAGGAAAGGGCAAATATAGGTGGTTGTGGCCTGTGCATTTTGTCTCTACATCTGGTCCACCTCGACAAAAGAGAAGACTGACGCCTTCATTTTAAGTGTCTTCCGCAATTACAAGAGTAAAAAGGTATTTACGTAAATTGTTTCATAAATAATTGTTGGACAATCCATGGACTGGGACAGGATCACTGAAAATATACAATAGGGACGTATGAGTCTTGTACAGTCTCTCTAATAATGAGGGGATTATTAGAGTCCTAACATGTCCAATTCTATATGTTGGTTCAGTACATTAATTGTGTACCAATTGAGTCTTAAATCTGTATATAAAAGAACTGTCAGACTAAGTCAGATCCTTTTAATAAGGTTCTCTTAGACACCCTTTTCCTGTTTGTGAAGGTGTGTGTGTGTGTGTGTGTGTGCGTGAGTGACTGTCATAATTCTACTCGACCAATTCTTAGGCGGACGTTACGTCTTCTGGACTCAAGTTAGGGACTCAACCCTTCTAGGGGACCTCTTTCCTTTTCTATTGGTGAGGTCATACGACCGGACCTCTTAAGGTACCTGGCATATCAGGTACCGCAGCGTTTCTCAGCCTGTACTGACTCGCTGATAGTGTGTGTGTTGTATGAAATTTTTAGTCGAAGAATTGATTTACTTGTTACATTAAAAATGACCCGAATTAAATATAAACCCTCAGGAAGTAACTCAATTTTTATGAACTTGATCTTCGTAAGGATTGGGCGAAAGTTGAAACGAATCCGTAGAGAAGACGTCTGAAGTGACTATGTTGTATCTTTAATACCGTTTCGGGTCACCTCAGTAACTTCATTTTCAGAGTCATAACGAGTCCTTCCCTACGGTTTAATTTATTTTTCTCGGGGTCGTCAAGACGTCGACACACGGTTGGGTTGACGACCATACTTCATTTACTCCTGGTTTGAAGTAAAGTGAACACTGGGATCGGCCATAAATTTGTTTTTACGGATCTCTGACTGTGTGACAAGACATTATTCCTTTATTTATAGTTATCGTTTTTACTAATATTTGTTGTTATTCGATGAGTGTTTCTGAAAGAATCTAGAATTGACTTTCCTGATTGTAAATCTGAGTAACGGAGAGGACATCAGGGATCATTTCCAATTCCGACATCTAATATTCGTAATATATATGACATTATATATCGGGATTCCAATGTCTCCTTTTTAACACATATATCTATCATCTCCATGAGGTCAATGAAAGGAAAGGCACAGAAACTGTTATAAGTGGTTGTACGTTTGTAGTGTTTGTATTTGCTTGGTCAAAACAAAAAAAAAGGAGATCATACTCTACTTTATTTGTACGTCCACTTTCCGGTCATAAAGAAATAAGAGAGGATGAAAAGTTCTAATAAATTTAGACCTCTCTAATGAAAGGGTCTAAAATCTTTAAAGATAACCTTCCGATGTTTATTTACGATAATTTATGTCTCTCTGTTTTATCTTTGTTCTTTATCTCAAAATAGACAGTCAGACTCAGGTAGTCTTTTAGGACTCAGGTAATACACAGTTCAAGGAAGTTTCTTTTAAAAGTACATTTTAGTTCAATAGTGAGTAGAAGATTGAAACGTCTTACCAGATTACCACTGTTTAATGTCGTTCATGACAACAATCGATGCAAAATTAGGAAACTAGCAAAAAAAGGTTTTACATAAGGTTTCTTATGACCAAGGAACCTTACAATTATCCATAAGGTACTTTCTTTTCAAAACACCCGGGTATTTTAACCCCTGGTGCTGCAATTTCTCTCTGTCCGACTGAAAGTATGGTAATCCGGTGGACCTCAGTGATTGCGAGACTACATGTAATACTTAGAAATCCTCCTGCCATCGGTCACGGTAATCGTTACAAAGGTTTTAAAGGAGTCCTAAGAAAAAAACGTCCTATCGATATCTGGTATAAGTTTCCTTATTTGAAACTTTTTAAAACGAATTCCCGACCTAAAATAACATTGATAAAAATTACCTTTTTAAAAATCTACTATAATGTATAAAAGGAAGAAATCAGTGTAAAATGACTTTAAATTCTAAAAGAACCCCTAAACCCCCGTAGTATTGTTTGAGGTGAAATAAAGAAAACAAAAAAAAAATTACACTACATGACAAGTCCCGGATACTCCACACGTCTACGAATGTGGAGTCTGAAGAGACACAAAGTATATTATAAAGAAAACCGTAGAGAAGGTACCAGCGGAGATGAATGGTGTAAGAAACTCAGACAAGTCTTAGGGTCCCACCAAAGACGATGATTGATGGGGAAATAGCAGGACTCTGGGAAGAGTTAAGACTCTTGTCACTGGAAGACACACGGGAAAGAACAGGAGGGAGGGAGAGGTGAAGAAAGAGAAAACAAGATAAAGAGAAAGGATAAAGATTATAACCATTAAATACTCAAGAGAAAAAGAACTAGTAAGAGGGACCCCAAATAGATAAAATAATCAGAAAAGATTCTTAGTGAAACCCGAAACAAATAAAAGAGACAATTAACAAAAGATAAAGTAAATAAAGAGGAAAATTTTTAATAGAAAAGTGAACTCAAATAAAATGAGAAAAAAAATTTCGAAGAATTCCATCTTGTAATGTAGTGACTGAAATCTGGAAAGAATAAAAGATTTTATTCGTAAATCTGAACTATTCAAAAAGAGATTCGTCAAAAAAATTGACGTAGAGTGTATAAAACTGTACAGTGCAAAAGTTATAGTAAGTCAATTTCAAGGAAGTTACTAAAAAAAGAAACTGAGTACACAATAAATCTTCGTACAATTAAAGATTTATAAACAAAAACAAAAAAAAAATCAAAAGAGTAAGAATGACTTAAGATTAAATTAAGGTGACCCCCGTTTCTTATATAAAATATTCTAATTTTAGAAAACTTTAAATAACTCTGAATAAAACACCGGGTCCTATATTAAAGTAAACCAATTACAAGTGCATGTAAACTTTTCTTACAGATAAAGTGACATTACCAGATAGTTATAGTTAATCCAGTCCGACCGACAACCACTATAAGTCTAATAGATATAAGAAAAAAAGNAGATTTATAAACAAAAACCAAAAAAAAATCAAAAGAGTAAGAATGACTTAAGATTAAATTAAGGTGACCCCCGTTTCTTATATAAAATATTCTAATTTTAGAAAACTTTAAATAACTCTGAATAAAACACCGGGTCCTATATTAAAGTAAACCAATTACAAGTGCATGTAAACTTTTCTTACAGATAAAGTGACATTACCAGATAGTTATAGTTAATCCAGTCCGACCGACAACCACTATAAGTCTAATAGATATAAGAAAAAAAGGAGTATTAAATCTCTGATAAATCTAAGACATTACTTTGGGTACAACTATTATGTAATGAAACCCCCCTCCCGTACGGTGTGCCGAACACTCCAGAATCAAGGGGTTGGTCCCTAACTTGGACCCGTGAGACGTAAATCTCACGTCTCAGGACTGGTACCCTGGTCGTCCCTCAGGGTGCTGGAAGACATGAGAATCACTAAGAATTTCAGATAAACAAGATGTTTAATGATTCCCTCCTTAAAATTTTAGAAGTGGAGATTAGTTTCTAAACAGAGAAAGAAATCAAAACTAGTAAAAATAATGCACATAAAACATAATTACAATAATCTCTGTATGTACAAATATTAAAAATACAAAAGAGTTGGTTGATTTGAAAAATAAGGAGAAAGAGAAACTACTATGAGACAGAATTTTTAGACGAAACTATAAAATTTTCGGTGAGAAAAGAAACGAATGACAAATGTACCGTAAAATTAGAAAAAACAACAACAATAAAGAGTTAGGGTACAGAAATTTTAGGTAAAGAATTTCTATCGTATGTCAAAATAGAACAAAAATTTTAGGTCGGACTATTAGAGAGTAAAAATTAATTGTAAATTAGTCAAAGATAAATTGCATCAGTAACTGTACTAAACTAAATCTTGTTGGTAAAAAGATGACCGAAAGATAAAAAAAGGTCGAGAAAAAGACAGGGAAACAAAGGACGAAATGAAAAATTTAAAATTTTTTTGTAAGAAAAAATAACCGAAAATTCGACATGGAGAAACATAATAAAAATCACCAACGAGATCCTTAATGTTATACGTAGGGATCGAATAAGTGCAAAGGAACCTCAATTATAACGTGGTCAAGTGTACACTACATTCCTTGAACGTTGATATCTCTAGGTAAATGGAGGATTAAGAAACACGAAAACAATAGTACATTATTTGACGTATACAATAGTAAAAACGGAATTTATGAGTTTATAGAAATTCTCTTTAATTCTATTTTTATATTTTATGTATCAGAATATAAATGATATCTCAAGATTCAAAGGTAGAACCTAGTAAAAGACAGTCGGGTTTCTTGAAGGAAATTCGTAAAGAATATTGAGTATGACGAATACATTCTGAATGACATTACGACAGACGAAAATAATTTTTTTTTCATGAAGGGAAATACCTCGCAAAACGCAACGGGCCAACACCCGAAAATCGTAGTGGAAAAATTCAGGTAACAGAGACTACTCGTCAACGGTAGCGGACCCAGTGACTCACGGACACATATTGAAAGCAAGGAAGGACAGACGGGAGGTCGAGGGAGACAGAAACAGAAGGTCCCTAGACGAGTACTACACAGGTGCACACTGAAAGAAACAGAAATAGGAGGAAGTCTGAGTAACTCGAAGATCCTAGACATTCAAATACAAAAGGTCTTTTAACCCCTTGTAAAACCGGTAATAAAGGACTTGAAACAGAGGTGTAAAGAGAAACAGGAGAACGACCCTAAAGTTAATGTATATTTTATATGTTGTACTTTAAGGTACCCAGTGTCTCCTAGATAAGAAAAAGAATAATAAAAAAAAGAAAAACGAGAACTCTAATTTATTGTAGATAATTAGAGAGAACGAAGAATACGAGGGAAGTTAGACGGTAGTTCGGATAGGTTACTTGAACAGCAGAGTCTGTAAAATGAAATGTCCAGATTTTAAAGGTAAATCAAGAAAAAAATATTAAAAGTAAAAAGTTGGTTCTAAAAGGTAAAGAATTAATTAATACTATTGTCAAAATTGCGAATTTTTATGCACATTGTCGAAAATTCAATAAAAAACGATGAGAGACCTAATAGAACTGTAGAAAGATAACGTTTTTTGATTAAATAATTCCATCCTGACTGTATCTTTTAAACATGTATAAATCACATATGTTGAACTACCCACACCACTTTGGTAGTGGTGTTAGACACGACATTTGACCAATTAGTGAAGGAGACAAAGATAACTACTGTTAAAGAGAACGTACCTATTATAAAAGGAGATAAAGAATCGTTTATGTCATGGTAACATAGTAATTCCTGTAATATTTACACAATGTGTTTGACACTTAATACAGTGGTACACAACTAAGAATGAGTTCATCCGTCTACTAAACCACTCTGAGTCTAAGGTTTACGACCGGACACACCCATCTTCGACTTTAGAGACGAGTCAAAAGAGTCACGAGTCAAAAAGTTTAACGATTGATAACGTAGAAACGACCCTAAGAATCTTAGTGAAGGTATATACACATCGAGTTTCCAGTAGGTTCATAAACGTACAGTAAATAAACGGTTAAAACTTAGGGACGGTACATTGAAAGAGGAAAACCCCTAAGGAGAAGTAAAAGTCGGAAATACTATCGGAATTTCAGGTAGGAAAATGAAGAAATCGTTCACTTTGACACGGAAAGAAGAATTTAATATCCGTGAAACGTAGAATAGCTGACTCTTCATGAAAACTTAGTGTATGTATTTAGAGTTTACAAGTCAAGTCAAGTCATCGAGCCAGTGAAGATTGAGAAACTCTGCGGTATCTGATGTCGTACGGTCAGAAGGGACAGGCAGTGGTTGAGGACCTCGAATGAGTCTGAGTACAGGTAACTCAGTCACTACGGGAGGGTGGTAGAGTAGGAGACAGACGGCGAAGAGGAGGGTGGAAGTTAGAAAGGGTCGTAGTCCCAGAAAGGATCACTCAGTCAAGAAGTGTAGTCCACTGGTCTCATAACCTCAAAATCGAAGTCGTAGTCAGGAAGGTTACTTATAAGACCTGACTAAAGGAAATCCTACCTGACCAACCTAGAGGAACGTCAGGTTTCCTGAGAGTTCTCAGAAGAGGTTGTAGTGTTAATTTTTCGTAGTTAAGAACCCACGAGTCGAAAGAAATGTTAGGTCGAGAGTATAGATATACACTGATGATCTTTTTGGTATCGAAACTGATCAGTCTGAAAACAACCGTTTGATTACAGAGACGAAAAATGATACGACAGATCCAACCAGTATTAAAAAGAAGGTTCCTCATTCGGAGAAAATTAAAGAACCGACGTCAGTGGTAGACGTCACTGAAACCTCCGAGGGGTTTTATTTTAGACAGTGATAAAGGTGACAAAGGGGTTGATATACGGTACTTCACCACCCTGGTCTATGGTACTAGAATCAAAAGACTTACAACTCAAAATTCGGTTGAAAAAGTGAGAGGAGAAAGTGAAAATAGTTCTCCGAGAAATCAAGAAGAAGTGAAAGACGGTATTCCCACCACAGTAGACGTGTCGACTCCAATAACTATAAAGAGGGTCGTTGGATCTAAGGTCAAACACGAAGGTCGGTTTCCAAAGAGTACTACAAGAGACATATATTCAATTTATTCGTCCCACTGTTATATGTCGGAACTCCATGAGGAAAGGGATAAACCTTGGTCAGACAACAAGGTACGGGTCAAGATTGATAACGAAAGACTGGACGTATGTCTAAAGAGTTCTCCGTCTAGTCTGTCAGACCATCAGGGTAGAGAAGGTCTTAAAAGGTGTCAAACAACACCAGGTGTGTTTCCGAAACTGTATCAGTTATTTCGTCTTTATATATAAAAAGACCTTGAGAGAACGAAAAAACTACTAGGTTGCCTACAACCGTTAAACTAGAGACCAAGGAGACGGAAAAGATTTAGGTCGAACTAGACCTTCAAGTACCAAGTGTATGACAACTTCGGACCGAACCTCTTAAAACTCGTAATGAAATGATTGTACACTCTACTCACGTCAACACGCCATCAAACTCGTAAGCAACCGTAACGGAAAGAAACTCTAACCTTACTTTTGACTGGTAAAGGTCAGGGTACCGGTGACGACTCAAAAGGTTTAAACGACCGTATAACTCACGTCGTGAAAGTGTCGTAGTAGAAAGTCCTAAACTTTATCGAGTTGACCTTACGGTAGTGGAGGTGATCGAAACAAGCATCACTACGAAAGATTCCGGGTGAACTGAAGTGTAAGGTCCTACAGACCGAGATCCATTCACTGGTGTGGTAGTACTAATAGAACCAGTACTTCTAGAAAAAACATGTAAAGAAGACACATAAGAACGGTGGAGAAGAATTATAGAAGACGAAGACAATCCAGGTATGGCAAAGACAGGAAATAACTCGGATAGAAACGTACTTTACAAGGGACCACAGAGATTAAAAGAACTTCTCTAGAGATCAGATAGGGTAAAACAACAAAAGGAGACAAAGAAACGTAACTAGCGACTCCTTCCGAAAGAATAGAAAGGAACGATAAGAAACCTTGAGACGTAAGTCTACCCATATAGAAGGGAAAAGAGGAAACGGAAAACGAAGAGACGATAAGTGTCGATAAACATTTCGGAGGAGTCTGTTGGTAAAACGGAAAAACGTAAAGAAAAGGAACCCCTACCTGAACGAGGGACAGAGGACATGTTACAGTACTTGGAGACAGGTATCAATAAGTCCGTGAGGCAGATAGTCTAGATTTTAAGGGAACTTAGATAAACAGTGAAGAAGACATATTAGTATTTCCTAGACTAAATCCAGTATGGACTTATCAGATCACTAAAAGGGACGAAAGAAGTCATAGTCAGACTTAAACCGTTATTCCTCAAGTACCAGACTCGGTGTCAGTCGATGGTCAGAACAAAAACGACTGATATATCTCGAAAAGATAGAAACCCACGTTTCTTATATTAGTTAGACTAAAGCTATAACTGGTAGACCACTACAGGTACACATCTTAGAATACACAACAACCTTCTCCCACAAACGATACTGGTTAAGCAAGAGAACCATTTTAAGACAATCGGAAACGGGACGAAGTAAAATATGAGGTTCCGGTTTAAAAGGACAATGAGGTCCATAAAGTACTGAGGGATGAAAACACAAAACCAGGGGATAGTACTTTTCCTGTAGAAAAAACCCCACAATCAAGATTTTCCAGAACATCCAGAAGTATCTTGGTAAGTTGAAGTCGAAGAAGTCGTCATGACCAGTCCCGTATCTGAAGCTAATGACACTATAACTTACCAATCCGAATCTTTGCTTATCTTTAGTAACACATCAAAAACTCTGACGTAGGTTCATGACGTAAAACCTGAGAAAACAACTTATACTACCGATGAGGTAAAGAAGATTTCCTAAGAACGGGTGTCATCATCTACATTACCAGTAGACTTAATTTAAGTGGGTAAGGTCAGGTAAAATCAAACAACTAAGGATTTTACAACTACAAATGAGAACGGTAGAGGTGAAGGTTAATCGGAACTAAGTACCTGGATTGTAAGGTCCAAGGATACGTTACAACGAGAAATGTCTCTTTATAACAAATGAGTCTGGGATTTGTCACCGATGTATGAGACTTATCTAACTTTTACTAATTTCTTTCTTAAAACCTTGTAGGCTTTTCTTCTTTTGTGTCATTTCGTTTTTATACCCATTTTTGTAACCTGAAGGAAAAAGAAGAACTCAAAGTATTCAATATAAACTACAAACTTTATCTTTAGTATTGTGGCAGACTACATCGAGATTTACATACACCTCCTTTATTCGTACGTTGATGGTATTCTAGGTCGTTAATACGAGGACCCTTAAACAGGATTTCTTTACTGTTACGTCCAAGTATATTTTTCGACATGTGTTTCCAAATGTCGTTGAAATAAGTATCAGTGGTTTTCGACCTTTGTTGGGTATGTAGGAAATTGTCCACTTGTCAAATTGTCAACACCATCAGAGTATGACACCCAATGATCAGTCGTTGTTTTTCCTTATTTGATGACTATATTCGTTGTTGGACCTAATTTAGAAGTTTCTCAATACAACTCACTTTTTCTGTTAAGGTCTTCCAAGGCATGACATTCTCAGGTAAATAGATTGTATAAACTTTACTACTTTAAGGTCTTTATCTCTTGTCTAATCAACAACGGTCCCAAATTTCCTCACCCCCCATCCTCCCCGCACGGACACCGATAATCGCCTATTGTGCTCCTTAGGTACTCGATCTCCTTTACAAGATATAGAAGCGACATAGTTATAAAGTCAACGGTATAACATGACATCAAACCGTTATACGATGATACCCCTTTGACTCAATTCTCACGTTTCCTAGACGGACATAATAATGAATGTTAACGTACACTTAGATGTTAATAGAGTTTTAGTTTAAAATCAATTTATGTCCTAAAAGGACCACCAGGTGACCATTTCTTAGGTGGACGGTTATGTTTCCTGTGGTCAAACTAGGGATTAGACCCTTCTAGGGTGTATGACGTCCCGTTGATTCGGGTACACGGTGTTGACGACTCGGACACAGGTGTTGATGATTTCGGGCACGGAAGGTCTTGGAAACGAGACGGAGTTCTCTTCGGTGGTGTCACTCTTCGGTCACGTGACGTTGATTTCTTTCGGGAGTGTGTCGTCTTTTCGGAGTCGTCTCGGTTTGAAAAATTTTTAATTATTTAAACTTTAAAATCAATTTTTGTTTCTGTGGTCATTCTATTACTTTACGGTTCGGTGACTCATCTTTTTTTAAAAGTATAGTCAAGTCAAGTCATGTTAGCGAGTCAGTACAGGCTGAGAAACGTTGGGATACGTGACGTCGTGCGGTCCGGAGTGACAGGTAGTGGTTAAGGGTCTCAGATGACTTTGAGTACGGGTAACTCAGCCACTACGGTAGGTTGGTAGAGTAGGAGACAGCTGGGAAGAGGAAGACGGAAGTTAGAAAGGGTCGTAGTCTCAGAAAAAGGTCACTCAGTTAAGAAGTGTAGTCAACCGGTTTCATAATCTCAAACTCGAGTCGTAGTCAGGAAGGTTACGTATAAGTCCTGACTAAAGGAAATCCTACCTGACCAACCTAGAGGAACGTCAGGTTCCATGAGATTTCTCAGAAGAGGTTGTGGTTTCAAGTTTTCGTAGTTAAGAAACCGTGAGTCGAAAGAAATATTAAGTTGAGATTGTAGGTATGTACTGATGACCTTTTTGGTATCGAAACTGATCTGTCTAGAGACAACTGACTACAGAGACGAAAAATTATACGACGGATCCAACCAGTATCGAAAGGAAGGTTCCTGGTTCGTAGAAAATTAAAGTACCGACGTCAGTGGTAGATGTTACTAAAACCTCGGGGGGTTATATTTCAAAGAGTGAAAATTTCAAAGGTAACAAAAGGGTAGATAAACGACACTTCACTAACCTGGTCTACGGTACTAGAATCAAAAGACTTACAACTCAAAATTCGGTTGCAAAAGTGAGAGGAGAAATTGAAAGTACTTCTCCGAGAAATCAAGAACTAAAAGACGGTATTCCCACCACAATAGACGTATAGACTCCAATAATTATAAAGAGGGCCGTTAGAACTAAGGTCAGACACGAAGTAGGTCGCGTGGCAAAGAGTGCTACACGAGGCGTATATTCAATTTATTCGTCGTACTGTCACCTATCAGAACTGTAAGAGGAAAGGGCTAAACCTTTGGCAGACAACAAGGTACAGGTCAAGAATGACAACGAAGAACTGGACGTATGTCTAAAGAATCCACCGTCCAGTCCACCAGACCATAAGGGTAGAGAGTCTTAAAAGGTGTCAAACAACATTAGGTGTGTCAGTTTCCGAAACCATATCAGTTATTTCGTCTTCATCTATAAAAAGACGTTGAGAGAACGAAAAAACTACTAGGTCACCTACAACCGTTAAACTAGAGACGATTATCAAAGGAATAAAGGAGTAGTTGAGGGAAGATCGAAGACGGACAAAAGTCAAATGGACGCATGGAAGTATGTCAAAAAGGAAAAAATTATAAAATAGGGTTTAAATATTAACAATACAAGTCCTCCTAATCACACAATATTCGATAGTAATGGTGTTACCACTGATCGGGTAAAAAGTCAGAGTGATAACATGATAGAAATAAACTTTCCTTTTATAAACGATAATTATACCAATACAATTAACGAAGAAAGGTTACAGAATTCACTAATATAAAATTTTTTGAAAAAACGAGATAAACAAGTCTACTCTAATTTTCTGTCTAAATCTACTTAAGATTTAATACATTACGGAAGTCCCCGATGTGTTTATGGATTTTATATAAAACATTTACTTTATTCGTCTCATGTTTTTTCTTTTCGATATACTTGAGTCTCCTTCTTCTCTAGTCTCCACTAAAGGGTCTCCTATAATGGAAATTCCGTCATCAATTTTTCACTATCTATCATCGGTCTCGACTCTCTCTCTTTCTCCCTCTCTGTCGTAAGGCCTTCTTTAGAGTATTTGTTACGTTTTTCACCCTCCAAACCTCCGATTTCAGAATGATCAATATCGATATTTATATTAAAAATTATATTGAGTTTTAGTTATAGTACCACACTTGTGGGACGATATATATTTTTATACCCATTTAGAATGTGGTTAAAATTTTCTTTTTTCAGTCTATGTTTTCTTATGCATGACATTATTAGGTAAATTCAAGTTTTTGTCTTTTGAATATCCACCATTATCTTAAGTCTGATCACCAATGGAAACCCAATATCTTCGTTGACCCTCCCTTGCACTCACTTCAGGGAACCCACGACCGTTACAACATGGAGAAAAAGACTTCCGACCAATGGATGTCTCAAGTGAAACATTTTTAGATAGTTAACTACTGAAATACTAAACACGGAAATTTTTTATAGTGTGAAGTTATTTTACAAATACACTTTGTTTTTACTTTGGGTCAAAGACCATAGTTCTTTTCAAATAGTACACATAAAGGTAAATAATTGTACAATTAGGGAGTGTTACTGGAATACCTTCAGGTCAATACGACTTAAAATACACTTTAACTTAATATACTTGAACTTTATGGTACTACATTTTAATATTTAAGACCGAAATATGTGTTTTAAACTGTACTAAGTTTAGAGGGGTCCAATTTTTTTTTAAAGTAAAAGAATGTTTCAACCTAGTTAGACTCGTTTAAATTCTAGATAAATTCGAATTCCCTCCATGGTGAACTCATCTATTTTTATAGGACACATTGAGTCCTATTATCAAATTGTTTATTGTCTACGTTGTGATCAATTACGAAAAACCACAGTGTCAAAGTCGTCTCGTCAACACCGACTGTGTCGTCGAGATGTTACGGTCCATGGTGTGTGAGAGGTAAAATCACGAGACAGGATGACTTGTCCGACAAAAGACAGAACGCTAGATTCTACTGACACTGAGAGGGTGGTAGAAAGACATCAGGTTGGTCCTCTTAGTGACGTCAAAGATATGACGGTCGGTCTTGAACAGTGTTTCCGTACCCTTCGATGTTCTCCCGGACCCTTTACGTCAAAGACCAACTCGTCATGTAACTACCAAGTGGTCTGCAGAAACGGTATGAACGGTAAGAAACAGATCAACAAAACTTAATACACTCAAATGTTAATATTTTACAGAGGTCCTTGTCCAGGAAATGTATTTTAAGTCGACGAGACATCTATTCTTATAAGGACAAAATGTCTTCTATTTTGGCTTTGAGTCTCTATCATTTACTGAATACGGATGGGACATGTAACGATTCAGTTACCGTTTCGACCCTGAGTTTATGTTAAGAGTTTGAGTCCTATGAACGAAAACACGATGTCTTCGGAGAGGTCTCTCAAAAAGATGATCAAGGTTCTTATGACCATTAGGAATACAAGGGTCACTTAAAGTCCAAGAACTACAGAGTAACCCTTTCTTAAGTCACTCTCTGTTTCACTATCCATTCTTCACCTGAATAAATCTCTCTTTGTGGAGGTATCTGTCTCACACCCGGTAGAGTCTTCCACTCTCTCGGAGTTTCATACCGTACCAACCAAAAATACCCTACCTATTAAAGGATCCGATTACTCACCTTCCTAATGAGGGTAATAAAGTCCTTTCCCCACCTCTAAAGATCCTTAAACCGGTACGGGTGAAACCCGGAAATGCCAATCTAAGTGTAGGTGACCTAGTATCTTTTTCGTTCTCTCAAGGTCTTTTTGTAGATGAAGAAGTAACTGATGCGATTTCGGAAACTGACACCTAGTGCTGTTTGACCTTTTAAGAATTTCTATACCCTTATGGTCTGGTGGAATGGACGGAAGACTCTTTGGACATACGTCCAGTTCTTCGGTGTCAATCTTGGTCTGTACCTTGTTACCTGACCAAGTTTTAAACCTTTCCTCATGCAGTTCCGACATATAACAGTGGGACGAATAAATTGTATATACGTCTCATGTAGTACGTTTTACGGTCCGACCTACTTCGTGTTCGATCTTGGTACTAACGACCCTCTTTATAGTTATTGGGGTCTATACGTCTATTGTGGTGGATCATCGTCTTTTGTTTCTTGGTTTCTACTTCCACTTTCTCCTCACTCTTTTTCGACCGAATTTTGAGTTGGAAGTCTTTTGATTCTAACACCGTGAACTAGGGTAGTGAAGTACCGTTTATCTACCCCTTTGTTACCTTTGTCATTGTCTGGAATAAAAGAGCCCGAGGTTTTAGTGACACCTGTCACTGACGTCGGTACTTTAATTTTCTACGAACGAGGAACCTTCTTTTTGATAATGTTTGGATATGTCACATAATTTTTCGTCTCTATAGTGAAACGACTGTTTCCAGGTATATCAGTTTGACACCAAAAGGGTCATCAGTACATACCTACACTCTCAACCTGGTATTTATTCCGACTTGCGACTTCTTAACTACGGTAGGTTCACCACGACCTCTTGTGAACTCTCAGGGAACCAGTCGTTCCTCTAGTTTGGTCAGGTAGGATTTCCTTTAGTTGGGACTTATAAGTGACCTTCCTGACTACTATTTTGAGACTATGAAACCGGTGACTTTTCTGCTGAGTAACCTTTTCTGGGACTACGACCCTTTCTAAGTTCCCTTCTCCTCTTCACCTACTGTCTCCTGCTCTACCAACCTACCGTAGTGGCTAAGTCACCTGTACTCAAACTCGTTTGAGAACCTCTGTCATTTCCTGTCTCTTCGGACCGCACGACGTCAGGTACCCTAGAGCTTCTCATTCTGTACTGACTCGTTAACCTGTTGTTACCAATCGGAGTCTTGACAGTGCCACGACCACCCATACAAGGAATCGTACGATCACATAATGTCGTTCACATATTACTTCGAGTTCCAGGTGACCTTCAGCTTAGAAGACGGTTAACCCTGGATGTTAAAGATTGGTAAAGAACAGTATAGGATATAGATACAGAAGAAAATTTACACGGAACGGGAGAGGGGAGGACACAGTGAATCAGACTCTCTTCCACTCTGAGGACGATAGAGATTTAATTTACCGTGAACCTTTCCTCCCTCTATCCCGCGTTTCACCCTCCTGAAAGGACACTTGACTGTTGGACTCTACACAAACGAATTTCCAAGTCCTTGAGTCCGTAGTTCCTTTATCTCGTACTTCGTGACCCCGTACTTGCCACTGTGTGCAAGATCGACACGGAGACTTGATGGTCCGTCCAATATGTGCACCAGGTTTATAAAAGGGAAGGACTAAAAATCAAAGGGGCAGACAGTCTACTCCTGGTCCCAACCCGGTCCCAACGACTTATACCAGTACTTCCACCATGTATTAAAGAATTTAAGTGATTCGTCCTCTAAGACCTCGTCTCATCTCCCACGGGGTATAGAGGAACGGAGTGGGACGGAGTCGGGAATCTTTATGATGGCCATGAGTCTTAGGAGTTTCATAACTCTAGGAGTCTTTATGATTTTTTAGACCTCTCTTCGGAAGTCCATTAACTTTCCACCTTTTTTGGGTCTCATGGGTCAATCGTGTACAACGACCCTCTCTTTTGTGTGATCACGGTCTTTTACCCCCTACTCTATGACATGGTCTCGTTCATCTTACAGACCTGTGTCGACGCGGTTACACACGTTCCGCTTTTCTTTGCTATGCCAGTGATGACTGGATAATATATATACAGTCATAAAGTGGGCGTCGATTGTCTTCTTTCCTTCCACCCCTCCCTCCCTCTTAGGACCCGAAGTTTTCTGTTTCGGATTAAATTCCTTTTGTATTGAGTTCCTTAAAACACTCCTCCTTAAAAGAGTGTCAAAGAAGTGTAATATCGTGTCAACTATCCCTGTATTTATTTTGATCTCGAGTTGGTACACTACTATTTTATCGTGTTACTCTAATTTTTTTCCCCAACGTCTGTATTCCTTTATTTAACTTATGGTTTTATGAAATACCTTGATTATTTATGTGATATTTATCTTTCTTGTCTTGTCTGTGACGACTTATGACTTTATAACTGTCCCTCTTTTCTGACATTCGTGTCATTTACGCGAGAGTAGACTATTTCCTTTAATTAAACTTCAATTATCTATACGTATAATCAAACAATGGTCGATTCGACGACATTGTTTCTTTAGGTTTCTATATTACGGAATTTATTTAATCAAAGAAAGAGTGAGTGTTTTGTTAGGTGTCTACTCTTTGGGTTCCGACCGTCCTAGAGGAGGTCCAGTAGGTTCTATGACAAGGAAGACAGGATTACGAGGTAGTGGAGGAGTCAAGACACCAATATCCTTTAAGAGTAAAGTTACCAACTTCGACCGAGGAAAGGTATGGGTACAAAGTCAGGCATCCTTTCCATTTTTATCAGGTCCCTTCCGTGAGATTTCCCTACGGGATCTACAATAAATATAGTGAAGACGGTGTCAAAATGACCGCTGTAAATCAGTGTCTCCTGTGACCCTTTTACACCAGAATATTGACCTATCGGTACACGAGTCGATTTTGAGTCACAAGATAAGATCTTCCTCGACCCTCTCTTGTTTATCAATCCTTGGTGTTATACTTTCTATTTCTACTCGGCTGTAAATTCCTGTGCACTATGGGGAGTGTTTCTCTTGGGTCGTTCACTTTCTCTTCTACATGGATCACGACGTTACATTCCTCTACAAGGTCTTCACTTTTTTCTTGACTGAGACGTTAGACTTCCTTTTGTAACTTAGGGTTCTTTTCAGACTAAATCTTATAAATTATATTTCCATAAAGGATTTGTGGACTTGAACTTTCTCCTTCTTACGAAGTCTGAAGATCCGTCTTCCTTTTTTTAGTGGATGTTTCCCATTTTTTTTTTTAGGTCGACCATAGTCTAAAGTAATATAAGTAACACCTTCTGTCGTCACGTCTCAAAACTCTCTTCTCTCCTACCGGGGTCCACGTTAAGTTCACATTTCCGAGTCCCTTCGTTTTATAGGTACTTGTGAACAACCTTTCTTGACGAACTATTGGTTTCGATCCGTCAGATTTTTAGGTGTTTTATTTCTTGCGTTCGTATCACTTCGGTACGGTCTTCTTGACAACTATTAGTGACCTAGGTAAGTGTACATCTTGACTACGATTTGTTAGTATCGTTACTACCAAAGTTTTGTCTTACACTTATAATATTTAGACCTGTTACATTTTTATTGTCATGTTTGAACCCTCCACTCCCTCTCCTTTACCTTCATCGTTCTTTAAGAGTACAAGAGTAGAAGACTTCGATCCTATATAATAGGTTTTATTTTTGTACACCATTTTTTTTTTATATATATATATATATTTATCCATTTTTTTATTGGATTTATAAAAAAGTATTAGTGGAAATAACTTGTTACATCGTCCTCAGGTGTTTAGTGACGGACTCCCGTCTGACGGACAAAAATATTTAATCTAAAGTCACCTTGTGTCGAAGTGGGGAAACAAAGGTATAACGAATACGATGAAAGGTCGATATTTTTATCTGGGGTCGGATTTTGTAAATGAGAGACCGGGAAATTCTTCTTGAAACGGTTGGGTACGTCTTCTTAGAAAAAATTGAGTGTCCTTAGAACACCATTTCTTTATAAATAAACTCCGAATTATTAACCATCCCAAATTAAGTCGGAAAAGGGAAGGATAATTTAAGTACAGTTTAATTTAAATTATTATATTTAGGATAAAAATATTTTGTTATTCATTCAGTAGGGTTTCTATAGTCCCTATTACTTAGTGGATCACTATAAACTATACCAAAGAAGTTAAAAGTGGAGACAAAAATAAACCTTAGAAAAATTACTCGTATATAGTGGCAATGGTCTTTTTATTTTATCTTGTAAAAAAGATAAACGTTAGGGACCTTCGTTCATAGGGTTCTATGATTGTTACTAATTAAGACCGACTGTCCTTATACTAACGACAAAAGAAGAAATTCGAAAAGATATAAAAAATTTATAACTTTTTTTAAATTCGATAATACCTTCTAAAGGTGTATTTCACTATTCTTAAGACTTAATGTCAAAACCTTTACCATTACTCTTCATGGTCTATACTCTCTGTAATAAGATGAATATCATACTAAGAGAATAATCGCCATATGGTTGGTGTTTCGTGTCAAGTCATATTCATAGTTTGTACTGTATTTTCTCTTCGGTCTTAGTCTACTATAAGTCGAAGACAATCCGTTAGTCGTGTAAGTGCACCAAAGAGATTAAACGTAAATAGATGGAAAGGGCAGAGTAGGTGTGGAATAGGAGGACTATGTGTGTTATATGAGTTCGGTGCATCTCGGGAAGTGGAAGTCACCTTAAAAGTACGTAAACACACGAGAAAACGAAACAACGGTGGTAAGAAAGATGGATATTAACGTAGGACAAGAGGTGCACTATATTAAGTTACGAAGAAAATTCTGAGTTAAATTTATAGTGAATGACGTCATGTAGAGTTGGAACCGACGTGTAGTCTTAGTGGACCCCTCGAAATATTTTTATGACTCCGGGTCCGAGGTCGTGTCGATAAGACCAAATTGACGGGTCCCAACCCCGGGTCCGTCGTCATAAAAATTTTTCGAGGGACTCATTACGATTATATGTCGGTCGCAACTCTCAGTAACGTTTCGGAAGACGCTATGGTCGGCCGTCTCAATTAATGAGGGAGAAGACGCGAGAGTATCGAGAATCTAAAAGGTAACGAGCACTTTAAATTACGAATAACATAATTTCAATCACAATATATCATTCACGAGTCATTTGCGACTCCAACAATGACTGGAACAAGAAGGTTGGTCTGTGTACCTCCTCACCAATAGGAATGGTACCCTTGGGTTGTCGTCTCCCCCGACTACAAAGGATAGGTCTCTAGGACAGACTTCCTAAATGAAGACATTTGAGTGGTCCTACAATGGGGAGAGAAGGAGGGGGTGTGTGTGTTGGGAGTGACGGAAAAGTCGTGTCGGGATCGGGAACCCAGGTCGAAAATGTAACAACTCTAACTACGTTACATTTCTTACTTTCTTTGGTCGCAAAACTTTCACGACTGTCGGACTCTCTTAGACTGGCAGTAGACGGAAGGGGGTAGAGGAAGCACAGTGTGAAATGTAGCACAAATGACAGTCTAGGACGATGAAATTGAAAGCTCTCGTGTAACAGTCCACATGAAACAGTTTCCGAAAGTCTTTTAGGTCTACTTACTACGACACTCGGGACTATGACGGTTTAGATATAAAATGTGGAAGTGTCACAAACTGTTAAAATAAATTCACCTTAGAAAGATAGCAGGAAGCTAAATGGAAACGGAGGGACTGGGACTCTAGTTAGTCTGTTGACCTCTGGGAAGACAAAAACTATGACTCGTAGGTCCTCTTTATAGTTATTGGAGTATATACGTCTACTTTGGTGGGATACCGTCTTTCACTTCTCCTTGATTTTTCGGAGAACTACTTTCACTTTCACCTCTCACTTTTTCAACCGAATTTCGAGTTGTAAGTCTTTTGATTCTAGTACCGTAGACCAGGGTAGTGAAGTACCCTGTATCTACCCCTTTGTCACCTTTGTCACAGTCTGAAATAAAAAAACCTGAGGTTTTAGTGACGTCTACCACTGACGTCGGTACTTTAATTTTCTGTGAATGAGGAACCTTCTTTTCAATACTGGTTGGATCTATCGTATAAGTTTTCGTCTCTGTAATGAAACGGTTGTTTCCAGGTAGATCAGTTCCGATACCAAAAAGGTCACCAGTACATACCTACACTCTCAACCTGACACTTCTTCCGACTCACGGCTTCTTAACTACGAAAACTTGACGCCACGACCTCTTCTGAGAACTCTCAGGGAACCTGACGCTCCTCTATTGGTCAGGTAAGACTTCCTCTAGTCGGGACCCTAAAGAAACCTTCCTTACTACGATTTCGACTTTGAGGTTATGAAACCGGTGGAGTACGTATCTCAACTGAGTAACCTTTTCCGAGACTATGACCCTCCCTAACCCCCGTCCTCTTCTTCCCCTGCTGTCTCCTACTCTACCGACCTACCGTAGTGACTGAGCTACCTGCACTCACACTCACTTGAGGCCCTCAACCACTACCTGTCCCTCCGGACCGCACGACGCTAAGTACCCCAGCGTTTCTCAACCTGTGCTGACTCGCTGACTTGACTTGACTTGACTAGGAGCAGATACAGACGCGGTACAGACCTAGTGTCATGTGACATACTAATAGAGTCGAAGGGACCAATCCTCCTCGAGGACCTTCAATGAGGACAGACCTTCACTTCACCCCCCTCCTCTCGACTCCTACTCCCTTTCTCTGGTTCCTCGTGATCGTTACGAATTTAAGGTGTTAGGGTGTTACGCGTACGCGCGAGAGAAGTCGTGTCGGCGGGATGGGAACGAAAAAGGACGAACGGACCTTCCTTTGACTGACGTAATTGTCAGACGAGAAAGGACAATTTTTAGGATAAACATCAGTAAAATTTGGCAGGAGAGGTTTGTAGCGGTTTCCCAAACCACAGGTATTCTACCACAACGAATATAATTATCAAAGGGAATTCATGGTGTAGGACCGTCACCTCAAGATTTTATTGAAACAAGTGTCTGTAAAGAGTCGGTCATTTATAATACAAAATTTCACTAAAAGAGGGACCTCAGAACTACTTTGAAAGGGAAAGAAAAAGGAATTCCAGTGGTACTGGAACTACTTGATCTTCTACACGATGTAACCTTGGGTTACCGTTTAAAGTGATTACGTCTTGGTCTAGTTAGAAGTTTAACTTATCAGAAACGTATAGATCACGAGATGACACTGGACTCTGTTTAGATTGGAAAGACTGAACCAAGAAACAATTTTAGTCATCAATTTATCGTTTGGTAATGGATCAAGGGAACCTTCAATACGTTTAATTAATTACAAACCTTTTACTGACCCTTTAAAATTTTAGTAGATATTTATGGTTCGTCAACGTAGAAGGGACTACTCTCCCGAGTCCATTAAGTATTGGAGGATATTATTTCCATTTTTATGACACGAACCCGATATATTAATGTATACTAAATAAACGTTATGTATATTAGAAACTTTAGATCTTTCGTAAATTACCTTTGTAAAGTATAAAACACTGATATTATTTTCGTGAACTACTGAAATCCTTTTCATTAGTAGATGAGATTCACTAGATATGTAGTATAGAAATTGATAAAGATTCTGGACGATCTCATACGAGGCTCAAATAGGAATTGGACAATTACAACTGACTATATAAATAAAAATGTAAAAGGGTCAAAAATAAATAGGAGCTTTGAGATTACACATAAAGGATCTTTTAAACGGACATGTTTTGAAACGACATAAGTTTTGGAGGAGACAGTTCTAAATCGTGAAAATATAACATCAGTAATTTTAACTTGTTTTAGAATTATCAAGGAAATAATTGATGATATGACTGAAACGTATCATCTTTAGTGTTGCACAATTAACCTAAATTAATTGATAAAATTTAATGTGTTTGAGGACTGTCATCTGTTATCGCGTCCCATGGGTACTCGTTATTTTAACCTCGACTATAAAGATGAAATAATTTTGAATTACTTTGATAAGTATAAGTATTAGAATAAATAACAAATGTTCTTCTTTTGACACAAGTAAAACTTCCGTTTTTACAGACGACTTTTGTTTAAAAACTAGTAAATCCACTTCCGAGTCTTCAATTATTTTCCAAGGTGATATAGGTCGGAGTGCCAAGACGGTCGAAGAGTAGCGTGCCTAGGGATAAAGTGGGGTCACGGTCAGAATGTTCGTCTACGATTGTTTCCAATCACTAAGTTTATTCGTAAAATATACAAATCCTTGTATTCCCTTTCTCGAAACTCCACCCTAACCCCCGGACTCAAACTTAAGTCTGTATCTGTGATTAAGAGGTTCCACTGAAGCCTGTTCAGTTCAGGAGTGACACCGGACTCAAAGGAAGAGACATTTAATCTTCCGACCTGATCTACTGGTGGTCTCAGGGAAAGGTGAAGATTCTAGGTAATAAGATATCTAAAAGATAACTAAATCTAAAACCATATAAATGTACAATTTTAATAATAACATAAATTCACGATAATATTAAAAAGTTCGAAGACTCGTCTATCAAAGACTAGGAAAAGACTATTATGAATTGTAAAATAAAGTTATATAATGATATATTTTTATACTTCGGTCTTTATTTACATTAAAAATTCACTTGATATGTCCAGAATCAGATTTATGAATCTGAATATGGTCAGATTTATGAATCAGATTATGACCGAACACTTTGGTCATCTAAAGAGTAAAAAAATTCGTTTTCTAGTGCAGTAGAAATAGAGTCATAGGGGTCATGAATCTTGGTGTAGATCGTAAAACATCTATGATTTATCAACCAACTTACTTATTCGTTTACTTTCACATTCACTTACTGATTTCTGACTCACAGTTTTTACATTGGGAGAAATGAAGAGGGACGATGTATTAACCGACTGCACAATTTCTTATGAATTCACCTAGGGGAAAACTTAGAGTTTATACTCGTTCACTCCACTAGAAATTAAATCAAGATAGAGTGAAAGATTGACTACAGACCTCACAAAATCTAGATTTCAACCAAGGGGTCCCAAGGAGACCACGGACTTCTAAATTTCCAAAAGGCAAAATGTCGAGGACATAGGACAGACGACTGGGTGATCACCACCATGTCTTTTTGAGTTCTCCCTGACGTAGTAATATTCGGAGAATCAAATAATTTGGAGGGTGTTGACTTTGTTAATGAAAGAATCAATACTTGGGATCAACAAATCTTTAGAACCACTGTGAACCAAAATCAATCAAATGTAATATAAATGAGGGACCCTTTTGAGGTCGTCTCAAAAATAAAGAACTAAATCTTTTTGAATATAAGAAGGACCCCAGTTTAATTCTACTTACTTACCTAGTTGGTTAGATAAATAGGAACGAAATCGTTATCTATGTCATTTTTTAACGACGTTTTGTTTCCATTTAGATCTTGGTATCGTTGAATAAGGTCTTTTCGTAGTGTAAAAGTGGGGAGTTAATAGACGGTCTCTTGTGTACCGGATGGTATTATAAACATCAATTAGTTGGTTAATTAGTTGTGTAAACAACTGACGAACGGTATACAGACCATGACACGTTCCATTATGCTTACGGTCCTTTCGTATCCGGTGTGTTTAGGACTATGCCACGGATCTACAAATGGACAGGACTACGAGGCTTGGCAGTAAACTCCGTGGGGTCTGGGTATGTTCAGGTCGTACACCACTTTCTACTGGTTGAAGGTCTTCTCTCCTATCAAAACCTTTTACGCTCTGTTTGAAGAGATGAAAAAGACCTTAATAGAACGATTTAGGTTTCTTATTACAGAGTAGGGGTGGGGGATTATTTACTAATTCTTATATTCAGAAGATTATTCTTTGGTTTAAAAGTTAAGTCCGAGACACTTTGGAGTCCGTTCAACACGAGGTCAAAATCTTATTTGAGACATTCGATATTGGTTCCGTACGGCCTAGACCGGAGTGGAGGTAAGAGTAGAGTGAGTCGAAAGAGACACGAGGTCGGTGTACCCTGAAGAGAGAAAAGGAATCGTCCGGTTCGTGAAAAAGTGTAGTCCGGAAGGGTTCAGGAAAATGGAGACGGACATTTTCAGTAAAGGAGTTCGTAGGCAGAAAAAGGAAATATCTACTAGTGTTAAACATTGACATATAAATAAACACTTAAATAAAACAGAAGAGGTAGTGATTTCCGAGGTACTTCAGACAGACCAAATGGTGACTTAGGGGTTAGGGGTCTTATCAAGAACTATATATTTTCCTTGAATTTATAACCAACTTACTTACTTACTCAAAAATTACTTACTTACTTATCTACTTAAGATTAAGGACTAGATCAGTTGTCCTTACACTCTCACGATACTTTTAAATTACTCTGTTACCACTATTCCCTATTAAAAGTTTTTGTCCATTTTAGGACTGAGAGAATGTTTACTTGTGTTCAGTTTCTAAAATCAACAAATTGAGTAGTCAAACTTTCTCTTAAACATTCTACAGTGTTGACCAGATTTCCTCTTAGGTTTCTTGTATAGAAACATCTAGTCCTTATAACTTTATTTAAACATTCGTCTTCCTTTTAACCGTAAAGGTACCCTTCTTCCTTACTTGGAAGTGGTCAAAAAAAGTACAGATATCTATACTTAATAAACGTAATAATAGTGCAAAAAAGGGTGTTCAATTGAAATTAGAGACGTCTCAACATGTTATCAGATTCTGATCTAAGTCTATTAAGGATCTCCGTAAGGTAACTTTTCATAGGTCATTAGAGAAAACGAGTAAGATTTTGTATTTTTTTTTCTAAAGGATTTTAACAGGGGGTTAAACTACATTTTGCTAGAATTTTTTTAATAAGTATTTTATTCAGCAAGGTAATCCAAACCAGACTAATAAATGTATCCACGTCGTTCTTCCAATTAGTGGTGTATCCGGTAGAATTCAAACGAGACAACCTTCCTTAGAGTCTAACTTGAAAATGTGAGGAGATAATGAACGATAGGACTCCGATCTTTTAGACAGGTGGTCTAAAGTTGACATCCTGGATATTTAAACCCATGTAAGGAGAGGAGATCTCTACGAGGGTTATAGGATTCAAAGAACCCGGACTACCCTTCACTGTGATGAAACGTTGATATTCCTACCTTTAGGACATTCGGTCCGGTCAAAAAGATCTTCCCGAAACATCGGAAAACCAAGGTATTTTAGTTTGAATCAGGAAATTTACATTAAACAATATGGACTAATTGTCGTAGCAACAATTTATACTTTAAGGTCCGTTCAAGAACCAACGTATTCGTTAAAAGGTTAAGATAGAATCATTTTCTTCTTTTCTAAGAATGACGTAGATACGTTTATCGGGTATAACGGTACTTTTCATTCCTCCGAGTTACTCGAAGACTTAAACTCTCCACTCTTCCTCGAGTAGATTTCATCATCTTCAAGTTACAGGAATAAAAGACCCCCAAAATCCTTATAAGTCAAGGACATTCACGAGTAAAGAGATACATTCAGTTAGTCTTGTCTCAAGGAAACTCTAAAATGGTAGACTAGATAATTATGGTGGACCTCTGTTATTTGTAAGATGTAAGTATTACTCTTTATTTCTGGAAAGACTTAATGTCTATGTATCCGTAAGTTACTATTTTCACTTTCTCCTCTCACTTTTTCAACCGAATTTCGAGTTGTAAGTCTTTTGATTCTAGTACCGTAGACCAGGGTAGTGAAGTACCCTTTATCTACCCCTTTGTCATCTTTGTCCCAGTCTGAAATAAAACCCCCCGAGGTTTTAGTGACGTCTATCACTAAAGTCGGTACTTTAATTTTCTGCGAATGAGGAACCTTCCTTTCAATACTAGTTGGACCTATCGTCTCTATAACGAAACGGTTGTTTCCAGGTAGATCAGTTCCGATACCAAAAAGGTCACCAGTACATACCTACACTCTCAACCTGACACTTCTTTCGACTCACGACTTCTTAACTACGAAAACTTGACACCACGACCTCTTCTGAGAACTTTCTCAGGGAACCTCACGTTCCTCTAGGTTGGTCAGGTAGGATTTCCTCTGGTCAGGACCCACAAGTAACCTTCCTGACTCCGACTCCGACTTTGAGGTTATGAAACCGGTAGACTACGTTTTCCAACTGAGTAACCTTTTCGGAGACTACGACCCTCCCTAACCCCCGTCCTCCTCTACCCCTACTGTTCTCCTACTCTACCGACCTACCGTAGTGACTGAGCTACGTGTACTCAAACCCACTTGGGGCCCTCGACCACTACCTGTCCCTCCGGACCGCACGACGCTAAGTACCCCAGCGTTTCTCAACCTGTACTGACTCACTGACTTGACTTGACTTGACTACTCTAGATCCTTAACATTTAATCAACGTCATTATGATGGGTACAACGGGTCAATGTGATTTTGTTAGATAAACCCGTAAGTGTAGAAAACCATTATACTCTTTACAGATTTTCCTTGAGAAAATTTTTTTTATTTTACATTGAGTAATATTGTTGTCTTTATGCTAAAGTTCGTGTATCTAAAAGAAAGAAAGTCTTGGTTTCTAGAGGAATTAATACCTGACACATGGACTAAAGAGACTTAAAATTTTTCTTATGGTTATAATCTAGCGTACATGTGGGCACCACCTAAGTACAGTTACATACCGTTTTGGTTATGTCATAACATTTCACTTTATTTCATTTTTATTTTTAAATTTCATATTTTTTTTTTAATCCTTGTTTTTTTTTTTTTTTCTTTTACGGTACTACATATTTCTTCAAAAACAAACGTAACCTTCATATAAAGATAGAACTTTAATGGTATCATGTTCAAATAAAGTTTTATGGTGATAATCTTTACGGTAGAAAAAAGGAAGCCAACAATCTTTTTATCTATCCTGTGTATGATACCGATAAAAAAGTACGTTTCCTAACTCCGTGATTTACATGAGAGTGTTTATTTCATTAGTTATCTCTTTCAATTGTAAACACTTTAAATATCTCAAGTCTGAAACACCTTCAGGAACTTTAATTTGAGTATAAGGAGATTGGAAGGAAAAATCCCCAAAATTCATACTATCTTGCTCCTAACTAAGGTGGTCGTCGTTTTTAATGGAAAGTCTTAGGTGGATAATATGGGTCTCGCCGAGGAGACGTAGCCAAAGTACTTCCTGCATTCTAAAACCGATGGCCATTCTGTGCGAAGAATCAACCCCTATCTGTCTTTAATGGTTTTCGATGAGAAGATCATAGGTTGAAAATAGAAGTCATTATCCTGTCTGAATTTGAACATTACCAAGACTCAACGTCAAATGACTTATTTCGTTGAAATCAGAAAAACACTTTATGGATGAATCCCGGACACAAAAGATACACACTCTTTCAACCATAAAAATTCCCTAAACGTCGAACCAACCCTTTTATTCTGTCTATATTATTTTTTTAATTATTGTTATGTATCGTAATGTGTGATTTTTGGTTTACCTACAATTTCAGATCATGACACTCATAAGTCTTACTAATGACTCTCCACTTTGTTATCTTCTGAAGTTTCTCCTCCGACCGGTCTTATCCTTTTTTCGTGGGTGGATTCATAGATGATTCACCAACGTCTTGGAGTCCGTTCAGTAAATGAAAGAGTCCCGGAGTCGAAACAGTCAATATTTTACTCCCCAAAACCGATTATTTAAGTAGACGAGTTGTTCATAAACAACTTACGAACGAAATAGGTTCCATCAACCCCTAGACTGTCTCTTTTATTCAGTTAGTATACATAAGAACACCACGAATGTAAGATCATCTTCTATATCTATTATTAGTCCGTTCATTTACTCTTAAATTCGATTCCTGTTCACGATCTTTATTTTATTGTACCTGACTCTTACTATTTTACTTCACTAATGAAACAAACCCTCCCTTCCCAGTCCCTTACATAGAACCTTCTACAACTCTAGGTTTACTACTCTTCCTTGGTCAGTATATTTCTAGATCCCTTCTCATAAAGTCTACATCCTGTCTTGACCGTATTACCGGTTCCCCTAATTCCTCCCTCATTCGTTCTTACGATACCCCGACCTTCCGGTTCTCTTCCTTCTCTATTACAACCTCTCCATCTCTTCTGACCTACTACATCCCATCTTGTCTCTGGTGCTCAACAGAAGTTCCAACTAAGAAGGGATGAAGGTGTCATTAACTCAGTACCCACCCGTGTACAGTCGAACTGGTCTCTATAAAGATCAGAAGGAAAGTCGATCGACTTGAACCTTTGAAGGAAGGTCCAAGACCTGTCACTCTTACATTCGTCTTCCCCTTTCCCTTTGAAGACCCGCACCAAAGAAGAAAAGTAAAAAGATAGAGACTGATCGACCCTACTTCTATATATACTACCCGTTCGTGAAACCTCAGTTTTTACCTTGAGGTCCAAGTCAGACCGGTTCTATGGCACGGATGGATCCTGAGAAGGAAAGTTGGAAACACACTTTCTCTTTATTTGAGAATTAAACAAATTCGGTAAATCATACAGAATTCTAGAGAGAAAAATTTTCGGAATGTGACATCGTCTTGGTCGTTCCGTAGGAAAGTTTAGTACTACTCCTTAACCTAAGTTAGGATTAATGTCACTCTTTAGTGACTTTTCAAATTTGTCCTCCTACTCCACTAGACTAAATATAGAATTATTCTGGTACTACTCACGAAATGTCTATTACTCAGTATGTCCTTGTACTCATCTTGGTTCTTCTGATCAATTTTCTGACAAAATCATTTGGTCCACTCTTTACTACCACTTAAATTCCTCCTACCATAGTCACCTATACTCCTCTTCATTTGTTTAAGTGCAATATAAAATAAAATCTCCATCTCGGTACTCCTTACTGACTCTCTTTATTTCTCACCGACTGTCTATCCTCACTCCTTTTCTCTCCGTAGTCCCTACTTATACATACTTACTTATACCTACTTGTATGGGGTTAAAACATAGGTAAGATGACAACTACCCTTAAAATCACCAAATATGGTATGTCGATAATCCCCATTATGGTGATACTTGTAAGAACATATACAGAAAATTACATTTATATATATGTGGGACGAGAACCTATGTATAATTTTTCTTAACGACTCCGTACCCCATTTGTATACGAGTCTAAATCGTCTATTGTGGTTTACCGAAACGTTCCACAAATATGACTAAATAAAAGAATGATCGTCATATACTATTAAGGTTTACTATATATAGAAACAGTTGTGAACTATAAAAGAAAAGAAACAAATAACGAAACGGTGGGACTTCTAACAACACCATATAGAAACACTCAAATTAAAGATAAAGGGATTACTGGTTATTTCAATTTCTCAAACACCGCAAAAAAAACTATACACATAACGAGTAAACTCATAGAAGAAAACATTTGACTGAACTTTGAAGTTGTAAAAAAATTTACCCAACAAAAAGAACCAATAAATATCATAATACGTACATAGGACCTAAGATTAGACAATAGTCAATATCCCCTGACCTTACGTTTTTGTCCTTCAGTTCTTTGTGGACCTCATTGTCCGTTTAAACCGGAACCTTATGCCTTACTTCGTCCCGTTTCCGATTATCTCAAAAGGGTTCTCTTGCGTGACCAGTATCGTTTGCAAGAGAAGGTTGTTGTGCTCTCTTCTGTGATGTGTACCTGTAGTGGTCAACCAGTTGTGGCTTCAGTCTAACTAATATAAGAAACGTCGATTTCTACCTCTTCGAGATATGTCAGTCGTTTTTGTTCTGACCCTCGACTGACACCGAGTCTAGTACTTGAGGAATAACGGTTTAAGTCTGAATTTAACTTCATCCCTTTTGGTGATCTGGTAAGTCCATACTGGTTTTAGTTTAGGGATTGCTAATATGTCACCTTCACTCTTTATCTAAGTCCCCTAATCTAGACTATTCGTCTCACGAACTACTTGATACCCGTCTCCAAACACTGTAACATGTCCTCTGTCCCTCGTTCAGGTAGGGGTTCCTTTTCTTTACGTTTTTTCCGTTTTACCAACAGACTCCTCCGGAATTTTATCGACACTTTTCTTCTCTTCGTTTTTCGTTTCCTCTTTTCCTTTCTATGTGGGTAAACTTACGTCTCAAGGTTTCTTATCGTTCCTCTCGATTCTTTCGGAAGGAGTCACTAATCACGTTTCTTTATCTCCTTTTGTCGTCTTACCCTTTCTGATCTCTAGAGAAGTTCTTTTAATCTCTATGGCTCCCTTGTAAAGTACGTTTCTACCCGAGTTATATTCTGTCTTTACTATACCTGGATTGTCTTCGTCTTCTATAATTCTTCTCCACCGTTCTTATGTGTCTTCTTCACATGTTTTTTCTAGAAGTGCTGGGTCCATTAGTGCTACCACACTAGTGAGTGGATCTCGGTCTGTAGGACCTTACACTTCAGTTCACTCGGAATCCTTCGTAGTGACGCTTGTTTCGATCATTTTCACTACCTTAAGGTCAACTCGATAAAGTTTAGGAGTTTCTATTAAGACACTTTCCCGACATTAGTTATACGGTCGTTTAAACCTTTTGAGTCGTCACCGGTGTCCCGACCTTTTCCAGTCAAAAGTAAGATTAGGGTTTCTTTCCGTTACGGTTTCTTACGAGTTTGATGGTGTTTTAACGTGAGTAGAGTGTACGATCAGCCTGTGTTGACTCACTCAAGTGAAAGTGAAAAGGAAAGGACGTAACCTCTTCCTTTACCGTCGGACGAGGTCACAAGAATGGACCTCTTAGGGTCGCTGCCCCCTCGGACTACCCGACAGATACCCCAACGTGTCTCAGCCTGTACTGACTTCGTTGAATCGTCGTCGTCGTGGTCGTCGTGTGCGATCATTTCATTACGAGTTTTAAGAGGTTCAGTCCGAAGTCGTTATACACTTGGCACTTGAAGGTCTACAAGTTCGACCAAAATCTTTTCCGTCTCTTTGGTCTGTAGTTTAACGGTTGTAGACAACCTAGTATTTTTTTCGTTCTCTCAACGTCTTTTTGTAGATAAAGACGAAATAACTGATACGGTTTCGGAAACTGACACACCTAGTGTTATTTGACACCTTTTAAGACTCTCTCTACCCTTATGGTCTGATGGACTGGACGGAGAACTCTTAAGACATACGTCCAGTCCTTCGTTGTCAATCTTGACCTGTACCTTGTTGTCTGACCAAGGTTTGTCCTTTTTCTTATGCAGTTCCGACATATAACAGTGGGACGAATAAATTGAAAATACGTCTCATGTAGTACTCTTTACGAGCCGACCTACTTTGTGTTCGACCTTAGATTATTGGTGTCTATACGTCTACTGTGATGAGAATACCGTCTTTCACTACTTCTTGATTTCTCTGAGAACTACTTTCACCTCTCACTTTTGCAACCGAATTTCGAGTTTTAAGTCTTTTGCTTCTAGGTCAGCTAGTGAAGTACTCTTTATCTACCCCTTTTCCACCTTTGTCACAGTCTGAAATAAAAAACCCGAGGTCTTAGTGACGTCTACAACTGACGTCGGTACTTTAATTTTTTGTGTATGTGGAACCTTCTTTTCAATATTTGTTGGATCTGTTGTAAAATTTTTCGTCTCTGTAATGAAACGGTTGTTTTCAGACTGAAGTTTCGATACCAAAAAGGTCACCAGTACACACCTACACTCTCAACCTGACACTTCTTTCAACTCACGGCTTCTTCACTACGAAAACTTGATACCACAACCTCTTCTGAGAAATCTCATGGAACCTGACGTTCCTCTAGGATGGTCAGGTAGGATTTCCTTTAGTCAGGACTTATACGTAACTTTCCTGACTACAACTTCGACTTTGAGGTTATTAAACCGGTGGACTACTCTTATCGACTAAGTAACCTTTCTCTGGGACTACGACCCTTTCTGACTTCCGTCTTCCTCTTCCCAGCTGTCTCCTACTCTACCAACCTACCGTAGTGGCTGAGTTACCCGTACTCAAAGTCATTTGAGGCCCTCAAGCACTGCCTGTCCCTCCGGACCGCACGACGTCAGGTACCCTAGTGTTTCTCAGCCTGTACTGACTCGCTGATTTGACTTGACTTGACTATAATACTTTTTAAAAAAGATGAGACACCGAACCGTAAAGTAATAGAATGACCACAGAAACAAAAATTGATTTTAAAATTTAAATAATTAAAAAAATTTTCAAACCGAGACGACTCAGAAAAGACGACACACTCCCGAAAGAAATCAACGTCACGTGACCGAAGAGTGACACCACCGAAGAGAACTCCGTCTCGTCTCCAAGACCTTCCGTACCCGAAGTCATCAACACCTGTGTCCGAGTCATCAACGCCGTGTGTCCGAATCAACGGGACGTCATACACCTTAGAAGGGTCTAATCCCTAGTTTGACCACAGGAAACATAACCGTCCACCTAAGAAATGGTGACCTGGTGGTCCTTTCAGGACAAAAATTGACTTGAAAACTAAAACTCTATTAACATCTAAGTGTACGTTAACATTCATTATTATATCCGTCTAGGAAACGTGAGAATTGAGTCAAAGGGGTATCATCGTATAACGGTTTGATGTCATGTTATACTGTTGACTTTATAACTATGTCACTTCTATATCTTGTAAAGGAGATCGAGTACCTAAGGAGCACAATAGGCGATTATCGGTGTCCGTGCAGGGAGGTGGGGGATGAGGAAATTTGGGACCGTTGTTGATTAGACAAGAGATAAAGTCCTTAAAATAGTAAAGTTTATACAATCTATTTACCTGAGAATGTCATACATTGGAAAACCTTAACAGAAAAAGTGAGTTGTATTGAGAAACTTCTAAATTAGGTCCAACAACGAATATAGTCATCAAATAAGGAAAAACAACGACTGATCATTGGGTGTCATACTCTGATGGTGTTGACAATTTGACAAGTGGACAATTTCCTACATACCCAACAAAGGTCGAAAACCACTGATACTTATTTCAACGACATTTGGAAACACATGTCGAAAAATATACTTGGACGTAACAGTAAAGAAAACCTGTTTAAGGGTCCTCGTATTAACGACCTAGAGTACCATCAACGTACGAATAAAGGAGGTGTATGTAAATCTCGATATAGTCTGCCACAATACTAAAGATAAAGTTTGTAGTTTATATTGAATATTTTGAGTTCTTCTTTTTCCTTCAGGTTACAAAAATGGGTATAAAAACGAAATGACACAAAAGAAGAAAAGTCTACAAGGTTTTAAGAAAGAAATTAGTAAAAGTTAGATAAATCTCATACATCGGTGACAAATTCCAGACTCATTTGTTATAACGAGGAATTCTCATTATAACGTAGCCTTGGACCTTACAATCCAGGTACTTAGTTCCGTTTAACTTTCACCAGTTTGTCCTCTACAGTTCTCACTTGTATCTGTGAAGTCCTTAGTCGTTTGATTTTACCTGACCTTACCCACTTAAATTAAGTCTACTGGTAATGTAGATGATGACACCCGTCCTTAGGGAATCTTCTTTACCTAATCGGTAGTATCAGTCGTTTTCTCAGGTTTTACGTCATGAACCTACGTTAGAGTTTTTGTTGTCTCACTAGAGACAAGCAAAGATTCCGATTGGTAAGTTATAGTGTCATTAGGTTCAGATACGGGGTTGGTCATTATGACTTCTTCGACTTGAACTTGCCAAGATACTTCTGGATGTTCTGGAAGATCTTGATTGTGTGTTTTTTCTACAGGAAAAGTAATATCCCCGACCTTGCGTTTTCATGCCTTAGTTCTTTATGAACCTCATTGTCCGTTTAAACCGGAACCTCATATTTTACTTCGTCCCGTTTCCGATTGTCTTAAAATGGTTCTCTTGTGTGACCAGTATCGTTTGTGAGAGAAGGTTGTTGTGTTCTCTTCTGCGATGTGTACCTGTAGTGGTCTACCAGGTGTGACTTCAGTCTAACGAATATAAGAAACGTCGGTTTCTACCTCTTCAGGATATATCAGTCGTTTTCGTTCTGACCCTCGACTGACACCGAGTCTGGTACTTGAGGAATAACGGTTTAAGTCTGAATTTAACTTCATCCATCCCTTTTGGTGATCTGGTAAGTCCATATTGGCTTAGTCTAGGGAACACTAATATGTCACCTTCACTCTTTATCTAAGTTCCCTAATCTAGACTATCTGTCTCACGAATCACTTGATACCTGTCTCCAAACACTGTAACATGTCCTCTGTCCCTCGTTCAGGTAGGGGTTCCTTTTCTTTACGTTTTTTCCGTTTTACCAACAGACTCCTCCGGAATTTTATCGACACTTTTCTTCTCTTCGTTTTCCGTTTCCTCTTTTCCTTTCTATGTGGGTAAACTTACGTCTCAAGGTTTCTTATCGTTCCTCTCTATTCTTCCGGAAGGACTCGTTCGTAACATTTCTTTATCTCCTTTTGTTATCTTACCCTTTCAGATTTCTATAGAAGTTCTTTTAATCTCTATGATTCCCTTGTAAAGTACGTTTCTACCCGTGTTATTTCCTGTCTTTACTATACCTGGATTGTCTTCGTCTTCTATAATTCTTCTCCACCGTTCTTATGTGTCTTCTTGATATGTTTTTGCTAGAAGTGCTGGGTCTAACAACTTCGGTCCGAAGTTGTCATACACTTGGCACTTGAAGGTCTAGTTCGACCTAAATCTTTTCCGTCTCCTTGGTCTCTAGTTTAAGGGTTGTAGGCAACCTAGTTGTTTTTTCGTTCTCTCAAGGTCCTTATGTATATAAAAACGAAATAACTGATACAGTTTCGAAAACACACCTGGTGTTGTTTGAGACCTTTTAAGAATATCTCTATCCTCATAGTCTGGTGGACTGGACGGACGGAGAACTCTTTAGACATACGTCCAGTTCTTCGTTGTCAATCTTGACCTGTACCTTGTTGTCTGACCAAGATTTATCCCTTTCGTCATACAGTTCCGACATATAACAGTAGGACGAATAAATTGAATATACGTCTCATGTAGTACTCTTTGCGACCCGACCTGCTTCGTGTTCGACCTTAGTTCTAACGACCCTCTTTATAATTATTGGAGTCTACACGTCTACTGTGGTGGGAATACCGTCTTTCACTTCTTCTTGATTTCTCGGAGAACTACTTTCACTTTCTCCTCTCACTTTTTCAACCGAATTTCAAGTTGTAAGTCTTTTGATTCTAGTACCATAGACCAGGGTAGTGAAGTACCGTTTATCTACCCATTTGTCACCTTTGTCACTGTATTAAAAAAACACAAGGTTTTAGTGACGTCTACCAATGACGTCGGTACTTTAATTTTCTACGAATGAGGAAATTTCTTTTCAATACTGGTTCGATCTGTTGGACAATTTTGTGTCTCTGTAATGAGACGACTGTTTTCAGGTTGATCAGTTTCGACACCAAAAAGGTCATCAGTATACGTCTACACTCTCAACCTGATATTCTTTCGACTCGTGGGTTCTCAACTGTGAAAACTTGACACTACAACCTCTTCTGAGAACTTTCAGGGAACCTGGTGTTCCTCTAGGTTTGTCAGGTAGGCTTTCGTTTAGTGAGTACTTACAAGTAACCTTCCTGACTACAACGTCGACTTTGAGGTTATGAAACCGGTGTACTACTCTTCTTGACTGAGTAAACTTTTCTGGGACTACAACCCTTTTGCACTTCCGTCTTCCTCTTCCCCTGCTGTCTCCTACTCTACCAACCTACCGTAGTGACTGAGCTATCTGTACTCAAACTCGTTCAAGGTCCCAACCACTACCTGTCCCACCGGACCGTACGACGTCAGGTACCCCAGTGTTTCTTAGTCGGTGCTGACTCGCTAACTTGACTTGACTCCCAGTCCCATGATCACTATTTAATAGAAGTATAAAGAAGTAGAATCTGACAGAACTAAAGAGGAAATAAAGGATTTCCTATAAAAGTGATCGAAATCCTAAGACCCAACTGTCACGAAAAGAATGTCGTAAACTTTTTTGAAACACGGTGAAGGGAAGAGAAGGTACCAAAGACAACTCTTTAGGTGACAGGAAAAAAAAAAGACGACATCCATCCATTCCACAACGAAAAAAAGAGGACAAAGGTTCTAAAAAGAGACAGAAATCAAAAATACTTCAGAACTGGTATAGAATTGCACCTAAAGAAACCAAAATAGAACCCTAACCGAGTGGAAGATATCTCAACACACAAAACGGTTTAAACCCTCCAAAAGTCGGTAATAAAAAAACTCATGTAAAAAAAAAAAAAAGTCGAAACGGGAGATAACGGAGAGAAATATCCGATGTACTATGTTTACAATCTAGAGAACCATCTTAGGGTGTCCAGGAACTCCGAGACAAGTAAAGGGACGGGGTGGGGCAGAGAAAAGAGAGGTAACAAGTCTAACCCATTAAAGATAAAAAAACAGAAGATCAAGTGACTAAATGGACAGGAGATGTAAGACGACAACTCGGTAGGTGACTTAAAACATAAATCTACTGACATAAAAAGACAAGGTTTTAAAGTTAAACAATTTTTTTTACATGTGAATTTTTACCAATTCTACTATTTACACACCACACACCAACAAAAAAAAAAAAAACGACGTGACGTGTCGACACCCTAAAATCAAGGACCTGGTACCTAACTTGGGTCCGGTACCGTCACTTTGGTGGTTTAGGATTGGTGACTTTGTGGTCCCTTAAGGAACAATACACATGAAATTGTCTTAATTTTTAAGTGAAACCAAGGGGGAATGTATAAGACAAAAGAAACACCTCTGAAAGATAAAGAAACGACTCTAAAATATAATAAAGTAAACAAAGTACATAAAGACATTAACGAACACCTAGTAAAAATACTACCAACGAAATTTTAAAAACAGTCCATTAAATTCGAAAGACAGTAGAGTCACAACCATAGATAAGGAACAGAAAAAAGTAAGTCAAGGACCAAGAACCATACCACTCACTAGGAGTTATCTTTGAAACTGTAACACCTATAACATTCTGAGACCAAGAATAAATTTAGACAAAATCGACTAAGGGGACTATGGGGACAATTAAGAGATACGGGAACTCTTTATTCGGTTTAATCGATGTTATATAGTAGGACACATACGTAACGACCTAAAGTAAACGATTATAAGACAAATGGTAACAAGTCCCCATTCCAACAGGATTTAAAAAGGAAAGGATACAAAAGGAAACCTAAATCATCGGACCACTCGAAACGGAGTCACTCACCTTTTTACAGATAAGTCCAGGAAACGAGTAAATTTTTAATCTCAATAAACAAAAAAACGACAATTCAACGTACTCAAAGACGATACATAATATATATATACATATAAATAGTAGTGTTACATGTGAAATTTATAGAATATTAAAGAAAAAAGTTAATAGGAAGTTATTCCGATATTAAAATTTTTTATCTTCCTTGTTTATTTATTATACTTTTGCTTTTTTACGTCTTTGACGTCTATCTGTAAATTTTTATTATACTATTGTTACAGTTATGTAAAAATTTTTTACTTTTAAAAGGATTTTTAGAATTAATGAATTCAATTAAGTTCTTTTTTTTATCCTTTGAATTTCTTTTGTTATGGTAATCTTTTAAACTGAACCATCCATTTTTATACACAGAATGTCTACCTGTACACGTATGAACGTGTGTGTGTGTGTGTTTGTATCGTTTGTTTCTTCCGGAGTCCAGAAAATATCCGTTCGAAATGGTCAAAATTTCTAGTCCATTAAGAATATAATTTACGGTATCACTTTGTTTTCTTCCACTCGAACGGTCGACTAAAATACTTCGATGATATTGAAACCATGGTTTTGATCTACTCCTGTCACGTTCTTTTTTACAGATTTAGTTAGAATCCTTGTATTTTTTATTGTAAGATTTATGTCCAATCGTCATACTGATATTGCACATTTTATATATTGGTCGTCCTTTGACGACACATTGTATCCCTCGGGTCGGACCACGAGGCACTGTCGGATCTTCTCACTTTACACCCCCCTCCCCCTGAGCTCTCCCTCCCTCATACATGTTGGTCGTATTTTCGGGCTAAGTATACCTAATAACATCTCTGGCGGTGTTGTGACATTTCGTTCATAGCAGGCTTTTATTTTTCCATCGTCATACAAAAATGCAAGTAGTATTAGTTCCTACCTATACACCGTCTAAGTTGTAATCTTTTTAGCTTGTTATATCAAGTCGTGTAATTGTCTAATTATTTCTTTTTGAGATACTAGTAGAATTATGTGTAGTTTCAAATTTTTAACATTTTGTGTTAAGTTGTAATTATTATTCTCTTTTAGAAGACCCGTCTTTTCTTCATCTTCTCTTAAAACACTTGAACTAACAACAGAAGTTGGTTTTCGGGTTTCGTTTGTCACAAGAATCATCCCTCCGAAATCTTCATAAGACAACCATAAAGAAGTAATTTTCGTCTCTGTCAAGTTCCTACTGGTGACGACGGGAGTCAGAATGACGGCAGTTACAACCTGTAACAGGGACTCTGGGATCGTGTACGTTATTCTCCTTCACACCATACCTCGCTTCCTCGTCCTCCCTTCCCATGGGTAGTCCGTACATACACTGACGTTGATAGTCTTTGGGATAGATCGTCCCGAATTTGTCACTCAAGTAAACAGAGTATTCCTTAGTCCTTCATCCCTTTGATCGCTACTACCACGAATATGTGTCGCAACATTGTTGAGAGAAAGGCGAAATGGAAGAAATCGAAAGTAAGTAGGTGGAGTGTCGAGATTTTACTGAGGACGTCTAAACACGGAATTGTACGAGTAAGGTCCGTCCTTCTCCCCCTTTATCATCGTGGTCAGAGAAGGGACTTCGGGAACTTGCCCGGAGGGAAGTGAAGAGTGACCAGTGTGCCGGTGACAATTTCTGTTCTTTCCGACTTCCACTTACACGTTCATATTCTAATCCTAATCATAATCCTAACCCTTGTATTTACTTTATGAATCATAATAACTAATACGAACCAGATTAGGTAAGTACTTTAAGACAAGAAACTTTATATAAATTATAGACCCCGAGTGAATTTTATAATGAACAACAAATAGATGTCAAATTTAAATTGACGTATGGGAAATTTTTTTTAACAAAAGGATTTAGACCTTTGGGATCTTCGACCCCTACAACTATGGGACTTTTTTTCAACTCCAAGATTTTAATCGTTCCTTTTTTCACTCTACCGAAGAACCCTTCGTGTATTGTTATTTAACGATGGTATTCTTAGTATGTTTATAAAGGTCTTTCTGTTCTAAAAAAAAGGGGGCTGTAACTCCGATTTAAATGGGATGTCTAAAAAGTCTTACCTTTGACTCATCGTCTTATCCGTCACAGAATCCTACGTCTGTAAGTAGTTTACGTACATAGGGTATTTCAAGTTCCGGTATACTTCAATATTTAAATTACTATCATAAAGACGTCCATTGTTTCTTTTTGGAGGTTTTTAAAAAAATCTCTATTGGTAATTGGTACCTAATAGGTACACTTTAACGTTAGTATAGAAATAGGATGGTTTAAAGTCACTTTAAAATTATTTAAGGAAATTTTTCCTTAATTATTTAAATTAAATTATTTAAGGAAATTTTTAATACGGGTGACGTGTTGATGATAAAACAAAGTAGTACCATCAAATCGTTATTCAGAGTAAACAGACGTCCTTGGACTTTCAATTTGTTTTTCATATGACTTCAACGTCTATTATCCTTTTTGTCCGAAATACCCACTTAGACTTAAGTATGATAGGAGTCATAAGTCACAGTTGACTGGAAGTTTCAATCACTCGGTTCAAGTTCACCTTTGACCCACCCTCTCGTGTCTTCAGTTCCGTTTTTGAACATCCTACTTTTACCACAGAAGTGTGTGATGTCAGCAGGGAGACTCAGGTGTCCCCTAAAAACCAAGGTCCTGGACGGTACCTATGGTTTTAGACGTCTACGAGTTCACAGAAGATATTTTACCGTAACGCGTCAACCGGGATAAATAAAGACCCAAGACACAGACACCTAAGTCGGTTGGCACCTATCTTTAACCAACTTAGACACTACGTCTTAGGTAACATATCGGTCAACATACCGGTTAACGGATTGGAACCCCTTCCACCACCCGTCAGAGTGTCATATCCTCCTAACGACCTTCGTCTTTTTGGTCTTTCCACCATTTTATCCCAAACAGGTTACGTTTCAGAAGACACCTCCACTAGAGATCACGAGTCTGTCACCTTAAGGACGATGAAAAATCCTCTACCGACGTCTGTAAGGGACGTCGGATGAACTCCGTCACACTCTCTTGGTTCACGAGTTTCACCTTAAGATGTGACATATACCTATACGACATAAATTTCTTTCACTTTCAACGAGTCAGCACAGGCTGAGACGTTGTGATACTTTAAGAGATCCGGTCTTATGACCTCACCCATCGGATAGGGAAGAGGTCCCCTAGAAGGGTTGGGTCCTTAGTTTGGTCCCAGAGGACGTAACGTCCACCTAAGAAATGGACTCGATAGTCCCTTCGGTTTCAAATGATGGAGGAAACTCGACCTTAGTTTGGTCGCTGGATTCCTACTGTCGTCGAATAGTGGAAATGTCAGGAGACGAGATGGTCGACTCGATAGTTTCCCACGACTGTAAACTTCTCATGGACAATTAAGAAAGATTCTAACAACAATCTCTTGACTGCCTTTTCCCCACCTGATTCCTTTACTCATCTTTCTTCGGAGTGAAGAAACCGAGTTAATTGATACATTTATTTAACAAACAAGAGAAAGAATTTTTCTCGTCACATTCCTAAAAAGAGAGGACTCTTACAGTCTAAACTCGACAAAACATTTCCGTCGACAGAAACGACTCTGGGATCGTGCACGTTATTCTCTTTCGTACCATATCTCTCCATATATATCAACGGACGGTCCGTTGTCCTCTCTAAGCTGAAGAGAATGTTCGTAATAGATCGTACATCCGAATGGAGGTGATACCTGATCTACACAAGAGGTTTTCAAACAACGAATATCTAAATAAGGTTTTTGTTATAAATGAACACAAAGAGTGAACGAAATAAATGGGGTTCGGAGAATTTAAGAAATCTTAACAGAAAAATTTACTAATATGTAATGTTACCAGGTAGGATATATATCAATGACCTTTTCCTTTACCGTTGGGTAAGGTCATAAGAACGGACCTCTTAGGGTACCTGTCTCCTTTGACCGACCGATACCCCAGTGTTCTCAGCCTGTGCTGAATCGCTGATTGGGTTGGTAGGACATGGAAATCTGGCTTGAACCCTTATGTCGATAATTTTCTTTAGAATCTCACTTTGTAAAATATTCTGTTTCTATTGAAAGGTTTAACGAAAGAAATTTTTACACGGAGAAAGAGATTATTCAAACGTATCCCCTCAACTGGAATATAAGACTACCTTGACACCGAGAAGGTACGAGAAACGAAAGGAAAACTTCGGTTACTAGTGTTTACAAAGTAACTTAACTATGTTCTTACTGACCATCACTTGTCACTTAGCCACTGTCTCGGTCGACTGAAAATTCCACGTTTGGGTTGTCGTAGTTGGGTTACTTAGTCAGAGAGAAAAACCTTCTCCATTGCGAAGAAGTGGAGACAGGTGTCGGGGCAAACGACGTGGGGTCTCTTGTCTCAGTTAAGGTCTCCTTTACTTCGGACAGAGAGAGTTCTCTGTCTCTAGTTTCCATAAGTATGAGGATTGATTATTTTATTTTAACAAGATTAAATGTTATAGGAGTCACTCTAAAAACCATTATACGCGTACAATATCTCAACATACAAAGAGTATTTTGATTTATAATAAAGACGACGACGACCCTACGTAAACTAAAATTTTCCCTTCTAACAAGACGTTCATTTGAGATGGTACTGTTATAGTCATCCTAGATTTTTTAAGTCAGTACAAGGTAACAAAGATCTGATTGACTGAGTCAAGTAGAGATGACGATAGACCAGTTCCCGGGTCCTCAGGCCTTATGTTTCGAAAGATATGTTTAAACACAAGGTACCCCATATAATAACACACGACACACGATATTCATGACACGAATCATTGAGTCAGTACAGGCTGAGACTCTGGGGTACCTAACATCGGGCGGTCCGAGGAGTCAGGTACTTCTAAGAGGTTCGTTCTTATGACCTCAAACAACGGTACGGGAGGAGGTCCCATGGAAGGGTTGGGTCTCTAACTTGGGTCCAGAGGACGTAACGTCCGTCTAAGAAATGGCAGACTCGGTGGTCCCTTCGTACAATAACACTTCAAAGGAAATAGCAATTCGCATCCTATTATCTTGTTCAAGGGGTCAAAATCTGTCTATAGAATTACGCCTTCCCTTTCCCTGAGATAAGAGACTGGAACCCTGGAGTCTCATGTTACGAGTAGGGTCACCTCTAAGAGGACCAAATTTCCACGACCTGAAAATATCGAACGAAAGAATACAAATACTCGGTGTCTGTCTGAACACTATTAACTTTGAAAAGTCGTATCTTCCTCTGTCGACCGTCACAAAAAGAAAAAAGAAAAAAAGACCCGAATGGGATACCCCAGTACAAATGTCGACGAGGGTAAATTTTTTTTTTACTTTCGTCTTAACTATTTACTGTGTCTTCTTTAATTAGGGTGACACAGATGTATCAGTTGACAATGGACAAGAAACATCTGGAACAGAAAATTGTAGGTGCAGAAGGAGTTCTACAAAAGTGACATAAACATCGTGCCCACCCGACACAGAGGAATTCTCTAAAGGTTCGACAAATACATCGTCATACAGTACACTGTGGGGTCAACGGTACCGTTTATAAACACAAAGCACTTTTTACACCCAATTTTTTTTTTAAGTTACATTTACCGGTTTAGGGTTTTGTCTGTCCGGAAGTCCGATCACAAACCGGACGTGGTAGTAACAAAGATAGAGTCGACAAATTGTCCGACACACACGTTCCGGTACCCGATTGCACGTATTACCCTTGTCCGCCCGTGTGGACAAAACGAAGAGTGGCACAACCGTGAGAGTCCGAGGTGTCAAATATCCATTGTCTCGATGTCCATTACATTTATACTGATTCAAAATAGGTCACTCGCCTTGTGGAGTTTTTTTTTTAAAAAAAAAAAACATTTATTACTGTAAAGGACTCACGACTAATTGGGACGGAAATTAAAGGACAGATGACTGAAGTGGTTCGAAAGGGGATCACGATTTTCGTCATTATAGATTTCTAAAAGGATTATCAGGGCTCAACGATGTAAAGACTTAACTGAGAAATTACCATTTACTTTAATAAGTATCAGAGACACCTTTCACAGGATCGCACCTTCAACTTTCCGATTCTCCTTCTGACACTATCCGGACCGGAGCACTATTTGGGTCTTGTCTCGAACCTAGTCAGGGGTGGTGGCCCGTCACTCCACGGTGTATCTATTCGGGAAAGGACTTTTACCTTGAACCGTAGACTAATATCAACCAGCAAAAATCATAAATAAAACAGTTTGAGAAAGAAGTTTCGTTTGTCCCGACAACCGTTCGTCGCGTAGTGACAGACCCCCACCCCTTCCAGAAAGATTAATAATCGAGGACGGACGGACCTTTCTCCCTTGTCCGACCGGGTCGTCCCTTTCGACCCCTTCACCCCCCTCCCCCTCTGGGACACGGAAGATAAACGAAACATTTTAATGGGTACTCTCAGTAAAACTAAATTTGACACAGACAAGAAGTAACATCACCTTTCCGTCTTTCAGTTCTCCTATAGTACTATTCTTCCAGACATTAAAGACACTGATCAACTCTAAACCCCAGACAGTGGACTACAGGGAAGGAAAACGAAGTCCCGTCTTCATACCCTCCGCCCAAACTGTCGACCTCTGGTTGTTTTCAACAAAGGGAGAAGAAAATATTTTCTTTAATTTAGTACAAAAGTCTTTTATACCAAGCAAATTTTACTTTTTGTGAGGGGGGAGGGAAAACCCTGACTTAGTAAAGAGTCCGACGTCGGGTTTTTTCACTAAATCGTATGAGTTTAAAAAGACTTAGTGTAGTCAGAAACTGGAGATAGTTTCGAAAAACAGAAAATTTTTCTGTGAATTTTTATTATTTTATGTTCTTCGTCTGAGGTCAACAAGAGGTCGTGCACGAATGTGTGCGCGTGTCCCCACACACATACACAAGCATGTGTACACGTGACGTGAGACGTAGATACTACATTGTCCATTCCCACACCCTAAATCTCAATCCGACTGGTTTTCTTTGTTCCTTTGGTTTTTCAACCTTTTTATTTTGTCAGGGGTGTCTCTTTTCATGTACGGTCGTTCCTTGTAAGGTGTCCCAGTACACACGCATTCTCTTCAAGGCTTGTAAGTCAATCATTCCTCGTCTCGTTCTCTCTTGGTCTAAAAGGAGAATGATTGTCTCCTTGAAACTCGTTCCGTGAAGTCAAGAGGTATATGGTGAAAGGAGGAGACTCTTTACCCCTACTATGGAGGAAAGAGATCCCACCGACACTCCTAATCTCCATAATAGTACACACCTTCATGAAACCTCACTATTTCATGAATAAAGTGTTAAGTGATCAGATAAAAATTCTCGTAGAAGGTCCGGAGGAAGAGAACCACTGGAATGGTCTTCCATTCAGTCTCCCTCAAATCAGTGGGGAAGAGTCACTTTTTCTCAAGTGCGAAACCCAGAGAAGTATGAGGACGTCTCGACTCTCGTCTGTCCCGAGATAAATGTCGTCACTGTCGGTCGTATATCAACAAGACTTGGATCTGTCTTGTACGAGGGCCTGTTTGATTAGTTAAGTTAGGTTAGGGGATTGAAGGGAAATGAAGGACGACACTCCTTTGACACTCGAACGAAGACGTGGAATTTTAATCCTACACGAAATTCTTATGATTCCGTAAGAGATAGACCTTATAAAGATTGTCGAGTATAACTAACACAAGAATTTTGTACGTGATTCATAAAAGGTATGGTTGACTTACGAACATCGTCGGGCCTCTTTGGAGACATGACAGTAACGGGGGTCCGGGTGTGTCGACCATTTCTCCACGTCTCCGAGGTCTCAAACACAGGACAGGGGTATGGTCCAATACTTGAAAAGGGGTACTTGACCAAAGGTCTATGATAATGATGATGAAAATGATGGTCGTCGATTGTACGTACACATGGAATAGACACGGTCCGTGACTTGAAAAATGTTCCTTGTAGAGTAAAGTAAAAATGTTGTTGAGATACGTCATCCATGATAATAATGAGGGTAATATGACCCTCCTGGATGTATGTCCCTTCACTTCCAGTAGGTTGTTCACCGTCTCGGCCTTACTTGACGTACTGACGGATCTCGAGGCTTGTAATCTGTAAAATTTTTTAGAGTTATTAAAAACTACCTTTAGAAAGATTTTCTGTATAGAGACGGAGGGATTACATTAAAATTTCACAAGAGATAAGTCATAGTATGTACATATACAGGTCAAAGACCCCAGGAAAATAAAGGAAGCCATAGTCCTGTTACTAACAGTGGAGACACGAGTCCAGACGAAAATAACCGAGACTTAAGTCGTCGGAAAAGATAGAGGATCTAGTAAATTGATTCATAGTTATGTAAACCAACTTACTATTCAAACTCAGTTAGTTCAAGTCATATTCCTAGGTTCCTTATTTTATTATCTGGTATCATCTCAAACATCATCAATAAAGTTCTTTAGTTTTTTTATTTTTTATTCTTTCCTTAGATCAAGTTTCCAAACTTCAAAGATTTTGACGGAGAGAGTTGTTTATTTAGAAAAATAATAAAATTGTTGATCCTTGTAGAGATCACAATTCTAGGTGAATTAAAATTAATTATAAAATTAAAATTTTTAGATGGATATATCTATTTCGTTCGTTTCTTTATGTAAATACCCTGTATTCTCAGGTTCAATTTATGTACTCACACAAACGAAGACTCTTACCACCTCCCTCTCCTTACTCGATTTTACTTTATATCTCTCCTGAAGTCAACAGGGATTACAAAACAAAGACAATAAATTTGTATATATTAATTTATATAAAATTACATACTATATTAATATTTACATATTTTACATGACGTAAAATTTATAATTTTTAAAATTATATATAAAAAACAGAAGAAACGAAGTATATATATACACACATATATACATATATAGAGTATATAGAGATAATATACATTAGACATAATAGATTGTCATCCTGAAGTGTCTTGTTGTATTAAGTAGGAGTACCTCCAGGAGGACTAAATTTCTATGACCTAAAAGAATCAAATGAGAGTTCTCAAATAGTCAGTACCTCTATATATATATATATATATACATACATACTGTATAAATACACTGTTTTATACATTATAAATATACAGCTTCTTCTGTTTTCTAATTACATACAGGTACTATCTACAAAAATAATAAGAGATATGAAAAGACATTAGATCTCTGAAAAAGGTTTGATTTCCTTTTGTATATCTTTTTCCTTTAGGATAAAGAATTCGGTATGTGAGATAACATTTTATAGGAAACCACATCTTTCTAATCCAAACTCACCGTTGTGACATTATAGTTTACGTCCCAGAATCAAGAGAATCAGTTATAACGATGACAGAAATCATAAAAGGGTAGTGTACACGAATTAGGAGAACAATCTTTTGATATACAATGTGACATCGACTTGATAAAATTAGTTCGTTGTGTACACTGCAACTCGTACACTGACCGGACGTCAGAGGAAAGGGGATAGACATATTTCTCCTATAATCTGGTCCAGTAACAAAGATTCGTCAAAGGTGTAGGGGATACTGTGAGTGGGACTACCGGGATCCTTTTCCTCTTTCCGTCTTCGGTAATGGACTAACAAACTGTAATTTAATATTTACAGTTTAATAACTATTCATAATTTCCCTTTATCTACCCCTTTGTCACCTTTGTCACAGTCTGAAATTAAAAACCCCGAGGTTTAGTGACGTCCACCACTGACGTCGGTACTTTAATTTTCTGCGAATGAGGAATCTTCTTTTCAATACTGGTTGGATCTATCGTATAAGTTTTCGTCTCTGTAATGAAACGGCTGATTCCAGGCAGATCAGTTCCGATACCAAAAAGGTCACCAGTACATACCTACACTCTCAACCTGACACTTCTTCCGACTCGCGGCTTCTTAACTACGAAAACTTGACACCACAACCTCTTCTGAGAACTCTCAGGGAACCTGACGTTGCTCTAGGTTGGTCAGGTAAGACTTCCTCTAGTCGGGACCCTAAAGAAACCTCCTTTACTACGATTTCGACTTTGAGGTCATGAAACCGGTGGAGTACACTTCTCAACTGAGTAACCTTTTCTGAGACTACGACCCTCCCTAACCCCCGTCCTCCTCTTCCCCTGCTGTCTCCTACTCTACCGACCTACCGTAGTGACTGAGCTACCTGCACTCACACTCACTTGAGGCCTTCAACCACTACCTGTCCCTCCGGACCGCACGACGTTAAGCACCCCAGCGTTTCTCAACCTGTGCTGACTCGCTGACTTGACTTGACTTTCAATAATTATTTATTTTTCGAAGGTCAAAAGACAATATTTATTTTGACGGTACTTGTAGAAAGTTTAAACACGTATTTATAAACAGTCAGTCAAGTCAGCGAGTCAGCACAAGCTGAGAAACTCTGGGGTACCTGACGTCGTGCCGTCCGAACGGACAGTAGTGGTTGAGGGCCTCAAATGAGTTTGAGGACAGGTAGCTCAGCCACTACGGTAGGTTGGTAGAGTAGGAGACAGTAGGGGAAGAGAAGGATGGAAGTCAGAAAGGGTCGTAGTCGTAGAAAAGGTTACTCAGTCAAGAAACGTAGTCTAACTAGTTTCATAACCTCGAAGTCGAAGTCACAGTCAGGAAGGTTACTTAGAAGTCCTGACTAAAGCAAATCCTACCTGACCAACTTAGAAGAACGTCAGGTTCCCTGAGACTTCTCTGAAGAGGTTATTATCTTGAGGAACCAGTTTCCTATGTCTGTAAAAGTCTATGTTTATTGGTTTGAAAGATAATCACGAGGTTTGGACTTCGATACTCAAATGTTTATTAAACACACTAGTATCTTGTTGCAACTCGATATTTGGATCGGGTTCACCGCAACTCAAATTTAAAATGATAAGTGAGTAAGTAAGTAAGTCTCTAAGAGATAACTGGGAAGTGTCACCCAGTCTGTCCCATGATCCGTGATCCTTATATCGTCACTTGTTTTGTTTAGTTCAAAGACGGAAGAACCCTAAACATAAGATTATTCCCTTTTCCTTTCAACAAATAAAATTATACACTCCATCACCGTTTACGATACTTAATTTTATTTCATCTTATATAACCTAACCGGTTTTTAAAGGAGACTAAAAATTCATTTTCTGTGTAGAAATTAAAAGTGGGTTTTGAAATAACTTGTTGTATAAACGAGAAAACAAGGTGATGGAAGACGGTAAAAGGTCCGTTGAAGTATTAAGGTAGAAGGGTTATCAAACAAGGTAAACTCGTTTTTTGACAAGGTCTATGGAAAATGTCAGAAGGTCCTTAAACTTTAAAAAAGGTAATTCTCTTAAGACATTTCTGGTTTTATTTACCTTTAGGTTTCTACGTTACAGACCACTTATACCACCTACAAGTCTTGAAGGGTCGGTTCGACATTGTCAAAAGCGGACCAGTAGTTTCTTTGTACCAAAATGTAATAGGACTACCTTTCAATATGCAAAAGACAACTAATTAAGGTCTACGAAAAGTGACTTACGACGAAAGTGAACCGGATGAACCCTCGTCAAGAACAACCTTAATTGGTAAACCACAAGGTCTTCCTCGAATATTATCTCCTGACTGAGGGAAGGTTAAGGTGGTGTATGTGTTGTAGTGGAAGAAACCTACTTCTGACCGGAAACCATACCAACAACAACCAAGTAAAACGAACGGGGTACTAGAGAAGACAAGGGGTAATAACATATCGTATGTAAAAAAAGTAGCGGGTAGTGTTAAACAAATTTTTACCTTACAAAAACAATGTAAATTCATCTCTTAACGTAAACCTTTATGTCAGTTCTTCCAAAAAAAGGGGGGAACACACATTGTGTTTGTAGTTCCGTTATTGCATGCGTTCGACCACGTTTACTAAGAGTTACGAACTAAACCTATAAAACTCATACAGTCGGTAGAGGACGGACCGTATTACAACTAACAAGAGTTAATTACAAGTCAAACTAGTGATAGTTGAAGTTGAGTAGACTGGTTAACACCTCGTAACCGGTCCCTCTTTAGAGATCGTACCTTGAAGTGTTTGGTGAAAACTGTGTAAGGTATCAGGGTCGTGGAAGAAGTAAGTGACGTGTTTAGAAAAAAAAAAAAAAAAAAACGTGAAGTCTACGTAAAAATGGAAAGAACTTTATTATTTCGTATTATACGGTGTTACAGAAAAAAGAAGGTAGAAGTTATAATTTTACCGATATATTTCTTAAGTGGTTAAACCCCCGAAGGGACCACCAGGTCTCAAATTCTTAGGTGGAACGTTACGTCTCCTGTGGCCAAGTCAGGGACCAGACCCTTCTAGGACATACGACGGCTTTTTGTTTCGGGTACGTGGTGTTGATGACCCGGGCGTGAGCTCTCGTGAGTTCAGTGTTGACGACTCGGGTGCACGGATCTGGGACACGAGACGTTGTTCTCCTCGGTGGCGTTGGTCTTCGGGCGTGTGCAGCGTCGATCTCTTATCGGGGGTGAGTGTTCATCTCTTTCGGGCACGCGTCGTTGCTTCTGGGTTGTGTCGGTTTAAAAGAAAAAATTTTTTTACTTCTTTCTTTTAAGTGGGTAAAACTAAAAAAAAAAAATTACGTGAACTATACTGTCGACAGTGTTATGTAAGATTGTTTTAACAAAGATTACTTCAATTCCTGTTGATTCAAGATGATCTCGGTAGAATACCTTTTTTTGACTTACTTGGAAAACCTGACAGGTTATATACATCCATATCTCTCGCACTGTTCTACTCCATAATATTCTTAAGACGTTCACAAATCGCTAGACACTAGTTGCCTGAACGACATGTGTGTAAAAAGGAGTTCTTTTAACAGTACAGTCTGAAATGAAACCACTACTATCTCCCGGAAGAGTTCCGAACGAGAAAAAGGAAATGGATATCTCTTTTACTATTACACCAAAAAAAAGAGTCTTTTGATCTTTAGGTCAGACGAGACCTAAGGGTACGATAAGCCATGTATAGGGATCGTCCAAGATGGGTAGGTAGTATTAACAGGTTCTCCGGGACTTGATACAGTGTGAGGGAGTCTCTCATCGTCTTCCCGTCGTCCTTTCTACTTTAGTCACGTCGTCATTTTGTTTTGCAGAGACCTTTTCCTCTGAAGGGTAACTGGTTTATATCTAAGGTAGATAAATTTTTCAGAAAACTAAAACAACAAACTAGAAGTCAGTCTTGACCTAGGTAACTCACCGAAACGAGGTTTTCTTACGTAGGTCTCTACTCCTATAAAAAAAGAGGAGTCCTTCACAAAGTCTCAAGTCCTTTTTAGTAAATTTATATCTGAAGGTTTTGTTAATGTCTTTAGGGACCTCCTAACGACGACTAGACTCACCGGAAATACGAGTTGAGTTACTCAAGTAGAAACAACAAATCAGAGAAACATTCCCACATTCATTCAGAGAGTGAAAATTGACTGGGAATTCCGAATACGTCAAAGATACAGGATGTTTGACTCTCGTCAAGACAACTAAACGACTGGGATTTTATGACCTGATAGAGGAAAACCCTAAGAGAGGGGTACTGGTAGAATGTGTCTCAACCACGTCCATCGATAAAGTGATAATATCGTCTGAACTGAACCTGAACCTGAACTAGGGTCCAACCAGTCTGAAGTTCCGGTTCCGAGTAAAGGGACCTGGATGTTATAGAATAAACCCAATTTATTCAAACATTCAAACCCAATTGATTCAAACATTTATTCAAACATTCAACGATCTCAAAGGACATATTTTCGATCTTTTCCCCCCCATTTTGTTTGGACCCACAGAAAGAACCATGTACTTCATTTCGATATCCTCTACAAACGGAAACTAAACTACCGGACTGATCGAGGTCCTCATATAATTTGTGTCTATCATGACCTCTCCATTGTGACATTCAGTCTCTCTGTATCTCCCAGTTTTAATCTTCACGGGACAACATTTAACTTTGGGGTACCCTCTTCACTGAAGGATGTCTCCGGTGTCTCCTTCCACCACTGTTGGATCTAGGAATTAGAAGTCTAGGTAGTGAAAAGGTGGTATGGTACCAAGAGACCGTACAAGTAGTCCCAACCAAATTGTCCGTCACTTTTTCAGAAATGGATATAAGATTAGAAGTGTTGTTGAAGTATCCTTGGAGAGTAAAAATGTTTCTTCTTTGCACAGTCTTTCCTTCAACAGTATCAGGTGAGTCCGACGATATTACTTTATAGTATCTTACACACCAAATTTGTCGTTTGAAATTAAGAGTATCAAGACCTCCGACCGTCAGGTTCCAGTCCCACGGTCAGACCGACCCAAGACTACTCTTGGAAGAAAGACCAAACTGTTACCGACGGAAGAACAACATAGAAGTGTACCATCTCTTTCTCTAGAGAAAACAGAGAAGAGTATTCCCGTGATTAGAGTAGTACTTCTGAGATGAGAGTACAAGATTAATGGAGAGTTTCCGGGAAGAGACCCCTGATTCCGAAGTTGTATACTTTAAACACTCCTGTGTTTGTAAATCAGATATCGTCTACCATTCAACAGGTTCTTATGTATCGTGTCCCATCGCCTGAACTGAACCTGAACCTGAACTAGGGTCCAACCAGTCTGAAGTTCCAGTTCCGAGTAAAGGGACCTGGGTGTTATAGAATAAACCCAATTTCCACTCCGGTCATTGTAAGTTCTGAGGAGCACGAGATTTCAAGCCCAGACACTAACCCGAGTTAAGGACTTGGGACTACTCCAGTCGACAACAGAGACTTATAACATACATAGAAAGTTTGTTCAGATCGTCCGACTCCAAAACCACAGACAAGACACGTTTGGAATTGTGTGACATTTGGGCATCACTTATAATTTCTTGTCCGGTCCGTTTACCGTAGGGACCAGTAGTCCCTCATTACTTAAGAGGTAGAGACCTCCAATGAGGTAAGTATGAGACTTGATTCGACAGGCAATCTCGGTATTACCGTCCTTCTTGAATTAGAAAAAGTGTGTCACCTTGACCAATCCAATTAACGATCACCTATACAGACTAACAAACTCTTTGACTTGTAACCGATTATCTAAGTTTTCACCAAATCAGATAGGAAGATCCGTTTAGTAAGAGATTTCCACTATAGGTACAACCCAATAGGGTTCTTGACCTCGTAAATGGTGGTCCTTTAGAACAAATTTAGGTTAAATCTCTAGGAACCGATGTCAAATTAGGGTATAGGTGTACGATAGGCGTACAAACTTTTCTTGTAAAAACTACTTTTGCAAGTATAATCTAAATTTGTGTACGGAAAGAAAAGGGACCTTAAAAAGAAACTCCGCCAATACAGACTTAAAATCTTCGATTATGACCCGGACAGAAAAAAAGAAGTGTAGACATTGAATGACTATATCCATTAGTAGTAGGCGTGACCAGTATCGTTTGTGGGAGAAGGTTATGGGAGACGGTCGTCTGGTTCAGATGGGTGCCTGACTATAGTGGTCTGTCAGTTATGGTTTTAGTCTAACTAATACCAGAAATATCGACTTCTACCTCTTCGAGATATGTCAGTCGTCTTTGTTCTGACCCTCGACTGACACCGAGTCTAGTACTTGAGGACTAACGTGTTAAGTCTGAATTTAACTTCTTGTATCCCTTTTGGTAATCCGGTAAGTCCATACTGGATTTAGTGTAGGGAATACTATTATCTCATCTTCACTAATCATCTAAGTTTCCTAATCTAGACTATACGTCTCACGGATTTCTTGATACCTACCTCCAAGTACTGTAATATGTCCTCCGTCACTAGTTTTGGTGGGGGTTCTTTTTCTTTAATTTTTCCCTTTTACCGACAGACTCCTCCGGAATGTTTATCGACTCTTTTCTTCTTCGTTTTCCGTTTCCTCTTTTCCTTTCTATGTGGGTAGACTTACGTCTTAAGGTTTCTGATCGTCCCTCTCTATTCTTCGGGAAAAATTCACTTGTTACGTTTCTGTATCTCCTTTTGTTATCTTACCCTTTCTGATCTCGAGAGAAGTTCCTTTAATGTCCATAGTTTCCTTGTAAAGTACGTTTCTACCCGTGTTATTTCCTGTCTTTGCCATACCTGGATTGTCTTCGTCTTCTATAATTCTTCTCCACCGTTCTTACGTGTCTTCTTGATATGTTTTTTTTAGAAATACTGGACCTATTGGTCTTACCACACTAGTGAGTGGATCTCAGTCTGTAGGACATCGTACTTCAGTTCACCTGGAACCCTTCGTAGTGATGCTTGGTTCGATCACCTCCACTACCTTAAGGTCGACTCGATAAAGTCTAGGACTTTCTACTACGACACTTTCACGACGTGAGTTATACGGTCGTTTAAACCTTTGAGAATGTCCTGACCTTTTCCAGTCAAAAGTAAGGTTAGGGTTTCTCGTCACGGTTTCTTACAAGTCTGATGGTGTGTTAATGTGAGTAAAGTGTACGATTGTGTCATTACGAGTTTTAGGAAGTTCGATCCGAAGTTGTCATACACTTAGTTCTTGAAGATCTATAAGTTCGACCTAAATCTTTTCCGTCTCCTTGATCTCTAGTTTAAAGGTTGTAGACAACTTAGATCTTTTTCGTTCTCTCAATGTCTTTTTGTAGATGAGGACGAAGTAACTGATACGATTTTGTAAACTGACACACCTAGTGTTATTTGAACCTTTTAAGAAAAAAAAAACCTTTTAAGAATTTCGCTACCCTTATGGTCTGGTGGAATGGACGGAGGACTCTTTGGACATATGTCCAGTTTTTCGTTGTCAATCTTGATCTATACCTTTTTGTCTGACCAAGGTTTATCCTTTTCCTCATGTAATTCCGATATATAACAGTGGGACGAATAAATTGAATATCCGACTCATGTAGTACTCTTTACGGTCCGACCTACTTCGTGTTCGATCTAAGTTCCAACGTCCGTCTTTATAGTTATTGAAGTCTATACGTCTACTGTGGTGGGAATACCGTCTTTCGTTTCTCCTTGACTTCTCGGAGAAATACTTCCACTTTTTCCTCTCACTTTTTCGACCGTATTTTCAGTTGTAAGATTTTTGATTCTAGTACCGTAGACCAGGGTAGTGAAGTACCGATTTTTGCCCCTTTGTTACTTTTGTCACTCTCTAAAATAGAAGAACCCGAAATTTAATGATACATTCTACTGACGTCGGCATTTTAATCTTCTACGAACGGGGAACCCTCGTTTCGACACTGTTTGGGTCTGTCATATAATTTTTTGTCTCTGTAATGAAACAACTGTTTTCAGGTATATCAGTTTCGATACTAAAAAGGTCACCAGTACATGTCTACACTTTCGACCTGTTATTTTTTCCGACTCGCGATTTCCTAACTACGGAAACTTGACACCACAACCTCTTCTGAGAAATCTCAGGGAACCTGTCACTCTAGTTTGGTCAGTTAGGATTGCTTTTAATTGGAACTTATAAGTAACCTTCCTGACTACGGCTTCGACTTCGAGGTTATGAAACGGGTAGACTACGTTCCTCGGCTGAGTGACCTTTTCTGGGACTACGACCCTTTCTAACTTCCGTCCTCCTCTTCCCCTGTTTCCTCACACTCTACCAACCTACCGTAGTGGTTGTGTGACCTGTACTTACACTCATTCGATGCCCATTATCGCTTCCTGTCCCTTCGGACCGTACGATGTCAGGTACCCCAACGTTTCTCAGCCTGGACTGAGTCACTGACTTGTTGTTGTAGGACGGAAAGACGAACAAAGTCTGAAACTTAAAAAATAGATTTATTGACGAGGTTTTTTGAGAGTTTCAGTGGATCAATTATTAAGGTGAAACGTTTACTTCTTCTCTTAAAGGTTCGATCAACTGAGTCAATCTTGTCCTACGATTATCAATCCGGTGTCGGTGTCTAAACCTGAGATACACCCGACTAATCATTCCGGTCCGTAGAGTGTTTCCACACTGACCACAGGACTTTTCTTGATCCACTCATACGTCTACCGCGTTATCTGTTGGCAGTGACGATCTTCCTTCGTCACACCGGTAACTCAGTCATCGTGACATAGCCATCCATCGTGTTGTGTAGAATTTTCTCTCCTCTCTCTTTCGCCGACCCTCCTCTTCTCCTTCCTCTCCTTTTTCTTTCCCTCTCTCTCTCCCTTTTCTTCCTTCCTTCCTCTCTTACTCCTTCCTTCCTCCTTTCTTTCGTTCTTTATTAACAGCTGTTCAAGTACCTCTATTTATCATTCCCTTCTTATCGTCTTCCTTGGTCTTGGACTTCGTACCGCACTGGAAATTAGTCCCGAGAGTAAGGATCGTCCGACACTTCGTCGAAACAGAAATGGACGAGTTACCTAGAGTGTCACGACTACGTGACGAAATTAAACCCTTCGGAAAGAGAACTCTCTGTACAGAAAAGAACGAGGTTCAGATTTCACAAGGGTTCACACCGTAAGAGGCACTGTCTACATGATGTCAATACGAAATCGACTGAGATTTGGGTATCGAAGGGACACGGACTTACCAGATAAACTACAGGTTCTCACACAAAGGAAACTCTCGTACAGAAATGACCTTATAGTAGGTTCTTCCATCCCTCCACATTAGGGAAACAAGATTTTGTCGGGGACACGTTAAGCCAGTGGGGTAAGGGTGACGTGTCGATAAGAAAGTTTTCCAGAATCTACGTAAACGACGACACAGTTACGGGATCTGGATGAGGGACCTTCCCGTGACAGATTATCTCCGAATTCTCAGGTGAGGAAAGATTTGAAGAGGGTTCTAACGAGGTTAAGGTGTGTTGAGTAACATTTCTTTTCTTTAAAGTTTTGATCAAATTATAATGGTTCCTCTGTTCTGAAAGACCACTTAGAAAGCAAGTATCGACACGAAGAATATCCTTAGAGTCCCAGAACAAGTGTTTTAGTTGGTGCATTGACCGTCCTGGTCGGTCAAGACATGCAGACACTAATAAGACGTACAGACAGGGAGTCACTACTTCATGACGGTAAGAAGAGACTTAAGATTGGAAGGGTGGTAGAAGAAAGAACTTCCTTCCGTCTTTCCATCGGTTCACTATGACGAAAACCTTGTGCACGGGGAACAGAAGATGGTCCTCGATTCGAGAAGGACGGTCCCAACTACAGACGACTTCCTTCGTAACGAAGCGATTGAGGGAGAACGGGCAGGTTCTTTTTCCTTAAACAAAGGTAGATGGTTTATCAAACGTAAGAGAAAATCTCAGAACTAATCGAGTCTTTCCCGATCTCAGAACCATTTTAAGAAAGAGGTAACAAGAATACGGATATTACTGAGTCTTTCATACGTTTTCAAACAACGATATGTTCAGACGAAGTTTTAAGTTCCTTTAATGGGGGAAAGTTTGAATTGTGAACGAAAAGTCGTAAAAATGAACTCTACCGTCGGATTAATTAATGAGATGACGGACCTTGGATTCTTTTCTTTTTCTTAACTTTCCACTAAAAAAAAAGGGGGAACACAAAGGAATGACACCAAAATAACATTTGTATAGAAACCCGAACGAAAAGAGAATGGAAAGACGAAACTTAAACAATCAATTATAGTCAATTGTAAACAAATCATTTCTGTTTCGTACGTGTTAAATTGCATCATTATGAGTCGTGTCACAACACCTTATTGTCAGTAACTATTTAATTGACCGAGAAAAAAAGGAAACACAAAACACTTTTAAGAATTAGATATTAGACCATCTCTACCTCAAATACGTGGACTTTTACAACTGTATAACTTCTGTTAGACAAGGAATTTAGGGGATCGCTCTTCGTCAGTCGTGTCAATTCGACTATGGATCAACTGATTGCTCTTCCGTCCTGGACTTTGTGGATGCGGGGAGTGTGGAGTCCGGTATCCTGAGTAAATCTGGTACCCCGTCTTACAGACAAAAAGATCATGGTACCCAAATTTATTACTTTACGTTCAGCAAAGTATCTCCTGTCACTGTGTTTTAAAGGAAAAGGAAAAAAGACAAAAAATTTCGTTACATACATACTGTGTATAACGAACAACAGTAGGTTTAGAGAATAAAATAAAAATTTTATCGTAAACAAGTCAAAAAAAGTACGTCTTTTCACATTTCTTATTTTTTTGACGGGTTATTAGAGTAAGAATCTCTTACGGAGAACTGTAAATTTTTATTTTTATTATACAAAAGTACTGAATTTTGAGTTAGTCATGACTATCCTTGTTTTACTTTTCGTTAAAAAAAAAAAACCAAAATTAACACTTTAAAGTCTAAGACAGACGGACCCCTATCGAGGTCTATACAGGGATTCTTCACAGGTCTAAATTATTATTTTCTTGTACACTTCTATTTGGAACTTTCACCGTTCCCACTATTGTATGTTGTATTACGAAAAATATTTTGATTAAGGACCTATAAGTCTCTTCCACTGTCTTCTTGAGGTTTTACGACCTTTCACGACTAGACAATCTTTTCAAGTCTTGTCTGTCCCGTCGAAACTCCCCGAATAGACTTCCTCAGCATCTTTGACGTTTCTTTCGGAAGTAAGATAAAAAGTCCTAACCACCTATTAAATACTTGTTCTTTTGTCACTGTACGAAGGTAAGTACGTACACACTTTTCATTTAGTGTCTCTAATACCCCAGTCGAGTGGTATAGTTTCGCTTGATCTACGTGCTAAAAATACACTAGTCAAAATGTTGTGAAAACATTCTTACCAATATCGAAACTCGTTGGAGATTCTATAAGAAGACCGTTACTCAGACTACTAATATACTGTCGTTCTGAAAGGATGATACTGTACATACTACATACATAATTTAGTCTTGACACTAAGCATAGGAGGGCAAGAGTCCATTATTTACAATTACACTATCACATACACAACTGGTAAGTCAATAAAGTAGAGACGGCTGTGAAAGGAAGGGGTCCGGCACTTTCACTGTCGTGGAAGATTCTGGGTCTCTAGTGACACCCTAATACTGAAAAAATAAATGTTACCGCAACATCTGTTCTGTCGGGGCCTGAAGAATCGAAAGTTCCTCGTAAAGTCAAACAGAACCCCTTCATAAAAAAGAGAGAACCTTGTGTAGCTCTTCAAAGAGTTCCTGATACGCTATGGTCTTCAGTTTTATTTTCGATTGTCAAATCATTGCGAGGAAGGTCTCAAACTCGACTTCTTATTTGAATGGTCTATGCTGGAAGAGAGTCACAAGCTCTTGGGTAAACTGTAGGTTTACTACAATTTAGAAGGTCCTGTCTCCATGTTCCCGGTCCTACCTTCCTGTCTCCGACGGCACTTCTAGGTTCGGTGCACCTTTACGATGTTTCGTTCTTCTGTAAAGGACAGTATAGCGGCCGTCTTCACCCGTAGTCCACAGTAGCGGTAGCGCACCGAGAATGTAACGGTATTCTGGGCCGAGTCCTTCGAAGACTTCCTTAGTGCACTTTCTGTGGACCTCTTAAAGGCGTAGGCTCGGTTCCATGTGTTCCGACGGTCGACAATTCCGTCTGAAGAAAAAGATTTGTAAAGAGTGAACTTGCTAACGTCATTCAACAGAGAAATAGAGGGAAGAGAGAGAGGTTGAGGGATGGGGGAGGTGAGGGAAATTACACGTTACGTGTTTGGGATGTAAACAGAGATGTAGTATAACATCGGGATTATTCCTTAGTCCGAAAACACGGACGTTTTAGACAACGTTAAAAAGACATCTTTTTTTCAGGGAAGTGAAACTGATACCATCAAGACAGTCTTTTAGTTACAAAATTGACGTAATGGAAAAGAGGGATATATATGGAGGACCCGTGAAATTAAACGATCCCCTTTTTTTTTAGGAGAGAACAGAGGTAACGACAGTGGTGAAACAGTCTTTCATAAATTCAAACGTCTGTCGGAAAATTAATCACGAGTGTTAAAGTAAATACAAACGAAAGAGAAAAAAAGTAAGTATAAGACAATTAATTCACTCGACGGAGATTAGAAGGGGACGGTCATCGTAGTACATCGGTGGATTAATTTAATTAACCCCTTCTACAAAATTCATACATTAATTTAGTTAATTATATTAAATACGGACCGAATTGACATGTCACCTTTTTGTCGACTTCAAACTGATCTACTTAGGTGATGTCGAAGGACAGTGACTAGTTACGAGAAGAACTAAAAATCGTAGACCGTCGGTTGACCTTAGCGTAGTCCTGGAGGTCCTCCTGATAATAGGTATAGGGTAGTAATCCATATTGTGAAAACGGACGTTTAGATAGTCGTTGGAGATAATGGGTGGTGTAATACCGAGGAACTAACTCAAGTTCCTTCCGGGGAACAAAATAAGTTTAACCAGAGCCGTCCTTTTACAAGAGCTGTACTACTCTCATTATTGTGTCCCGGGAGCGAGCTCTGCCGTAAATTAAACCCCTAATTCGTTTATTTCAGTAATACACCCCCGACGATAAGTCACCTCTCCACTAAACGACATTAAGCGAAAGTAGACATACTTTACTTGATTTTTCAACATAAAAAGGGGGACTTTATTGTCTATTACAAAAGCTAGAAGAAATTACTACCTTCTTGTGTCCGAACACGCGCAACAACAACAATGCGGTTATTCGGTCATATAACGAACATGTGACAAAAATTAGTTTACACGTCAGTTTTACTATTCGATGTAAGAGACTTTAATAAATCAAGATTAATGCTCGTCTACCCTACGAAATAAACGTGGATCCCGCGGACTCGTTTTCCTTTACGACACACTTGTTCTTATTAATTCTTCAACTTATCACAAAAAACGCGAATTTATTAGACGTCAAAGTACAATTAATCGTGATTACATTAATAAATTAATGTAAATACTTAACCCCTTGAATTTTCGACAACAGACGTTGTGTCATCATTTTATCCATACGGTTTTACTATAACCCTTAAAGTCTTTACATACAACCTTCAAGGAAATTTTGTAGTTGACGACAGTTTTACAAACCCTAAGTAAACGTAGAAACAAAACAAAACAAAACGAAAAATAGACAGTTCACACAATTTAAAGGAACCAGCTCCGGTTTAAAGGGTTCGACTGAACTATCTCAAAACTGTCTGTCATTTTGAGTAACTTAGAAGTACAATGTATAATTCCGGAAAATTCATCTCGTTGCGTAATTCACTAGATAACATTACCTTAAGAACTAACATTAAATAAACACATATACTCAAACCCATGAATACGTATCATATCTTTGATTGTGTACTCTTCGTTTTTTAAAAATTATTAATACATTTATATTAATTCTACTATACAATTTAATTAATTCATAATCATTATTGTTTCATTATATGTGAAAGGATCTAAAATTTCATAAATGTAGATTCATGAACATCTTTTCAATTCTTTTTATGAAGTCAACGCATCTATGAAAATCCAATACAGAAAGAAGTTCTGAGTGTCTTTTTTTAACCAAGGAAGGACCCTACATTCACTCCATTCTATCTCGACTTAAAGTAAGATTGAATCCGAAAACAAAACCACCCTGATGAAAACGTGTGTTTTAATCAAGTGTGTGTCTTTAACGTGAACATTAACTAATGTTGGTCTCTCCGATTAACGTCTGGGTTAATTGACCGAGCTCAGGAATCTTATTCCATGTTTTCGGAAAACGAAGACGTTGATTAACACCTGGACTGGACTATAGTACACCCTTTCAAACAGAACGTCCGAGATAAAATAAGTCTTGATATTTATCTTTATTCTGGGGGTACGAAAATCACAACTGTTCGTGTTTCAATAATATTTGGGTTAAAGTGTTTAAAGAAGGGAGGATATGGGATGGAAGACTGAGACGTCGGGGTTCGTCAGTCGGGACGTCTTTTCGGATTATCTTTTGTTCGGAGGTTTCTCCAGTTGAATACTTTCATTGTCTATCATTATATTTAACTAATTATTTTATATTAAAATTTACTTCGACAGAATTTTAAGGTTTTTCTCTAATGACTTATATTTAATTCATCATCAGTTCTTCTAGGGGACCTCTTCCTTTACCGTTGGGTGCGGTTATAAGAACGGACCCTTTAGGGTACCTGTCTCCCTGGACCACCCAATATCAGGTACCCCACCGTTTTCTCAGACTGTGTTGAATCCCTGATGTGTTGTTGTCTTTATTGGACCTGTCTTTGATATTGATCTTCTGTAATAAAATGTAGACTATCATTTTAATCGAAAGAAGATCTAATGAGTACGAGTCAAATTTATGTATGATTTAAACTTGTAAAAGAAATAACGTCATTAAAAACGAACAATTGTTGTATTATTGCGTAAAATCCACTCGTTTTTTACAACGATTAGTACATAAAAGATTCTCTATTCTTATTCGAGTCCATAAAAAGAGTTGACTCATAAATTTTTCGGGTTAAAGTTTAAAAGTGTTCTCTTATTATGGACCCGAAACTAGTATAACACAAACAAAGATTTTAAATACGAAATCCAATACTTTACTGACACTTGTAATTTAACCTAAATTTATTGAATTTGACAGTGGACCATGGATATGGTGTCCGTATCAAGAGTTTGGTATGGAGGAAAAAAAAAAAATTACTAAGGAAAGGAAGGAATAATCAACGAGTCATCACAGACTGAGACGTTGGGGTACCTACCATCGGAAGGTCCGGGGAAACAAGTACCTCAAGAGGTCCGGTCTTATGACCTCACCCAACGGTAAGGGAATAGGTCCCCTAGAAGGACTGGGTCCCTAGCTTGGGCCGAGAGGACGTAACGTCCGTCTAAGAAATGATAGACTCGATGGTTACTACTATTGTATGGAAAAATAAAATATGTGAAGGGGACCCTCATGAACTTCTTCTAAAGTCGACCGGTGTTGTACGGATGAAACAGTGGACCTCTGACCTCTGAATAGATGTATTAAACACTAGTATCTTCATACACGTTCACTTCGTTAAAAAAGAGATTTATGTACGGGGGATTTAGATAAGTTATATCAGTAAATTAAGGGTATTAACTCTCCCTAAGTGATAAGTTTTAGTCAACCATCCACACATCCTAAGTCCATGTATAAATTATGTTCAACGTCGGAACAGGAGACAATGATAAAGGCATCCTCTGAAGATTAGTCTAGACCACACCTTAATCGGGGTCTTTATTAATATGGTACACGGTTGGTTAACCCGAACGTGATTGAATAAATTTTGGGGTTTTACTTTCGAATCATCGACTATTGACGTATTATATAATGTCAACATCCGTAAACCAATAGACACCTACGTCACAACGTGTGTGTCCTCATTAACGTAAGAGGTCTGGGGTCAGCGTGTTTCCTACCGGAGAGTCATCAAAACTGGTGTTTTATAAATGGTACATAAAATTTTAGATACCGAACTACTCGTACTTGTGTAATATGTGACGTCTCGGTAGTGGAGAAACTTTCTGTACTGAACGACAATATATAAAACCCTTCATGAGGGTCTACATTGTCTTTCAAAATCGTTAAAAATTGGTTGTCCTCTCCATCCTATAACAACTAATTAACAAGGTTCTTTGTCTGACCGAAACATTAAAATATTCTACTACTTTTCTTTCATTAGGAAAGGTCCAATATATCAGAGTAGAGAATTAACCTATAACGTGTAAAAATAGTAAAAATAATTACTTTATATTAATATTGTTTTATTAGATGATACCAAGTATCGTCCTTATCTTATGATCCCAGATAAAATTCATTTTAGATAGTCAGTTCCATTCATTCTTGACGTTATTTCTTAGGATTAAGGAGATCTTTTTAGTCTCCAGATTTATTTTGGATGTTTGCTTAAGACGAAGGTCAAAGAAACCGGTCCAATGAAGGAGGTGAAAATTAAATTGGGGGGACGAAGAAATAATGTCACGTAGTGAACGACGATGAGAATTCGAGTGACCGTAAAATTTTATACAATTGTAATTTACTCTCCACGGCTCGTACCCCAAGACTATGGCACTTGTCCATTTACTCCGACGACGGTGGTTAATTTGAGGGTCACTACTGGTAGGAGACAATGAAGAGAAGGAGGAAATTTTATGTTTATCCCTTATTACATAACTCCACCCTTAAGGGGAAAAGAGGTACACTAGAAAATAAAGTAACGGATAAATTACCGTTTTTCCTTACATATATCAAGTCGGAGTAAAAAAAAGGTAGACACGTAATAAAGTCGTTTAATAGGAACTCCGATTGTCTTAAGGACCAGAGGTTCTATGAGGTCAGGTATTTTAATACCTAGGACAATGACGTTCCGAATACTTTTACAAGAAGACAACGAGACATAACAGTGTTTTCGGACTTTCTATCTCTTTGATTGAAAATACGTGTCGACGATATAGGGTTCACGAGTACTCTGTTGAGGAAGGATTGGGGTGAGGGCAAAGTGGTCTTCCATTCTTGACACGAGTGAAAGCAAACACTAGTCCAGACCCTGGTCTCGGGTCTCCTCATATAGAGTTTAGTGTAAAAATGACACGGAGACTCGTGTAACTGGGAAAAGATGACAGGGTGAAGTTCGGCTGCTGAGTTTCTGTGCTATGTAAGGAAGACGAAAGTGGAGTCCCGACCCTTTAGTCCTGAAAGTCAGTTTAGAAACGTCGGAAGTTTCACATAAAACCGTTCTCCCTACCTTAGGAGTCAAATCAATACTAAGGCGGTGTGATCTAAAAACTTTGTGTACATGACGGTTCTAGAAGGTCTGTCGTCAAGGGTCTTTTAGGTCTAGAAACCCCTAGTCCTTATTTTATACGAATTTTGAAAGTCTAAAGAAATATCGGGGTTAATTTTACTTTTGTGTAAAGATAAGTAGGTACAACATGAGTAGGTTCATTAGGTGTAGTTGTACGTAAGTGACCAATCTAGTCCCAACCAGGGTACTGGAACATTATAATTTACTGGGTAAACCTGAACTCGATAGATAGTCTACAACATGGGATTTTATGTCTTTGTCGTAAGTTTACCCACAGTTGCCTGTAGTCGAGGACCGAAAACTACTTTACTAATTATAATCCTATACCAAGTTTCTTTCAGAATGAATATGATTCCATTTTATATAAAAAGTAGAGGAATAGTATTTTTTATTATTGTAAAGACGAGTCACCAGGAGTTTAAATGTGAACATTTCTGATAACTTCTGGGATTTCTCACAACCAAATACACCCAATATAGACAAATATAGATGGTACAATCCTTGCTTTTGACTCTATGAAAATTTTATCAAATATAATTTTATCGTTATCATTCGTGTAATGGTTACAATTGGATCCTTTTGTAAAAATAAAATTTTTCTGGGAAAGAAAAGGTTTTTTTTTAACCACTCTTCTTACCGTAATCAACTGTTCAAACGTTTAGAGAATTATCTTCCATCATCCTAAGAGGACAGATAAAGCCGTAGGTTATGACAAAACCAAATTCGTATACTTCTTTTGGACCGGAGTGTGTTTATTCATAAACCTTTTCCCTCCTTATGGAAAATATAAAATATCGGAAAAGTCTATTGACACATTTGAGATGAAACTAAAATATAGTTTTGAGTTGTCACTAATAAAAATTCTAAATGAAAGTTACACCTTAGACTTTAGTTACTTGAATATAAAACACCGTCCTATTATAACTTTTCCCCTTTACAGTAGAATCATAATAAAACTTTTCTCAGTAAAATAAAAAAATTATATTTAAATAGATAAAATTAACCTCCAATTAATGAAATGTTATAACATAACCAAAACGGTATGTAGTTGTACTTAGGCGGTGTCCATATGTGCACAAGGGGTAGGACTTGGGGGGAGGGAGGAGGGAGGGGTATGGTAGGGAGACCCAGTAGAGTCACGTGGTCGGGGTTCGTGGGTCATAGTGCGTAGCTTGGACCTGACCGCTAAACAAAGCATATACTATAATGTGTACAAAGTTACGGTAAGAGGGTTTAGTACAGTGGGAGAGGGAGAGGGTGTCTCAGGTTTTCTCACAAGATATGTAGACACAGAGAAAACGACAGAGCGTATGTCCCAATAGTAATGGTAGAAAGACTTAAGGTATATATACGCAATCTCAGAATTGGAAGGTCCGGAGGACAGGGGGTCCAGGGGTCTGGTACGAAACTCTTAGTGACAGAAATCAACGTATGTCACGATACGGTCAGTGACTGTTTTTCAAACTTATTCTTTTTCAAAAGTGAGAAGTCCCTTTCCGAAAGTCGTGGTATGTCTTAGGTAAACCGGTCAAACCAAACTCTTACAAAAGTTTTGAGTTGTTTCTAAACTCATGGAGGATACAAAGAACACACATGGAGTAGTTTTTAAAGAGATTAAAGGGAGACTTCGGGGGGTCTTGTCAAAAAATTAGACAAAAAACAAACATAAAACCGACGTGACCCAGACACAACACCACGTACCCGAAAGAGATCAACGTCTGGACTCTGAAGAGTTCAACGTCGTACACCGACTCAACGGAACGTCGTATATCCTAGAATCAAAGGACTGGTCCTTAGGTTGTAGGGGACGTCACCGTCCGTCTAAGAATTGGTGACCTGGGGGTCCCATTAGGGTTGGGAGTCGAAATAAAAGTAGTTTAACCGTGATCTACCTGGTATGTGTATTGGGTCTGTCCGGAGGAAGAACGACTTAGAATAGAGGATGGCGTCATAGGGCACGAAAGTGTGAACCTGTTCATTCATCTCAGTCCCATATTGGTATTACAGATCTAGTGTAAAGAGATCTACTGACGTCCTACGACTACACGTTAGTAAACATTTGATACAAGGCACAAGGGATTTAAAAATAATAATCTCAGGTTTCAAAGCGACAAATTGAAAAATAATTAACCTTGTTAAGTTCTACTAAAGATATTATTACGGTGGGAGCGAGTCGAACGTAGAATATCCGAAAGAACTCACCTTCTCTTTGCCTATCTCAATTTCGATGACGAAAACATTGGGACGCTTACGGGAAACCTCACACACTACGTAAACTTGTGACGGACAGTACCCAAAGGTTTACCCTTTTTCCAACTCTTGGTGACGAGGTCAAGTAGTTTGACTCTGTACCCACTGAGGGTGGAGTCCAGTCTTACTGCCCTACTTACTGTTGATACATCATTGACCTTTAAACAATAATTGGGGGAGAGACGGAATCCATGTTAACATGCCATATCCTGAACCTCTGTTTTATTTCATCCTCAGTTGGTGTCTCATTACTCGTCCCAAGTTCTTATGAACTAAAGTGACGTTGTCATCCCCGGACAGTGTTTCCGTGGGTGTCAGGGCTCCTCAGTGTCGGTGAATCGTACCGAAACGAGTACAAGAACCCAGAGACGTCAATGACGCTTCCTTTTCAGTTAGGATCGTCCTGGTCAAATGACCCGACGTTTGTCCGTTAATCTAAGTAGACTATCCTCAAACACAGCACACTTCTGTCCCTACCCTTTCTTCTACTCCCGTCTTTAATTCTACCTCTTTACTATCGGTCATTGGTAATTACCCGTAGGAACCAAGGTATCTTCTAGTTTTCATACCATCAACCTTTTGAAGTCTCTGTTGTGAGTCCATGGTAAAAAGTTATACTTCGTCTCTATTATTATAAAACTCCTTTCTACCTTATGAAATAGTTTGATACTTATGAAACGTCCACTACTCATACCGTATTCCTTTCTTAGACATAAGAAGGGATACCACCATTCCTTCTCTCACACAGGGAAATACGGTCACCACAAAATAAGATACGACTATTCCTGGATCTCTTTCGATGTTTAGGGTGAATGGTAAGGAACTCAAGGGATCTTTAAGAGGCCTAGTGTCTTGGGTTGAAGTACTCACAACTTTCCTCTCCTCCCTTACTACTTTTGTGTTGTCTCTTTCCCGATTCTTAAATTTTCTGTCTGAGAAACTCATCCGAGAAGTCCGTGTAAAGGAACTGAGTAAACTAGCCCTCATAGTGTCGTAAGAACAAGACTACCTCGAATGTCAGACCGATTGCCTCGGTCCCACTACCTCCCCCTTCCTCACTACATGGTGTTTGTTCATTCGATCGTTTACTTGCACATTACTGTTTTACTCTTTTCACTACCTCTCTCGCACACTCTCTTACTGTCATTCCCTTCTGACTCTTGGAAGAATCTTTTCCCTTCAGTCCAGGGAGACTGTCGTTAATCCCAACTCGTCGAGGTATTCGATCTTCTCGTCATAAACCTATCGGGTTCATTAAACACGTACAATATTATTGCTAAAGGGATGTAAATTCATCTCGAGGTAAGCTCTTAAATTTAGACCGAGTCGACTCCAATCCTTTTTATTATCATTGTTGTTACTATGAATGACTTACGAATAAGACTCGAGATTAATCCCTAGAGTTAGTGGGTAGGGGGTAGAAGGTAAATCTCCACTTTCCTCATGCGACAGACCTCCCACCAAGAATGACCCTCATTCCCTTTCATCTGTCAGCATTATCAAAAGAGAACGGGAGACTGGTCAGTGGTGTCGAATCACCGACAACAAATCAGTGAGTCAACACAGACTGAGAGACGCTGGGGTACCTGACGTCGGACGGTCCGAAGGGACGGGAAGTGATAAGAGGGTCGGAAACGAGTTTGAGAACAGGTGACTCAACTACTACGGTAGTTGGTAGAGTAGGAGACAGTGGACGAAGAGGAGGATGGGAATTAGAAAGGGTCGTAGTCCCAGAAAAGGTTACTCAGCCGAGAAGTGTAGTCCGCCGGTTTCATAACCTCGAAGTCGATGTCGTAGTCAGGAAGGTTACTTATAAGTCCTGAGGAAAAGAAATCCAAACTGACCAAACTAGACGAACGTCAGGTTCCCTGAGAGTTCTGAGAAGAGGTCGTGGTGTCAAGTTTTTGTAGTGCACAAACCACGAGTGGGGAGAAATACCAGGTTGAGACTGTTGACACGTACTGATAACCTTTCGGTATCGAAACTGAGACACCTGGTAACAGTCGTTTCACTACAGAGAGGAAAAATTATGTGACATATCCAAACAGTATCGAAAAGGATGTTCCTCGTTGACAGAAAAGTAAAGTACTGACGTCAGTGGTAGACGTCACTAAAACCTCGGGTTCTTTTATTTTAGACAGTGAGAGAGACGAAAAGAGGCAGATAGGTGGTACTTCACTACCCTGGTCTTTTTCTTTACGTTTTTTTTTTTTTTTTTTTTCCCTTTCTTTACGTTTTTTCTTTTTACCGATAGACTCCTGCGGAATGTTCATCGACACTTTTCTTCTCTTCGCTTTTCGTTTCCTCTTTTCCTTTCTATATGGGTACACTTATGTCTCAAGGTTTCTTATCGTTCCTCTCTATTCTTTTGAAAGGAGTCACTAGTCACGTTTCTTTGTCTCCTTTTGTTATCTTACCCTTTCTGATCTCTAGAGAAGTTCTTTTAATCTCTGTGGTTCCCTTGTGAAGTACGTTTCTACCCGAATTATTTCCTGTCTTTACCATACCTGGATTGTCTTCGTCTTCTATAATTCTTCTCCACCGTTCTTATGTGTCTTCTTCACACGTTTTTTCTAGAAGTACTGGGTCTATTAGTGTTACCACATTAGTGAGTGCATCTCGTCTATAGGACCTTACACTTCAGTTCACCCGGAATCCTTCGTAGTATGCTTGTTTCGACCACCTCCACTACCTAAAAGTCAACTCGATAAAGTTTAGGATTTTCTACTACGACACTTTCACGACGTGAGTTATACGGTCGTTTAAACCTTTTGAGTCGTCACCGGTGTCTTGACCTTTTCCAGTCAAGTAAGGTTAGAGTTTCTTTCCGTCACGGTTTCTTACAAGTTGGATGACGTGTTAATGTGAGTAGAGTGTGTGATCACTTCATTACGAGTTTTAAGTGGTTCGGTCCGAAGTCGTTATATACTTGACACTTGAAGTTCTACAAGTTCGACCAAAATCTTTTCTGTCTCCTTGGTCTCTAGTTTAACGGTTGTAGGCGACCTAGTAGTTCTCTCAAGATCTTCTTGTAGATAAAGACGAAATAACTGATACGGTTTCGGAAACTAACACACCTAGTGTTATTTGATACCTTTTAAGACTTTCTCTACCCTTATGGTCTGGTGGACTGGACGGACGGAGAACTCTTTAGACATACGTCCAGTCCTTCGTTCTCAATCTTGACCTGCACCTTGTTGTCTGACCAAGGTTTATCCTTTTCCTCATGTAGTTCCGACATACAACAGAGGGACGAATAAATTGAATATACGTCTCATGTAGTACTCTTTGTGACCCGACCTTCTTCGTGTTCGACCTTAGTTCCAACGACCCTCTTTATAGTTATTGGAGTCTATACGTCTACTGTGGTGGGAATACCGTCTTTCACTTCTCCTTGATTTTTCGGAGAACTACTTTAACTTTCTCCTCTTACTTTTTCAACCGAATTTCGAGTTGTAAGTCTTTTGCTTCTAGTACCGTAGACCGGAGTAGTGAAGTACCCTTTATCTACCCCTTTGTCACAGTCTGAAATAAAACCCCCCGAGACTTTAGTGATGTCTACCACTGACGTCGGAACTTTAATTTTCTGAGGAACCTTCTTTTCAATACTGATTTGATCTGTCGTATAATTTTTCGTCTCTATAATGAACAGTTGTTTCCAGGTAGATCAGTTCCGATACTAAAAAGGTCATCAGTACGTACCTACACTCTTGACCTGATATTTCTTTCGACTCGTGGTTTCTTAACTACGAAAACTTGACACTACAACCTCTTCTGAGAACTCTCAGGAAACGTGACGTGCCTCTAGGTTGGTCAAGTAGTATTTCCTTTAGTGAGGACTTACAAGTAACCTTCCTGACTACAACTTCGACTTTGAGGTTATGAAACCGGTGGACTACGTTTCTCGACTAGCAAAATTTTCTGGGACTACGACCCTTTCTAACTTCCGTCCTCCTCTTCCCCTGTTGTCTCCTACTCTACCAACCTACCGTAGTGGTTGAGTTTCCTGTACTTAAACTCACTTGAGGTCCTCAGCCACTAGCTGTCCCTCCGGACCGTACGACGTCAGGTACCCCACCGTTTCTCAGTCTGGGTTGACTCGTTGACTTCACTTGACTTGACTACCCTGGTATAGGGTACTAGAATCAAAAATCTTACAACTCAAAATTCGGTCAAAAAAGTGAGACGAGAAAGTCGAAGTAGTTCTCCGACAAATCAAGGAGAAACGAAAGACGGTATTCCCACCACAGTAGACGTGTAGACTCCAATAACTATAAAGAGGGTCGTTAGAACTAAGGTCGAACACGAAGTAGGTCGGGTCACAAAGAGTACTACATGAGACGTATATTCAATTTATTCGTCCCACTGTTATATGTCGGAACTGAATGAGGAAAGGGTTAGACCTTGGTCAGACAAAAAGGTATTGACCAGGATTGACAACGAAGAACTGGACGTATGTCTAAAGAGTTCTCCGTCCATTCCAGCAGACCATAAGGGTATAAAAGTTCTTAAAAATGTCAATAACAAGGGTGTCGAATGACCGATTTTGTTCGTTGTTCGTTGTCTAGTAAGGTGTACCCGTTCTATGTTACGTTCCGTGTAACGGTAGTACGGAACGAAGTATTATTATTAAACAACGAAGTATCATTATTAAGACATCAACTCTTCACACTTTCCTCGATTTTAGTTCCACACCCGTCCCGACGTAAACGAGCCTCCGACATCCCTTCCTAAACAAAAGACTGGGAAAGGTCGACGACCTCCGGTGGGTGGTACCTTACTCGTTCCTTCCGGGTACCGGGCGAAGGAGGTAGAAATTTCGGTCGTTACACCGAAGAGGTACGGAAAGAAGACATCAGTGGACAAGGTCAAAAATCCAGGAACACTACCGTAACCCAGGTCGGTTTATTAGACTCTTTTAGAGGCATAAAATTCCAGTCGACTAAGCTTTAGAAATAAGGTAAACGTCGAAATAAAGGGGAAACGGTACATTGGCTCGTATAAGGGTCCAAAACCCCTAATCGTGTCCCCGTCGAAACCTCCGGTAATAAGACGGACTGTCTCGTTGACTTTTGTTTTCACTCTTCTGACCGTTCTCGGGAAACGGGGAGACCGCAAGGGAGGAGTGTGACCCCCAGAACAGAAGAGAGAGCGAACTGTGTGCGTATAAACAGTGTTCTCAATTTCTACACCATAGACTTGATATATTATTAAACGTTCAAATACAATGGAACCCTTTCTCTGTTCCCGGAATGGGTTCAAAGGAAGAGACATTACTTCTCCCAACTTCATCTTCCCAAGAGTTTTGAGGAGACCACAAAGATCAACGTATAGGTACTCAAGCGTCTAACATAAGGTCTCACACTACAAAGTAACGGTGACCGGTACAGACGACTTGAGGAGTCCAGGTGTTGTAGCCAAGACTGTCAAAGGACCAATTCAGTGATAACATAAATTATATACGACTGGTGTAGGCACTCCAGAAAAGTGGGGCACAGTTGTACACATGAAACACCTACATGTTTTGAATTCTTATTTAGACTGAAAAATTTTTTAGCTGAGGATTGAAGACGAGACGACTACCGTTACACGGAACGTAACATAGAACGGGTACACCTTACTAGACAACGAACACCGTCTTAAACAAAAACGACAATGTTCGAAACCTTCAGGAGTATGGAACATTAAAATTTTATGGAAGACGAATGTGTCATTGAATGTCAAATGTTTTATAAAAGGATAGTCAACGAGGTATACTGGGAGACATCGTTACGGGACTCTAACAATTATATGTCAAGACATTATACCCACATAAACATCCCAATTGACTCATTTGTAAAACACTATTAGGACGTACTGTGAGATATACGAGGAACTAGTCCCAGTGTTTCCATGACTCATTAGACAACCTTTTGACTGGAGTTCATTAACTAACTTTGTGCCTGAATGAGTGTACGACGTATACACCGTTCTTGCACTAGTCTGTAGGAAATATAAAATTTAACCTGTAGTAAAATTACTCGGTAGAGTGTGACGGAAAATAGAAATGAAACCTTTCCTTTACGCAAGCACCTTACGAGAGTCCGTGAAAAGAATTAGTATGAAATAAGAGATCCGTAAAAGGACGGAAGAATATCAGAACTATCTACTATAAGTGTTATGCAGAAGGATTTGTAAATAGACTCATATCTGTCTTAATATGTATACGTTTTAGGGTTCTCACTGTAATAACGTTGACGTACAGTTCCACCGTAACAAACATCGACAGATATAATTGAAAGTACACACCTGCTCAAGGGGTTTAATAAAATCTTTAATTATGAAAAAGTTTTTATTAAGTTTGTCGGGAGAACAGGAAGACGGAAAAATCAAGAATTCGAGTAGACGTTTTTCGATTTCCCTCTGAAAATCTACTTAACATTTGAGTAAATTAAAGGTCTGCAACAGATCACAAATTTGTGATTGTAGTGTCGTTTCTCGGTTAATAGTCTCAAGTAAACTAGACTTCGGGACAACGGACTTGACGATATCAAAAGGAATACGACTTTTCCTTTAGACAGTGTAGAGCTTCTACATCATAAATTTGAGTGAAATAGACGTCGTCAAATTGAACTTTGTACACAAACCCGAGTGATTGGTGTTCCTCCGTAACTTCGTAGAGAAGTTTTACACTTTTCGTTAAAATCATAATTTCAATGTGGATGTCAACGACTTAAAACATATTTGTTTATACGTATAAACACTCACACGTACGGAAAATTCAAGCACAAAATTAGGTGAAAAATTAAAATTGGGGACCTCATCGTCCTTAAAAAAGGACGACATCTTCTAAAACCCTGTTATTAAGTGTACGGAAGACGGCAAGGTTACCTGTGGTTTCTTTACCACCCCGAAAGTAACCATGACTGTTTCATGGATGTAATTGGAGATAACGGGAAATTTCAATTTCAAGAAAACTGACACACTCGTCTTCGTATAAAGAAATCATAAATCTCAGTAAATTTATGTATCAACGTTGTCGTTCCCAAAACAGACTTTAGACTCATAGTCAACTCTTACTAAGGTCCTGTATGGAGTTTTACAGTGTAGTCTACGTACCCAATTTTTCCATTTTATAAAAATTTTAGACCCGTATTACAAGAATGCACGAGAAAACTTGTAAGCACAATTTAACGGTCTTAAAGGGGTATAAAGACACTAGGACTAAGGGTCGTCGAAACAACCATAACTTTTTATACTCGGAGAGACAACGTCTTATACGACGGATCGTGTAGGAGGTAGGAGGTCTTATTACGAATTAGGGAGCTCCTCGTTCCTGGAATAACAATCCTCAACCTGACAAAGACATTCTACGAAGTCTCTACTAAGGAAAGACCTTTACACCTGGCACTGTGACTTTAGGAGTACACGGTGAAATGGTGTAGCTGAACGAGAAAGACTTGAAACTGTAGACCAAACGGAAAATCCAATAAGGGTCGGACACGCTGTTTTATAACGGCTAAAGTTGTGTGTCGTCTTGTGCGTCGACCCCTCCGACACACTGTAGAATCCATATCATTTATGAAAATGTGTTTACCGAGAAGTCCTACAAATAGTTACTTACAACTAATTTACACAAACAAAAGTGAGATATTTCTTTTCCGAACATGAAAAGAAACTTTTCAAGAAGATGAACATGCCTTTAACTTACAAAGTAAAATTTCTTGTATACATATCACTTCAGTCGAACTTATTTACTCACTGTAAAATTGGTTATATGAACCCATTATAAGATTAAGAGAAACGACGTCCTAACTTATTCCTAAAGAGAGGATATCGGGGTTGAGAAGAAGAAAATGGCTTAGACCGTCACTTCTTTCAGTTGTAAAATATAGACACAGTTATAACAGATAATACTCCTTACTCACCTTCCATAGTCTTGACACCAAAACGTGTAACACAAAAGTAATATTCTTATTCTCCCCTTACTTCTATCTAAATTTTCTTCGAAGATAAATTTATATACAGTAGACCAATACTCTTTTGTCTTTCACGGATCACTTCCCTTAAGAATCTTTGTGTCTGGAACTCACTATCTCTGTAGAAACATTTTCAGCTCAAGACCATGACCAAACCAGTCAAAATTTAGTCTGTGGTGGGACCCCGGGTCTTTCTTCATATGTTCTTACAATACCGAAACAAACTGTGACAAACTTTACTCCAAATTACTTATTTTCAAAGTTTCGGATTCGTTATTATAACTTAGTCATACCCTCTAGGACCGGTCTTTAAGTCCCAATTTGTTTTTGATCGGAAAAAAATTTTTTTATTCAAAGGTTCATTCTTGAAGAATCATAACGATTTTATATTAGCGAAACCGGGAATAAATTCGTTTTGTTCCTTCTTAAAATTTAATAGTCACTGGTTAAATCGACCGAGGGACCTTACTGTATGAAATGTACTAAGTATATATAAAGTCGTAGTAATAATAAAATATTTACGGTAAACCATTGTTTTTATGTAGTCATGATCTTTAAATGTCACAGGATTTTATTATTATCCCATTAACGAAATTAGATAATAGATCCGTGATTATAACAAAAAGTCGGAATGTTTTTAATAAAATTACTGAATTCTAACTAAACAACCACGACTCGATAAAGTTGATTTTTGGACTGACCCACCTTTGGTGACTTCACGTCGTCTCCCGTCCGGAACGAGATTAAATAAACTAATTAAAAAAAGAAATCGAAAAATATATGGGAAGACATATAAATATCAGGTTTGGTAGTGGTTTATTAAAGAAATGTTTCCTAAGAGAAATAATCTCTTTTGAATTTGTATAATCCGAAGATAAAATTTATTGAGTTATTAAGTCGGATACAGATGGACGTTACCTTTACACGATTATACTTGGAAAGACTCTCTAACCTTGGTTTACGGAAAAGAAACATATGGTAGAAGTACTGTATCGTTACGTTAGGATTTTGGGGAAGTTCTCTTCATTATTTTCAAATCTCTATTTACTCTTCCATCCTTTTCATGAACGAATACTTCATTTTTTATATTTCTTTGATCCTTTTGTTCACCATTAAACACCTTCTTAGTTACTAAAGTAAAAAATTTAATACAATTAAGGATCATTTCCCACAACTAAAAAGACGAATAAGTCCCCTTTGTTTCCATTAGACTAGTATGCAATTCTGAACAAGTCTATAACCGACATTTCAGTCCCATAGTCCACCCTCTGGAGTCGCCGATTACAAAAGTTGGAGATCCATTCAAATTCGTTCTCTCACTGACTATGACTGATAACTGATCGTTAGTTTTGTTAAAGTAGAAGAGTAATTCAGGAAAGGTTTTAGTGGTTAATTAAAACTTATAAACAGTTAGGTGTTAGTTTGACCTATTATGACCTACAATGACAATCACTATATTGTAAGGAAACGGGTTTTACTCGTCCTTTCCATTTTAATTGTTGTACTAAAGAAGAATAGACATTAGGTCTTTAAAGAAGGGTTCTTTTTAAATCAAAAGAACACGATACCTTAGAAATAATAAAAACAACAAACAAAAACACAGGAGAAAAATATGAATTTTTGGGGGTGATCAAACCAAAATTTTTGGTGATCAAACTATTCTATGATGTGTAAATAACTTTTGTGTTCTAAACACTAATGATTAAACTAGTAAGTTGTCAACTTATGTTCAAAACATTGACCACAGAGGAGTCAATTAAATAAAACTCCGAGTACACCGTTACACGAAAGCTGTAATTCATCCTCGGTGAATTCATAAATGTAAATACCTCGTGAATGACACCCGGGTGGAGACCAGGTCAAGTCTTCTGGGACGAAGATCGGTGTTTTACGAGAAAAGGTCTTGTTTAAAGAGGACGTACGACACTTAGAGTGATAGCACATACTGAAGGACTCAGAGAGGTAAGAGGGTCTAGGGAAACCAGTTGAGTGTTTATAAATAACTCACTGAGGACGTGTCAACTGTAACATGGTCCCGTACCCCCTAAAGAAAATTTTCGTATGTGGAATGGAAATTTCTCAAACCTCTCTGTTTTAGTTTCCTAAACCTTGTTCCACCTTGTCGTCTCCTGTGATGAAGTAGCACAACGTAGAAGTCCGTGACTACCTTTCCTCGCGCTCACACCTCCCGCTCCACATCTGAGTGACAATCGACCGGGCCAGCCCCACCTGAATCCCCGTCTAACCGCGTAGACATAACAATCAACTCGTGAATACTACACGACCTATGACGTGGTCCACGCAATACACACACACATGCACACACACACACACACAAGAAAGTAAAGTATGAGAGGGTTTGAGACACGGGACCCACTAAACTAAGAGATAAATGTTTCCTTTTTTGGTTACGAATCTTTCTAATTTATTACATGGGGTCGGACGTACGTCGACTCGTTCTTAAATTAGTCAGACACGAGACATATGAGACGGTTTGACTTGTCTTCTCAGAATTGTAGGAGGGGAGAGGTAGGACGAACTACTTCCTCTGTGAAATGTCACGAAGGAGGGGACTGGAAAGGACCCGTGGAAAGGACAAGACGTACAGGGTACCTAGATGGTGGGAGGTGGTACAAAATCTCGACAGGCCTGTGTTGACTCGCTGAAGTGAAAGTGAAAAGTGAAAGTACGTAACCTCTTTCTTTACCGTTGGGTGGGGTCACAAGAACGGACCTCTTAGGGTCCCTGCCCCCTCGGACCACCCGACGGCAGATACCCCAGCGTGTTTCAACCTGTGTTGACTTCATTGAATCGTCGTCGTCGTCATGTACACTTTACACCGAAGAGTGTCCGTTGTAGAGTCAACGAAACTAAGGACATAAAGGAAAGCACAGATCGTTTCACGAAACAGGGATCACTAGTCAGTTAATAAAATGCTTACTTACTCACTGAGGTAACCGACGACTAAAGGACAGGTATGAGTGATTTTATAAGACGTCGGACCTCACCCATTAGAGTAAAGTGATAAGGTAAACCTACCCTTTAAATTAATCCTAAAGAAAGATACGTGTATTATTCTTCGTGTAGAATTCTTCCTCTTGTCAATTTAATTCTATCACAAAGGGAATTTGGTTCTTAGTGATCTACAGGATAAATTTATTATATCAGGAGAAACCCTTACCTCTTTCCTTTTCCAGCGAAAGGACTTTATTAGTAACGATACCAGTATTAGTCTGGTAAATAAACCTATCTTGTTAGGGTTCAGGTTCGTCTTATTCTTTAACGTTAAAGTAGTCGAAAGATTTCAATTATCGAACCAAAATATTAAATGATTTCAATTACCCTACTTAAAATTTTCGTCATACGTCAAGGGTAACTCCAATTACCCTCAAACCCCCGATTTAGGGATACATAAATAAACTTTTATGTTAAGGTACCATAGAGAGTCAAGAGGAAGACTTCCTTAGTAACACATATGAAAAACCATTACCACAACAGAAAAAAAAAAAAAAAAAATCTCTTTACGATTTCAAATTTTTCAGGTCAACTTAACGATCCTAGACACGTTTTGGTTAGATTTAATTGAACCTACACCGAAACCTATGCGAGAAATAAAATTTGACGTGTTGTAGTTAGGCTACGGTCTCAAGCATTACAGTAAATGGAAATATGGTCATTAATTGTAACGCGGACAACAAGAGTCTACGGTTTCACTCGCAGTAGATGTAGACGAGGGTAGCTTACTTACTGCTCAATGACGACATAATGTTATTTTAGGACTCAGATGTCCGTCGACAGTTTAGCCCCTTGGAACTCCTGTCTTCACTGGACGCCCTGTCCAAGTTTTAATAGTGGGGACTTCGATATTTGTAGAAGTGACACTCAAACAGAAGATTAATGATGTCGAAGTCCCTACGTCATTTTAATTTAACCTTTAAAATATTGAACGTTGCGAGACCATGTGTAGTCACTTTATAATAACGTTCAAATTGTCGAAATGACTAATCTGATGATCAACCTGACATCCTTTATTTATAGGGTCAAATTGAACGTCTGAACTGACTCGATGACGACGGGTCAGAGAGACATCGACTTCGGATTAACATCGATAACCCAACATGGTAGTTCGTCCACTTAAATATTGTAGATACCAACGAAAAAGAATTAAAACACACCTCTTGTGGTTCCGTCTCTTTCCGACCCCGGACGGACACCAGTGTTCGGATCAATGCCTGTCGGAAATCTAGTTCCGGAGACAAAAGACTAAAGGTTTGATCATAAGGAACAATGTCCGTAGGGACCACCGAGTCACCATTTCTTAGACGGACGGTTCGTCCTCTGTGTTCAAACTAGGGACCCAGGCCTTCTAGGGGACTTCTTACTTTACTGTTGGGTGAGGTCATAACAACCGACCCTTTAGGGTACCCGTCTCCTAGGACCACCCGGTACCCCAGAGTTTTCTCACCTGTGTTGAATCACTGATTTTTGTTCTTGTTTAAGGAACACTAAGGTACCCAAAAAGGGGAGGTCCCCTTAAACCAGAATATATGGCATAGTGTACTAAGTAGTACTTGTTCCAAGTTTAAAAAAAAATTGAAAAAATCTTTGACTAAAAATTACCCACCTTACGTAAGACTCACCTTAGAATAGGGATCTGTTCTTGAAAACCCTTTAAGTAGCTTTGTACTACCGTCGTAAAAATCTTATTCCGTCACGTTCTCTACCGTACTTTACTTAAAGAGGTACAAAATCGTTCTTAAATTCGAAAAGTACCATTTGTTAGTTACAAAATTATGAATTATCAGATATGAAAACTCCTCACAGACTTAAACGACTATTTCTATTGAAAGAAGTAAATGTTCACGTTACGTGGGTTTAGTTGACAGCTAGTAGTCTCTTTGGTTAACGTACCAAGTACATCCTTCATAATAGCTACATAACTCAATGATGGGTAACTGTGAAGTCTACGTGCTAAACTGGTTTTAGTACCCCTCCCCTGTCACCCTAGTTCCCTACGATATCGTAAAGATGAAACGAACACATGAGTCACTTAAAATGAGAAGATGGTTTACCGGTGGACCACGCTTCTTGACTGAATAACCGTTTCTAGGACTACGACCCCTGCTAACTTCCGTTTTCCTCTTCTCCCACCGTCTCCTACTCTACCGACCTACTGTAGTAACTGAGTTACCGGTACTTAAACTCATTTAAGACCCTCTGTCACTTACTGGTCCATCGGATTACAAGACGTCAAGTACCCCCGGTATTTGTCAGTCTGTACTGAATCGCTCTGACTTGTTGTTGTTGTTGGTTTTACTCCTAAAACGAAAAAGTATTATCCTATGGAGTTATAAGGGTACTCTCGAGAGACGGATCGAGATAAAGTAACCGTAGTGAACCGACACCTTCTCCATCGTTCCCGTCCTCGTCCTGTTCGTTCTCTTTTTCCCGATGAAAACGGTGAATGTATATCAGAATCTTTGAAGGGTTATAGAGGTAGTTACGTTCCTAACGAAACTACGAAGGATCAATAAGGGATAGGAGTTACAGTCTCAATGACACCTATAACCCTTCGTTCTTCCTTTTCTTGATGGTAAGTCAAGTCAAGTCAGCGAGTCAGCACAGGTTGAGAAACACTGGGGTACTTAACGTCGTGCGGTCCGGAGGGACAGGTAGTGGTAGAGGGCCTCAAGTGAGTCTGAGTGTAGGTAGCTCAGTGACTACGGTAGGTCGGTAGAGTAGGAGACAGCAGGGGAAGAGGAGGACGGGGGTTAGGGAGGGTCGTAGTCTCAGAAAAGATTACTCAGTTGAGAAGCGTAGGCCACCGGTTTCATGACCTCAAAGTCGGAGTCGTAGTCAGGAAGGTTTCTTTAGGGTCCCGACTAGAGGAAATCTTACCTGACCAACCTAGAGCAACGTCAGGTTCCCTGAGAGTTCTCAGAAGAGGTTGTGGTGTCAAGTTTTCGTAGTTAAGAAGTCGGGAGTCGGAAGAAGTGTCAGGTTGAGAGTGTAGGTATGTACTGGTGACCCTTTTGGTATCGAAACTGATCTGTCTGGAATCAGCCGTTTCATTACAGAGACAAAAATTTATACGATAGATCCAACCAGTATTGAAAAGAAGGTTCCTCATTCGTAGAAAATTAAAGTACCGACTTTAGTGGTAGACGTCATTAAAACCTCGGGGGTTTTTATTTCAGACTGTGACAAAGGTGACAAAGGGGTAGATAAAGGATACTTCACTACCCTGCTCTTCGGTACTAGAAGCAAAAGACTTACAACTCGAAATTCGGTTCAAAAAGTGAGAGGTGAAAGTGAAAGTAGTTCTCCGAGAAATCAAGGAGAAGTGAAAGACGGTATTCCCACCACAGTAGACGTATAGACTCCAATAACTATAAAGAGGGCCGTTAGAACTAAGGTCGAACACAAAGAAGGTCAGGTCGCAAAGAGTACTACATGAGACGTATATTCAATTTATTCGTCCCACTGTTATATGTCGGAACTACCTGAGGAAAAGGATAAACCTTGGTCAGACAACAAGGTACAGGTCAAGATTGATAACGAAGGACTGGACGTATGTCTAAAGAGTTCTTCGTCCAGTCCACCAGACCATAAGGGTAGAGAAAGTCTTAAAAGGTGTCAAATAACACTAGGTGTGTCAGTTTCCGAAACCGTATCAGTTATTTCGTCTTTATCTACAAAAGGACCTTGAGAGAACGAAAAAAATACTAGGTCGTCTACAACCGTTAAACTAGAGACCAAGGAGACGGAAAAGATTTTGGTCGAACTTGTAGTCCCTCAAGTGTCAAGTGCATAACGACTTCGGACCGAACCTCTTAAAACTCGTAATGAAATGATCGTACACTCTACTCACGTTAACACGCCATCAAACTCGTAAGAAACCGTAACGGAAAGAAACTCTAACCTTACTTTTGACTGGAAAAGGTCAGCACACCGGTGACGACTCAAAAGGTTTAAACGACCGTATAACTCACGTCGGGAAAGTGTCGTAGTAGAAAGTCCTAAACTTTATCGAGTTGACCTTAAGGTAGTGGAGGTGATCGAAACAAGCATCACTACGAAAGATACCGAGTGAACTGAAGTGTAAGGTCCTACAGACCGAGATCTACTCACTAGTGCGGTAACACTAATAGAACCAACACTTCTAGAAAAAACATGTCAAGAAGATACATAAGAACGGTGGAGCAGAATTTGTCTGGTAAAGACAGGAAATAGCTCGGGTAGAAACGTACTTTACAAATGAACCATAGAGATTAAAAGAACTTCTCTAGAGATCAGAAAGGGTAAGACAACAAAAGGAGATAAAGAAACGTAACTAGCGATTTCTTCCGAAAGAATAGAGAAGAACGATAAGAAACCTTGAGACGTAAGTCTACCCATATAGAAAGGAAAAGAGGAAACGAAAAACGGAGAGAAGAAAAGTGTCGATAAACATTCCGGAGGAGTCTGTCGGTAAAACGAAAAAAAGTAAAGAAAAGGTACCCCTACCAGAACTAGGGACAGAGGACATGTTACAGTGCTTAGAGACAGGTATCAAGTAGTCCGTGAGATAGATAGTCTAGATCAGGGAATTTAGACAAAGAGTGAAGGTGACATATTAGTATTCCTTAAACGAAATCCAGTATGGACTTACCAGATCGCCAAGGGATGAAAGAAGTTAAACTTAGACTTAAACCATTATTCCTCAAGTACTAGACTCGGTGTCAGTCGAGGACCAGAATATATCTCGAAGAGGCAGAAACCGATGTTTCTTATATTAGTCAGACTAAAGCCACAACTGGTAGACCACTACAGGTACACATCTCAGAAGAGAACAAAACAACCTTCTCCCACAAACGATACTGGTCACGTAAAAGAACCGTTTTGAGATAATCAGAAACGGGACGAAGTAAGGCGTAAGGTTCCGGTTTAAACGGACAATGAGGTCTAAAGAGAACTGAAGGATGAAAACGTAAGGTCAGGGGACATTACTTTTCCTGTAGAAAAAACCCACAATCAAGATTTTCCAGAACATCCAGAAGTATCTTGCCAAGTTGAAGTCGAAGAAGTCGTAATGACCAACCCCGTATCTGAACCTAATGACACTATAACTTACCAAACGGAACCTTTGCTTGTCTCTAGTAAGACAGCAAAAACTCTAACGTAGATTCATGACGTAAAGCCTGAGAAAACAACTGGTACTACCGATGAGGTAAAGAAGACTCCCTAAGGACGGGCGTCATCATCTATGTTACCAGTAGACTCAATGTAAGTGGGTAAGGTCAGGTAAAATCAAGTGACTAAAGATCTTACAGCTGTAAGTGAGAACGGTAGTCAACAAACTGGTGAAGGTTAAACGGAACTAAGTACCTGGACTATAAGGTCCAAGGATACGTTATAACGAGAAATGTCGTAGCCTGGAACGAAGATAGTGGTCAGTGTAGGTGTCGACGCATAACAAAAACGAAACCGAGGTAGGGAAGTAAGAAAGACCTCAATAAATAGGTAACTAGAGGTCATCGTACAACTCGTGGATGATTGGACCCCTCAAAGAGAAAGTCATAGGATAGTAAAACGGAAAAGTATGACAAGTACCTCAAGATTTCCGTTCTTATGACTTCACCAAACGGTAAAGGAAGAGGTCACCTGGTGTAAGGACCTGTGCCTGTCCTAACTGTCTAACTATCGAGAAAGAGCTAAGGTACCACCACGTACCTGTAAGAACCACCTCACTAAACAGACCAATTAAGGCCATTGCTTGATGGCAATCACACACCAATTAAAGGACTAAAAGAGGTAGGTCTTTGACCTCGATTATAGACTATCGACGATTATTCGTCAAAGGTATATAGACCTTACGGTCATATGTGACTTCTTCGTACCTTACCCCTTCCCCGTGATCTAAACCCCTTTCCTTTCACTCATTTGTCGATTGTAAATAGTTTATGAATCGTTTGTAAAAGAGTAAACTACGAATCCTGTGTCGTCGTTCTGTCTTTGATAGTTAAAGGAAGACACCGGCTCCTTTGGTTATGAGTGAAAGATCAACATTCAATGATCACCCCGGTCTCATACTTGGGTCTAGACAGACTATGGTCTTGTGGTAGTACTTGACCTTTCTGGAACGAAGACCTACTGGAAATGGGGAGACCAGGAAACAATAAGCAGACATTCTACTTTACTACCTAATCTAGCACAGTTTCAGGAAAGGTCGAGACGTCAGGATAATGGACTCTTTACATAGAAATGTCAGGTGAGAGGTGGAAGGTTCTCCTCTGTCCGTCAACCGTGATTGTTTAAGTACCCCAATGTAAGTAACACATCCAAACGTAGAGACACTTATTTTTTGTTCATCCTTTATAAAAATTCATGAAATATGAAGAATGTCAAATTTCATAAACTCATTAATTAGTGAGTATCCGTCAGTGGAAAGATTTTATATTTTTAATTTTGAGAGTGAAAGTTTAGTAAAGGAGGAGTACAAATCAGTACCGAAAAAAAGAAAAATTACGTAAACTCTCTAACATAGTCACGAATAAAAGTAAGGTCACCTACCGAAACTCTAAAAAAAAATTCACACGGTTTTTAGACAAACATGTAGAGAGGTTAAATGATATGTTAAAAACTTAGACATTACCACTGTTTATGACAATGTTTCAGTAGTACAGATGAAAGCTTATAAAACTACAAATACTTCTGAAGGATTTGTTGATGGAAAACAAAGCCCAGGTCTTTTTTTTTTCACGACCCTTCAATTAACATTGCTATTACAAAACCTTAACGAAGGGTCCACGTACACACGTACGAGTCAACAAGTCAGTACAAGTCAAGAAACGTTGGACTATCTGACACCGGGGATTCCGAGGAGACAGGTACCTTAAAAGGTCCGTTCTTATGACCTCACCAACGAGGGATCCGCCGAGTCATCATTTCTTAGACGGACGGTTCGTCCTATGCACCCAAACTAGGGATTCAGTCCTTCTAGGGGACCTCTTCTTTTGGCGTTGGGTGAGATCAAAAGAACGGACCCTTTAGGATAACGGATTCCTCGGACCACCCGACGTCAGGTACGCCAGTGTTTTCTCAGTCTGTGTTGACTCCTTGATTTGTCGTTGTATTACAATACCGTAATCCTTGTAAAATCTAAAAACAGTAGACATATTTAGGTGTCTACTATGACCTACTATGACTAGACTACTATGACTGGAAGAGATGTACCAGTGTGGTCTTGACGTCAGTCTTTACGAGACGGTAGTGAATGTCAGTTTAGAACTAGTTTGTGTGTAACTTGTGTTACAGTACCCTGGTAGAACGGACTTCTTATTCCGTACGGACGTCTACTGTGTTGTCTCAACCCATCTCACGAACGTTACCTCTGTTCGTCGGGATCTCCTCTGTCTTTAAGTAAGACCGACCTTTACACGAGTCTTGTAAGTACAATCCAAGACAACGACATAGACGGTAGGGGAGTAGTGTGAAGTATTTTGGAGTCTGGAGTGATGAGTCAGACATTTTACTCTCTTTAGTACCGTCGGGACCATACTCTTGACACGATTATTACTTCTTATTATTTTTATTATTATTATTATTACTTATTATTAGGACGGAGACGACACATGGTCGACACACCGATACCCGTTTAGTGGGCTCGGAGTCAAAGGGGTAGAGGTTTTCTCCCTGACAATTAACACAGTATACCTAGTTTACCTTCTCATGTACGGTTTCACGACTCTGGAACCCTTGAACTGTACTCTTCTGACAGGGGAAACTTTGTAGGAAGGTCCAGGGACTTTTCAGGTGGTATATGAAACACTGAGTTCAGTAGTCAAGAGGGTCTGTATAGTAAAAAAGTGTAAAGGAGTAACCTTATTAAACATTCCTTTCCTTCCCCCACTTTATTATTTGTCCCCCTATTTGTCACTCGTTAGTCTACCCTTTGTGTTTGAGTGCTCCACGACAGTGGTAAGTAACAGGTCACCTTGCGACCTAAAGGATCTCGACGTAAGAATTTCCGTCCAAAACTTTTTCCTAAATTTAATACATCTTTTCCGTATAAGGTATCTGTTTTCCTTGAATCTAGTGAACGAGACTTCCCTCCCAAGTCATCCCATTTAGTATTTTAGGAGAGAGTCTCCTTAAAAAACCCCCATAGAAAAAAACTCCCCCTCCGTCTTATATGTATCGTATTTTAAATGGCAAATTTATTAAACTTAACATGTCAAGGTGTCGTAATTCACGTGAGTGTACCAACATGTTAGCAACACAATAGGTCAAAGTTTTGAAAAAGTTTTAGGGTTCTTCTTTGAGACATGGGTAATTTATCATATAGGTCTTCTCGAAACCAAAATTGTAATGTAGTGTCGACCTTCCTGGGATGTCTGAAGACCAAGTTGGGGAGTAAACTTACACCCCTTGGTTCCGAGTCTTTCTAGTCCAAAAGATTTAGTTGACCGTTCAATGTTTAAGTCTATCCTGACTTTAGGTCCCCCAGAAGAGCCAGGGAAAGAGAATATGAGTCGTAAGTATAGGAGATTGTCAAACGTTTGAGCACGCGGACTATAAGGGGTTTCATCACCGAGTCTTAAAGAGGTGTTAAATTCCGGAACAACTTATCTTAAAACTGATCTGATACCCCCCTCTACCTCGGTGAGATGTTTTAGGAAATTTAAGGTAATTCTGAGAGTACAGAACGTAATATAATAAACGTACTGTAAAATCACTGAAATAAAAAAAAATTCAAAAGAGGTATTATTAAAAATTATGGTAGTTATCTTACAGTTGAGTTACGGTACGTAATATTGTCCACAATTTGTAAGTATTAGAATAAAATAGGAATCTCCTCGGGTAGTTTACCAATAAAAATAAGGGTGAGCCGTCTACCTCTTTGAATCAGAGTTCCTCAGATTCAGTAAACGGGTTCAAGTCCAATAAACAATCCCTGTCATGACCTAAGTCTCTTGGTAAACTGAGGATTCGGGGTCCTGAAAGAGTACACGGTACTACGAGAGACGAGATCTCTTTATTCGTGTTAGAACCCAAGAGTACTCCCGAAGGGACCACCGAGTCTCCACTTTCGCAGACGGACGTTACGTCCTCTGGACCCGAGCTAGGGACCCAGCCCTTCTAAGGGGACCTCTTCCTTTACCGTTGGGTAAGGTCATAAGAACGGACCTCTTAGGGTACCTACCTCCTCGGACCACCCGATGTCAAGTGCCCCAGTGTTTCTCAGCCTGTACTGAGTCACTGAAGTAAACCCAAGAGTATAAGGCAGGGATCCGATACGAGTAGGAGTGGACTATTTTAGGATGGGTAGGAAGTTTTAAATGGAATTGGGGTTGGAGAAAATATTGTTATTATAATCGTCTATTGTCATTATTATATTGTAGACGATTATTCACGAATAATATAGGTTCGTGATAATATTCACGAAATGTACGTAATAGAGTAAATTATGAGTGTCGTAGGGATACTCTACCCATGATAATAATATGAGTAAAATGTCTACTCTTTTGACTCCGGGTTGACTCTATTCACTAAACGGAAAAGTCGAGAAGGGTGATCGTACACCGAAGACGGAGGGAGGAGGTACGGAGGTTCCGGGAGACATCAAGAAATACCGGGAAGAGACGGAACATAATTAATACATAATTGACATGAGTAGACACAAGGGTGAGGAACTCGTGTCTCTGTACGAACATAATCGAAACCAAACACGACTGGTAGACCGAGGTAGGAGACGGGGACAATCTGTACGGTCTTAATAAATAAATTAACTTCCTCTGTCAGTGTACATAACGACTCGACCGACATTCATCAGTTTTTATTTTTCTCAAAAGGTAACTTTCTTCTTAAACTCACAACGTCTTTAAGAGTTTATAAAAGGTAAGTACTCGGGAGAGACCGGTTCTTGGTACTGTTAGTAGTATTTTTATACATGAGAACCTTACCTTAAACACCATCTTGAAACCCTTCTCCCATAGTTCAGTTCATGGAAAAGGATGACTTAGTAAATTTCCCAACGGTCTAATCCTCGAGACTTATGACTTCTTATAATCCTCCGAGAAAAGAAGTAAAAAAACATAACTAAAAGGTCTGCGAAATCACAATTTGGTACGGTCTTCACAACGTCTCTACTTAGTGATAATAGGTTTCCGGCGGTCGAAGAAAAGGAAGACTGTCTTCCTATTAAGGTGCACCTAGTTTATTTATGTCTACACATCATTAATCAAGATAAGGGTCACTCGGATAAAGGTCGTGTGATTTCTACACTCGCTAATACCTCGGAACGGGGTTGTCGAAAATAGTAAAATTTGACGATTTGTTGTCCTATCCAGTATTGGGTCGGACGATAATTATTACGTAAATAACACACGTTGTAATATCTAATCCACATACCTGATCTTTTTCTTGTGGAAAATTGTTCTTATAATGCTAGAGGGGGGTCTTCGTCGTATACACGGACCGATGAGTGGACTACATGTCAGGGTTCCGTTAGTTTTCTTATTTTTTAGAGTAGGTTCCCTTTCTTCGGATGTAACAGTCGCCCGAGGAGGTGTCTCTACTAGACCGACATCGTCTATACAATTTGTATGGGTAGGATCCGGGTCTCGGACTTGATCGAGTAAAGATATCGTGGTTCAGACCTTCGTTTGCCCAGAAACTCTTACGTTTACACGGTCAGGGAGGACCTTATATATCGTAGATATCAGTGGTCGTCCATTCGTCCCACCTGTTCACTCCGAGACAAATTTATAAAGTGTAAGAGAACTGGAACATCCTTGAAAAATCCAGAAGACCTCAGTCGGGATAGGTTACTTCTTATAATACCTTGTGAACTCAACTAAACTACCCTAGACGAAATCGGAAGTCCGAAAGGACCACCAAGTCACCATTTCTTAGGTGAACAGTCACGTCCTCTGTGTTCTCCACGCCCAAGTTAGGGACACAGCCCTTCTAAGGGACCTCATCCTTTACCTTTATCGTTGGATGAAATCATAAGAACGGACCTTTTAGGGTACCTGTTTCCTCGGACCACCCAATGTCAAGTACTCCAACGTTTTCACAACCTGCACTGACTCGTGTTGTGTGAAATCAGGAAACCACAAAGTTTCATAGAAGAATACCCGGAATGTCTTTAACAGTAAGACTTTCATAAATAAGTAAACCTAATTCCTTGACTTCCGACATCAGTACATAAGTAGACGATAGTTATAAATAACGGAATTATACCTAATCAAGTAGTAGTATCAATCGATCAGTAAAATCATCCTGGGATTCTTTACACTCTCAGTCAAACCCGATTTTCCTCGTCCAAACCTCTCGAGATCCCTCAGTATAACGTTTCCCCTACACCGTCTGATGCCTATAGGTACCGAGATGTTTTTTTTTTTTGTTTGGGGTTTAGGACCGACAAGTCACCGGTATTTCTTTCCCCCTTTTGGGGTCTTTCCCCTTCACTTTACCGAGGTCCTCCTTTTGAGAGACGAAGACTTAAACGGGACCAGATTCAGATACCGACACGTAAGAAGGTTTTCTATCAATCCCGGGACTATAGACTTCTTGGTATTATCAGTGATGTTTTAATGGGTGATCTCTTGATCTTTAATCGGTGAGATTCAAACGAGACCGTCCTCAAGAGTGTTAATTGACGATAGAAAAAAATGTTATTTCTTTGATTTTCTGTTTATCAACAATTGTAAAGGATTGGAGACAAAGTAAGGTAGAAAATTGGTAAGGAGACTCGGCTAGTGTTCACTAAACCCCGTGGATGAAGACCCCTTTGATTTTCTGTTTTACTCTCACAAACACTCCCTGTCATAAATCCCCATTACGATGAAGAGGATCGACGGACTAGGACTACGAGACGTGGAGAATCGACGACTCGGGGGCTTGGTTCAGAAAGTTGTGTAGTACGAAAAGTCTCTGATTGACCGTTAATAATTTAACGGGGGTCTAACAAAGTCAGAACGATCTATCTCACAAGTACCCGTTATTATGTATCTGAGTACTTCCTTTAAAGAAAATTTCCCCCGTCAGATCTTTTCCGTGTCCGATAGAATTATCCTAATCTTCTCTCTCCGAAGGGGACTGGAGTACACGGGGAAGGCAATAGTAATTGGAGGTGACTTTAAACTTCCATTGTCTCACCTAACGAATTGAGACGAAGGGACATCTTATGATCCGAGTATCTGTATAATGTTCACTTTACGTAAAAATTCACTATGTTAAAGTATGCACATATAATGTAATTTGTCAGGAGTTTTGGAATCTTACATACACGTGATAAATATAACTCACTCAGAACGAAAACAGGGGTAACTACGATACTTCATAAAATCTTGAAATATACAATTAACACCATTTTCTATGTCCTTAGAAATTACGTCATTTCGAAGTGAGATTACGACTATAAGTCTTCATCCTATTTTTGGAGAGGAGTTTCTATTTAACCTAAATTTCCCACAGTAAAGTGGATACCACACACGTTTAACATAGTGTTATTTGATTCAGTATTGACTCCAGACGTGATGAATAAAGCTTTGGTGTACAGACTCCAGTTCTTAACTTTGTGAGGTAACTCTAAAAAGGTCTATTACGGATAAGATGGATTAGATAGACTTGTACAGTCGTAAAACTTAAACGTCTACCATTACTTAGTCATTGTAACTGAAAAATGGCTACACGAAGTATTTGAATTTCGACCACTTTCTTTCGACACTAATAAAATTAAATCCAATTATTTATAAGGATCGATAGTCAACCTAAAATCGTCATCTGTAAAAAGAGAAAGACGGGATGTGGTCATATTTTACATACCGTTAATTTTTTATATAATGTAGAAAACTTATCTATCTGAGTTTATCTTTTACTATTTACAAACCGTTATTGTATTTCAGTAAATGAAATACCAATTCATTAAATAAAATAAAAATTTCAGGTCGAACTCGTGTCACCCGTAAAGGACAAAACTAGGTATTTCATTGGTCCGTTGAAGAGAAAGACCGTACACGAGGTATACTTTATAACTGTCGAAACCAATTTATTAGTTTTTACCGTTACGATAAAATTTCGTGACAAGTTAAAAGTGAATTTCTATCGTGTATTAAGAAAGGTCACCATATCAGAAATGTTATGATAACTAGGAAAAGTAATGACATCCCTTAGGTAGTTGTCTGTGGGTAAATATCCTAAGAGTCTTCGTTGTTTATTATCCTAAACCTTCTTCGTCTATTATTAAGACAATCATCGACTTTGAAGGTTTATACGTTATATAGGTTTGTATGTTACTTTTCTTGACACGGTCTTATAGAAAGGAATATGACCGTTCTCTTAGAATAACCTGTAATTGTCCGGTTCTTGATAAAGAAAAACACGTCGTATACTGGTATTACCTTAGATAGAAGAGTTGTGTTGCAATCTCTTTCTTCCCTATATTGAAACTTTCTGTGTAAAAATTTTCGGAAGGATCCGATACGAGTATCGGTATACCACACATCTGGTCTCATGAACAGTAAATTTGTGGGTGTAATAGGGATCTGTGATGAACTATTAATCCCTCGACTCTGTTAAAGTAAAAGTGGGATTAACTTATGGGATACCAACGTACCCCGAAGGTCCCCAGGGTTCATACAGACAAAATCATAGTGAAGTTGTGACGACATGTGACATCGTAGAGGTCCTGCTGACCGACCTTTCTGGGTCGAGTTTTCTTGTCTAACACGGAAATTAGTTTTATTAAAATTAGAAGGTCAAGGTCTAAAGTTGTCTAAAAAAAGGTCTTAATACTCAGGAGAGTGTAAGACATCAAATTTTTTTAGGTAAACCACTTGTTTTGAGTAGTTTTTCTCTTCTCTTGTCACAACGTCTTCGGAGGAATTCGTGTCTGGTACCGGTTCTTATCGTACCCCATCCGAGTCCTCTCCCTTGCAAATTATAACAAAGAAAGTTATATCTAATCTTTCGGACTATTCTTCTAGTTTGTTTTTTTAGTGAAACACCAGATTACTCAATAAAAAGTGGTTCCGAGATGATCTTGTCATAATGGATATTAATTCATTAGAACGATATCTGAAAAAGACTAAGTTTGAATAGGTTTACCGAATAACTGACATTTCCTTCAACGAAGAGAACGAGGACTGAAGGAAGAGGTGGAGTGGGAAGAGACGGAGAGACATCGAACTCTACCTATCGTATCACCTCTTCTTTACCCGAATCCATAACCTGAGTCTCGTCGGACCCACCTCAGGGACAAGACCCTGAGTCAGAACACACTAGCACCCGTTCAATAAATTTAATGGACTCAGAGTCAATAAATATGTATTTTATCTTAATTATTACCACGGATAAAGTATCCAAAAACACTCACAAGTTACTCTTCTAAACACATTTCTCGATACGGTTTCCGGATTTCGGATGACTCTCGAGTCACTACAATTGATAATATCAATAATAATAATAATAGTAACACTATAAGCTCGAACGTACAGACGGGGACTTTGCAAGTACACTGACTCGGGTCAAGAACTCTTTTCAAAGTTTATTCTACATCCTCTCCACACATAAGGTTATTTCAACGAAAGTGTTCAAAAAATTGGAGGAAATAGACAGAACAAGTATATTATGTATATTGTGTGAACCAGTTAACTGACCGGTTTGTTTACATAAAGTACATATGATTACTCTTTTTTTAATTTATAAAATATCTAATATTGTGAATTTTCGAGTCGTTTCGAGGGTTGTCAAATTCAAAAGTTCTGATATTGAAAAATATCAGAACTTTGATATTTTCTTAGTAAACTTCTTAGTTATTCATTTGTGTAATAAGAGGCTTTTTCCTTCTCTTGTTACAATTCTAAGTTAATGTCTATAAGTCTAAAAAAGAAAACGGAAGTTTTCAGTCGTTCACTATTAAAGTATTAAAGAGTATTTATTCTAATATGAAAATTTGTACAGAAACCAGGGAAACCAACCACTAAAGAAATATGGTATAAGTACATATCCCAGTTAGTTTTTCAAGTAAACGTAAAAACGTATTGTCGAATACGACGATGACGACGATTCAGTGAAGTCAGCACAGGCTGAGACACGCTAGGGTCTCTACCGTCGGGTGGTCCGAGGGGGTAGGGACCCTAAGAGGTCCGTTCTGACCTCACCTAACGGTAAAGGAAGAGGTCACGTACTTTCACCTTTCACTTTCACTTCGGCGAGTCGAGTCAGTACAGGCTGAGAAACACTGGGGTGTCTGACGTCGGATGGTCCGTGGAGGTAGGTACCCTAAAAGGTCCGTTCTCATGACCTCACCCCACGGTAACGGAAGAGGTTTGTCGAATACCTTTTTGGGACTTACTTGAAAAACCGGTTGGGTTGTATATGTGTGTGTTTGTGTATAGTGAATTTTGAAGATTAGACACAATCATTGATCTTCTATTGGTTTACTTGTCAAACTTTATTTCTGTACACTCTTCACGATGTCGATTCAATTGTACTATTCTTCCTTAGGTCCTTTAATTGACAACGACATAGAAACCGGGGTGTCTATTATCTTGTCCACTCAGTCGACCAGTAGCTAGTGGACCTTTAGGTTGCGACCGAGAAATTTCGCCTGATACTCAAACCTCCTTTACCCTGACGCAAAACACTGTAAGGGAGGGTGGATTTCACGATGTCGACCCAGGATTTCCTCTCAGTCTCTATGTCAGCACTTCTGACCTCTTTCTTTACCCGTGTTCACTCATAAGTCACCATTGTATTTGGGTTTCACAGACACTTGTCTATCCTCTATTTCGTTTTCCGAATCGATCCTCTATTCCGTGAAAGAACATCTGAGTCGACTCAATGGATAGTCGTCAACTCTGGAATCCGTTAAAAAATGAAAGGACCCGGAATCAAAAATACATGTTTCACTTACTCCAACTAGTCCAATAGAATTTACAAGGAAGAACCTAGGGATTTTTTAGGAGTTTAACTAATACTATTATTAATCCTTCATCACAAAAAATACTATCGGTTTATTGTAAAGTTTAGATTAGTAAACGAGATTCACTAAGATCTAGTATACGAAGATGGTTGACAACAATAATTCGATCAACATAAAATAACACTCTCCCTTTAAGATAATCACTTACGAACAGTGGACCTTCGATTACAAATTATCGAAAGACAGTCGTCAGTATGCAAAAACTTCTGTTAAGTTCCTTTAAATACATTGACGACCAGGGACACTCTACAACTCTTTTATTATGTAAGGTCGTTCTTTTAGAGGTCCGTTCTTGTCTTATTATCCATTTTTGAGAATTATGTACTCACTACATATACCTAAAAAGGTGCATATAACCACCCTCCTACTTAACATGTTGAAGAATCAGACAAAGTTTCAACGAATTATTAATCAAAATATACCGAAGTATATACTTAATTTGGGTGGTAAGACTTTTGCCGTAGTAAAACGTAAGTCTCTGGAGCAGAGCGACTGAAGTGAATTAGAGTTTAGAGACAAAAAGTGATGACTACTTTCATATTGACTACTCCTTTTAAGTCTGTGTTTAAAAGGTACTTGACTAAGGAAAAAGGGACGGTTTAAGACATCACCACCGACACGTCACTAAACGTGGACGAAACTCGTAGGGTGATGTCTTCGTCTACTTAGTTCTATGGTCACTATCTTTCCCTCGCCGTGTGTCTCTCTTGATGTAATAAGAACACTTTTACTCTACTACTTATTTAGATCTCTTGTCAGTCTACTCTCTCAAGGGAAACTATTTACAATCAAGAGGAGTACTAGATAAATCCCGAAAAGAAGGAGGAGGTAGTCACTTACCTGAATTACGTCATGGACAGTACCGGTCGAAAAATGTATAATAAATTTCCTATGGTTTCACTTAATGAGAGGATTCTTTTTTTATTTTGTTCCTTTCCTTTTACATAAATTAAAACTCCGGGTCTCCGGGTATCTCCAACGAGAACACAAGAGGAACCTGACCTAAAATAAAGTAGAACATAAATTTTTCAAAAAATTCGTTTTGACAACTCTAATTTGGTACTTTTCATACTGAAAAAAATTAGATTTTTTAACTTCACAAACACACGAACACACGATTCAGCGAAGTCAGTACAGGCTGAGAATCACTGGGGTACCTGACATCGGGGGTCCGAGGAGACAGGTACCTTAAGAGGTCCATTCTTGTGACCTCATCCAACGGCACGGGAGGAGGTCTCCTAGAAGGACTGGGTCCCTAGTTTGGGTTCAGAGAAAGGAGAGGACGTAACCCTCCGTCCAAGAAATGGTGATCGTGATGGACCCTTCGGGGTCACAATTACATGTTTCATAAACGAACGGAGTCATAAAGTTTAGTTATTAAAAATATCTTAAGAGGACTATGATATGATACTATTTAAACTTTACAAAAATAATTCAAAATTTTTATAAATTATATAACTGTATATCGACTTAACGTAAATCTTTAGACTCATATATAATAAAATAAAGTTTATAAAATTTGATATGGTAAAATTTAACGGTGGTTAATGTAAACCGTAATAACAATTACAACAGTTTACACTGTGAATGCTTATTAATTACTAGACAGATTTAAAAAAAATTGAATTGTTCCCTTTTGTTAATAATACTTTAGAAAGATGCAAGACTCTGGACACGAATTGGTACTACAACAATCTTCGGTTTTTATTTTTTTATTTCATGAAGACTTCTCGAAAAAAAACCAACAAGCCTCTGATAACTGTAAGAAAACGGAAGTTTCACTTTAGCGTAAGTCTCACTGTCACTTGACGTTAGAGGTGACTCACATCGATAACTCTTAAATCCTAATCTTGATAGGAAACAAGGTCTTCTGGTAGTATTACCACGTGCAAATCTGTAGTTTCGTAATGAAATACTCATGTCCGTACAAAATTACAGGATAATGTCAAACGTCTGGACAAAGAAAACTATTACTTCTACAACACAGTAGTTCGGATCGGACCGTGTACCTTTTGTATACGACCGTCCAATAATTTTTAAAGTCGAAGAACTACTTTCTGATAGGACGTCCGATTCTCAGGTCTCTTTCTGAGGTAAGACCCTCTTAATAATCTTTACTCTTATACTGACATTCGTGATTTAATACAATTATGAGTGTTTATCGTAGTAAACGTATCGTCAAATACTGTGCTATGGTACTAAAAAGAGTAACCATACAACATCCGTTGTCTAATTTTTGTCACGACAAATATCCCCAAACTTGATAAAACTCTAAGAGAACGCAGAACACGTCTATAACCAAAATCTACATCAGTACTAAGTCACACCTGAGGTCCTAGATATTCCTAGTAGAAAAAAAGTGGATAGATTAACTGTTGGTCTCAATAAACCAACGTCAACTGAACTTTGTTTCAGTACCTTAGTTGTTTACTATTTTGTGACTTCAGTGTAAAATTTTTAGTCACAACTGTACATTCACTAAAATCCTTTTCGTCCTACAATGTATTATCGGTGTTATTTTTCTCGTGTTGAGAGTCAACAAGTTAGAACAGAACCATGGTTGGAATGAGAGAAGTAGGACTTTCAATTTCACAATCAGTGATCCAGTACAGGCTGAGACGTTGGGGTGTCTGACATCGGGTGGTCCGAGGACACAGGTACCCTAAAAGGTCCGTTGTTATGACCTCGTCCAACGGTAAAGGAAGAGGTCTCCTGGAAGGCCTGGGTCCCTAGCTTGACCCAGAGGACGTAACGTCTGTCTAACAAATGGTAGACACTGATAGGACGGTCGATTGTATTAGATGAAGGGGGTTGTCCAAGGTCATTTGAGTGAATTTATGAGTTACGGATAATTCAAAGTCACTTAGATGTGTACACACGTACGAGGTTTCAACGGTGAGGTCTCTGCTCTCTTAAATAAAAGTAAATCATCCTTATTTCCGAATTCGTTTGTGTGTGGACATCCCCTTTTTTGGAAGGACCTGTGAGAGTGGATTCTGTCACGTCCCTCTGGGTCCCTCTGTCAACAACACCATGATCGGGAACACGGCAAGGGAAAGACAAATATTTCCCTTTGAAGCGAGGGAGTGAGGACCTTTTGACCGAACAATCATCACTGTGGACCACTGTGACGCAATCTTTTCATCAACGGTCTTACGACCGGATCTGTACTCTAAAACATCTGGGGGTGCTTACCCGAAGGGACCATTAAGTCGACCATTTCTTAGGTGGACGTTACGTCCTCTGGGGCCAAGCTAGGGACCCAGTCCTTCTAGGGGACCTCTTCCCTATCCGATGGGTGAGATCATAAGAACCCAAAAAGACCACCGAGTCTGTCATTTCTTTAGTGAGTGTTACATCCTCTGGACCCAAACTAAGGACCCAACCCTTCTAGGAGAACTTCTCCCGTACTGTTAGGTGAGGTCATAAGAACGGACCTCTTAGGGGTACCTGTCTCCTCGGACCGTCCGATGTCAGGTACTCCAGTGTTTTTCAGTCTGTGTTGATCGTTGATTCGTGTGTCTGGGTACTCACCCGAAGGGTCCACCTTGATCACTATTTCTTGGGTGGAGGGTTACGTCCTATCCGCTCTCTACGTCCAAACTAGGGACCAAGTCCTTCTAGGGGATCTCCTCCCGTACCGTTGGGAGAGATCATAAGAACGGACCCTTTAGGTACCTGTCTCCTCGGACCTCCCGATGTCAGGTACCCCAGCGTTTCTCGACCTGTGTCGACTTCGATCAATCGTACGTACGTGTGTCTGGGTCCTTATGTGATGTGTGTCCGTGTGTCTGATCCGTACTTATGTGCTCCTTTACAAAACTGTAAAGGAACATAGTAACGTATAAACTTAGACGTCTACACCTTGGGTGTATGGTTCCCACTCGTTACGGTAAAATATAAACCCTGAACTCCTAAGAACCTAAAACAATAGGTACCCTCAGGATGGTAGTTAGGAGGAACTACCGTTCCCTGTTGACCCACGGTCCGTAAAGTCGTGAAATGAACTTAACTGAGTAAGACAGAGCCTTTTGGAGACTTCAAAAATGAGCAAATGAAGGTGTGGTGAAACTCTTCCTTCCATAACAATAAGACAAATGTCTACCTCTTTATCTAAGGAACCTTCACTTTACTAACGGGTTCAAGTGTATCGATCAGTTACTAGGCGTAGATCGAACCTTTGGTGTAGGTGAGGAGGACCAGGGGACGGGACCGGTGTGACTCAACTTAGGTGAATCTTTTCTGGGCGACAAACTTTCGGGACTTCATCAGAAGAGGGAGACCAGGGACGGAAACACCGGACGACGGGAACACCGTCTAACAGACGAAAGATGTCTCTGAACACCCGTTGTGTTTCCAGGGTATCGATAACGAGAGTTTACGGAAGAGAAAGGACTGACTGTCCCGTCGACGACAGACAACGATCAGCCGACCCTCCTTTCTCTCGGTAATCATGTGTGCGGAGTCTCAAAACTCCTTCTTCGGGACAGCCTCTCAGAGATCCCAAGTCGAAACGTTGTGTCGACGGAGTGGATGGATGAATACACTCACCCACTCCTATCACTCAAACTCTACGGTGGAAAACTAGTAAGTACCCCCACTGTTTAAAAAGATCTAGTAAAATCACTTGGACATTTAAGAGTCTTTTGAATCTCATTCGTCGGAAAGAAGTGGTAGTCTGTACCGTAATTTTTATAGTACTCATAAATTTCGGGTCGAAAAACAAAACAAAACAAAACCTGGTACCTTTCTAATAAAATAAGGTACTTTTGTAAGAGTTGTCTCTTGTGACAGAATTTGTTTCGTAAATGTAATTCTTTAGTTGTACACGGGTCTTTCTCATTTTTAATGACTTTTTAATTTCTAAAGAAAACCTGTTAAGTGTACAAGTTTTTTGGGACGAAAAACCTATTCGTTGGTTTATAAAATAAAAAAAAAATATAAAGAAATATAGAGGACAAGGTCTAACTACACCATTTAAAGGAAAATTCGTCTTTTTCCAAACCTTATCTGGTCAGACTTATCAACTTGTAAGTCCTATTAATCCTTCACCAGACCGAAGTACCCAAGGTACCTGATCCGTTTACCTCCAATGACCCCGTTCCCCCTTGGTACCCGTTTAGTGAAGTCGACAGGTTCGGAGACGGAGAAGTTCACATTTCTCTTTATTATAATCGTGGACAGAGGACCTCCTCCATCATTCTTAATTTCCTCTACTGGGAACACTTAACCGACGGTTACATAGTTATAAATCGTGTATTCTGGAGTTTTTTACGATACACAATAATTGTAATGGTATTTTAACGTAGTCTTAATTTAACATCCATCATAACTTGTTCATGTATGTTGAATTAGAAAAAGACCACTAAGTCTTCCAGGATATAGTGGAAAATCCGAAGATCTTATAACAAGATTCGTAGTCAATAGTATATCCTAACACTGACAACTTCTATGTTCTAACACCTGGTTTCGCACGGATTGGGTTACCAAATGGGTCTATTACGGAAATTTTCTTATTCGGAACGATCGTCGGACCAAAGAATATTAAACTTTTGTCTTTTATTAAGGTCAATAATATCGTAGGATGTACAACTTATTTCTCCGTAACTGGACTATTTGATCTCTAAAAGGACTGGTGTTCTAACTCTGGGTAAACGAAGTAAAAAGACCAAGGTCAACCATAGAAAAGATTAATCACATCGTCGTGCAGTGGCGTTAGTAACCTTTCAGAATTAGTAAATGTATAAAAAGGAATAGAGACTTTTACTGAATCTTACAAAAGAAGGTCAAGTCACCAATAAAAGTACTTCGACGGTCCCAACCCAACCTCCACGAAGAGTCACGGACTCCTTCTACTGTCCTCTTCCTTTTAACGGAGGGGTTCAATTTGCTTTCGACCCAGGGGGAAGGCTCCTGGATATTATTAGTCGACATGTTCGACAACCAAACACACAGGATAACTAAATTATACGAAGATTAGTCATGTATTTCGATACCCGGACGTCACAATTAAAAAGTATACGAATGTTTCATGGGAAACTAAAAGACAGTGTGCAATTAATGTCGTAAAACGGTAATTTATCCTTCGAAACACATTTGATTAATGTTCCATTAGTAACAGATGACGTTCGCACGACAAACATGGAAAATAAAATAAGATTTTTACGTGTCTAGAGTGTCAGACCTTTGCGAGATGGAAGGTCGGTAATCGAGAGTGATTAAGTATCGTAATAACACCACTCTCACATCCTCAACATTAACAACACCATAGTCTCGACAATTAATGGCCTCATTTGTCAACTTTACCACGGTTCCAGATAACATGTTCCGTCTCTTTTCCTCCAAATTTACAATGAGGGTGGTAGACCCCTGATCCCCTCTCCGTTTACGAACTCTTGTCGTCACTCCGCGATAGCGGCGGAGTCGAGGTCCCAACCGCCGGTATACCTAGGTCTTATAAAACTTAGTTAACTTAAATTGACGGTCAAAAAGCGTTATTGCCGCACTTTCCTTCCTTATTTCGTTTTCTACTCTCCTTGTTCTTAACCAATCACAAAAGTGTGTGTTCTTCAGGGGCAACCTCAAGAAAACCTTTATAGACGAAAAGGCTTTCGGTGTCTCGTCCGTGCCCATAAACCTTGTCTCAGTCTCACCCGACTGAGAGGAGACGGCCGGTGGCGCGGTAAACGAAGACCAGCAGACAGGAGGCACGGGGAGCCGCTCTCCCCTTACCGGAACTCTTCTGGGCCTGAAGACACACTAACACGGTCTCATTTGTTTAGGAGTAAAACCCTTAAGTCACGAAACAATGGGACCACAAAAGTATTTGTACCAGACATCTTTTTTTACTATTTATCTAGTACGACAGGGTAGACGGAGTTGACATATGGAGACATGGACACCTTTATAGTTCCTTCCATTCTTAGACTAATTCCTTTCGTCTACGAACGGGGAAGGGAACCATATTTTAATTTTATATTTAAAAGGACATTCGGAGAGTGAAGTAAACTGTTTAAGTGGGGAAAGGGAGTGATGAACTTACTTTTTGGTTCAGGTTACCCGTGTACACAAAAGAAAACAAAAACTAAAAGTTGATTTCTCGAAAAAGTCGTATACGTCAAAAGAGTTAGTCACTATAAAGAGATTAACCTTTCTTTGGATAATCGGTATTTCATTCATACCACCGATGAAGCTGAATATCAACTAAAAATTTGACACACCAAAGACAAAATTTTATAACGCATTAGAAATTTTGAAAGTATAAAAATGAACCACAGTGATAATAAATTATATTAACGGAAATTTGGATAAAAGGTTGTAATTTTTATGGAAAATTTTTAGACGGTGAACGACGACATTGAAGAAAAATTATAGTAAGGGTTTTGTACTTGCCTAAGAAGAAAAAAATTTGGTGGGACCTAATAAATAAAAATTAACAAGGAAATCGTCTACAACTTCATTAAGTCCCATATCACATTTGTTGAGGAAATTTCTCTCTCTAGTGTTTGGTAGTGTAAATGGTACTCGGTTCCCGACACAGACAGCCCGAAAATACCCGCCGAAATCGGGTGTCCTTTTTACAAAGGACGAAAACAAATACACGTTTCAAGTTAATTCTTAAAGTTCTTTACGAATTAGAAATAGATGACTTTGGGGGTCGTACGTCGCGCTGTCCCACTCGGATCTTTCTTTTAGTCCCGGGGGACACCTCTCCCCCTTTTTCTTTGTCGGCAACTCCTCGACTTTTCAACTTTCCCTTACTTCGAGAGGTCACAAAGACCAGCCCCGTTTCGTCAACACGACTCAAAGCCTTACGTCTTCTTTGTATACACGGAGTCAACCTGTTTCGCGAAGAGCTCAGTTTAGTTGACGATCCGGACGCACAACCACGTTCCACCTCCGGACCTATTACTCCCTGTCTGAGGAGCTCTTCGTCGCTCACCTATTACGATGTATTCATACCTTAATATATGGCGTGAGAGTGGTAAGACAAATTACTCTCGGCGGTGGTGGCGCTTAGTGAACGGTGTGTCAGCTTTACCCGGTAATCGATAGTTCCCTTTTAACAGAAACGGCGAAAGTCGTCTACCTCGTTTATAAAATGTTTCGTTAAAATGTATGGTTTTTGTAAACACACGGAACCATTACGACCGACAAAATGTAATACAATGGAAGATGTCGTCGTATTAAAAGGTAGAGTAGCTTCCGTTTCAACCGTAAAAACTAAAAATTTGAGAGTTAATTGTTAATTTGTACCTCATAATTCCGTCAGGAATTTGAAATTCATCCACACCCTTCATCAAATACTGAACGACTTCTGTAAAAGTAAAAAAGAAGTAGAAGAGTCGTATAAAAATGTGAGATTTCTCCCTGCTAACGATTACTAGAATTCCCTTTCCCTACTCACCTTTGAAGTAATGACTAACGGCTTACTCTCATTGATTACGTCCCTCACTAGTCTCGTAAACAACCGAATACACAGGTCGTACCTAACACCCATGTGCCAAACCAGGTGGGTAAGCATAGTCAAATTTTACAAATTATAAGTTATTGTCTTTTGGGTTGAGTTTCACTGAAATTGTTATTTCTCTTAAAAAATTTCATTTTTATTTTTTATTTCTCTGAAATAATAGAGTCGATTTACTTTTCGGTCTGTAACAGAGACTGTAGTCTCTTCCGAATCAGGTCCAAAGGGACTACCAAGTCTACCATTTCTTAGTCCTCCTTTCCTAATTAGGTCACCGTGTCTTAGTTGTTCCTGGGTCAATGAAAGGTAGGGAGGGGGTATGTCACGTCTTATAGACGAGGTAGGATTCCGACCACCAGGGGTCCCAACGACCCCCCGACGGTCACCGAGGACTTCGAACAGGAACCAGTTCCATTATCCTTCTCTCTTTTAGAGTGGTCCGTCGTAAGAGTCTTTTCGTGTTTCCGAAGAAAGAGTCTTCCGGGGTCGTTCACGAAGGATTATGAACTTACCGGACTGACCCAGTACACGGGGAGGACTTGGCTAGTGACACCGGTCCCATACCGAAACGATTGGTCCCCGGGGAGGAACTTCGACTCACACTCCAATGAGAGTTAAGAATGCATCGATTCTTACCCCATCCCTGTCAAGGACTTTCCTTCAACTCCTATAGTAATGGACCTTGTTCTTCTGTTTCTACGACCCGTCGGTTGTCGTCTACATTAAAGACAGTAAAAAGTATTTAAACTGTCGTGTCTGAATCGTAGTGTACACCTACTAGATTAGACTGGGTCTACCTGACAGTCACGGGCGGTACCGTCAGTGTCTGTGTCTCGAGCAACGTGATACCGTATGACCAGCGTTGATCTAACCTTGGGGTCAAACGATGAAGTGCCGACACTATACTTTACCTCTACTATTACTGATGAAATCTCTCACCGAAACTCTATTATTTATATTTTTGGAGACCGTGTCTCGACAGTGTACCATTCGAAAGTTATTCTCTCTCGATAACAAAATGGATTTTTTATCGACAGTAACCCTGAGGCGACCACCAGGTCACCAATCTTAGACGGTCGGTCACGTATCCCGTGTCTAAACTGGGGACCAGGTCCTTCTAGGGTGTACGGTTCCTCGTTGGTTCGAACACGTGGTGTTGGTGATTCGGGCGTGAGATCTCAGGTACTTGACGTCGAATGGCTTCGGGTGTGCGGGTCTCGGGTACGAGACGTTACTTACGTCACGTTTCGGACACGTCGTGTCGATCTCTCATCCGGGGCGAACGGCGTTATCTCTTGCGGATGTGTCGTCACTTCTGGGTCTCGTCAGTTTTTATATATTGACATTAAATTTTATGTCATTATTGTTGTCATGTATGTTTTTCACAGGACACGTTGGTTCATGGGAAGAATTTAAGTGTAAGTTTAATCCTTAGGAAGGGAAGAGAGGTAGAGACACGACGATCGGAAAAGTTTAGGACTCGTGGAAAGTACCTTGGGTATGGAAGGGGGACTTTCTCCCGTCGCCCCCGTTATCTCTTATGAGTGGGACCTCGGTCTCCACCGACTCTCGAGGACGCCAGAACGACATACTCACGTCTTCGGGGTAGGGGAGAAGACAATGTACTCCGTGAACAGAATCTACCAGGTCTACCGGAGAAAGTTATGACTGCAGGGACGAATCAAAGTTCACTAACAGGACGGGAAAATCGGGATACAGTGGAAGGTAAGGAGGTAGACCCCTATAGTCTTCCGAGACATTTTCGTCTTAGTAGATCCATCCGGGGAACCAAAGAGAAAACTTGTTATGGTTCATTACAGACTACACTTTCTAACTTTCACTAATCGACTGTTCAATAAAATGAATTAAATAGTGACGTCTAGATCGTTTCTCCAAAGACTTTATTTTCTTCATAACCACTAACTATAAATCTCGTAAGACTAAACATAAGAGAAAAGGAGGAAGGAGTAGGAGGATTGTGTGTACGTGTGTGTGTATGTGTGAAAATCTTAAATGAACCCTTTCAATTGAGAGACCTCGAACCTCATCGAAATCAGTAACTCCCGTTATAATTTAACCTATACGGTCGTCGAAGGGGACTCTATAGGACTTAAAGAAAGTCAGTTTATGAAGAAGAAAGTTTAAATGTGAAAGAACTATCTTTTTTCTCTCTCTCGACTCTCCGTTCCAGGTACGAACTATCTGTTCTTAAAAATCCTCCGTAACCAGTCTGACTACTTCCGGGATGTCAATGGAACCTTAGACGGTTCCAGTACTGATAGCGACTACGTGAGACTCCCTATTTACACCTATGACCTGTTTCTCACTGTTTCGACACGTGACCGTGTCCACACCGAGTCCAAGGAGGACCCACTCTTAACGAGATCTCGATAATCGAGGTGTTTCCGGCCGTCGATTACACGTAACGGTCTTCACGTTAATTTTGTCTTACTTATAGACCTTAACAAAGTTTTGGATTTCCCACAAAAAGATTACAAACGAATAGTAGGTGCTCCAGATGCGAAAGGAAAAGTGCCGGGGTCTCAACAATCGAGACTTTCTAGACAAGGTACACCAACTATTTGAGAGACTTTGTGATTGGTCATTAGATAGCGGAACTACGCTACGTAACTTGAAGAGTAAAGTGTTTATACAATCTGTCTCTTAGAATACGGGACTAACGACTGAACATTGTCTATAAGATGTATGAGTGTGTGTGTGTGTGTGTGTGTGTGTGTGTGTGTGTGTGTGACGTTCCCATTTTACACCCCCCTTGTTCCGCTTCATCGTTACCAAGGGGGTTGAGGTAACAAAAGACAGAAGTCAGAGCACAACTTTTAGTGGGGTATTGTCTTAGACGCAAACTTGACACCACAACCTCTTCTGAGAACTCCCAGGGAACCTGACGTTCCTCTAGTTGGGACCCTGAAGAAACCTTCCTTACTACGATTTCGACTTCGAGGTCATGAAACCTGTGAAGTACGCTTCTCAACTGAGTAACCTTTTCTGAGACTACGACCCTCTCTAACCCCCGTCCTCCTCTTCCCCTGCTGGGTCCTACTCTACCGACCTACCGTAGTACCTGAGCTACCTGTACTCAGACTCACTTGAGGCCCTCTACCACTACCTGTCCCTCCGGACCACACGACGCTAAGTACCCCAGCGTTTCTCAGCCTGTGCTGACTCGCTGACTTGACTTGACTTGACTTGTCTTAGACTATTGAGTCGTTCACTGGAATGTGTTCGGAGAAGTGAGACCCCCGAAGTCGAGGGGTAAACTTTTCGTGCCCCTTATTAGGACACGAGCGGGTGGAGTCTCACAACCACAGTCCTGGTTTCCTCTATTACTTACACTCGGACGACATTGTTCTCTTTCATAAAATACTTGTGACAAGACTCCTAAGTGTACTTAAACCCCCAACACATCGTACCAAAATATACAGACACCGACACCCTTAGGCACACATGAATTCAAATGAGACTTGTTTTATTTGGGTTCATCGATGTCTAGAAGGGAGTAGTCGTAGAGGGGAATTTCAACACTATTAATACAAACTCGTCTTGTCTTTGAGAGAGGTTCGGCTCTTGAATGTAGACTGTAGAGAAGTTACCTCGATTCCGGTAAGAATCATATTAGGAAGATAAAGGATAGTCTACGAAAGTTTTATGTCTTTATTTAACTTATCAATTATGGGGGTGGGGTGATAAGGAGACTTATAGAAAATCTCTCAAGGAACATCGGGGTTCGACGGAGGTCCAGGGATCGTAGGGGATAGCTCACAATGGAAGGGTGCCGGAAGTCGACACACGAAGAGTGTTACCCTGCACTAAAGGCGTCGTCTGAAAGGAGATCCTTTAAATGGGGAAACGACATGTGTTATGTTTGCGACACCTAGTTCCACCCTACCGACCGAAACATTCGTCTCCGTCACGTCCCTCGACTGTGGCACAGGTCTACGGAGCGTGTTCGGTGTCGGAATTCTCAATTAATAACCGGGAGTGTATCGTACAACGTAGACTTCACTATGAAATATTTACAGTGGAGTAAATAGAAGGGTAACAAGGAGTCTCCGGCCCTTAGAGCATTTTAGGTGGGTCCTTCTTAACCAAGAATTCGTCAGTAGGGGTGGTCCACCAAGGACCCGTCGTTCCACCCTCGGACAACGTTCCAGAGGGTAAAAGGGCATAGGATATTGAAGTCGACAAACCCCGGTCCGGGGACACAAATAACGTTGGTGTGTATGACCCATAAGGGACACGACTCGTGGCCCTCGGACTGGTGTTTCGGTGACTGGTGCGGGGAGTCCTCGGGGGTCTTCGACCTCTTGTACTTCTTTCCTGCCGGGGGGGCTATCATCTCTTCCGAAGGACCTCCTCCTCACTGGCCTTGATTGAGTCTCTCCCACACTTCCTCAATGGGTCTCCTCCCTCACCTTCTTCCTTCCGCCTCCTTTCTCTGACGCGGTCCCGTCAAACCCCGTTCCGATCTTCTGTCTCTCTTCTGTCCGACGAAATCCTTAGTCTCCAGTCCAGTGTCTCCCGGAAACACAGACCATGACTCCTCAAAACTGAGTTCACCTATCCCTAGATCAAAACTCTGCATCCGAAGGGAGTATCGAGTCAACCATTTCTTAGGCGGACGTTACGTCCTCTGGGGCCAAGCTAGGTACCCAGTCCTTCTAGGGGACCTCTTCCCTATCCGATGGGTGAGGTCATAAGAACCCGAAGTGAACACCGAGTCGACCATTTCTCAGGTGGACGTTACACCCTCTGGACCCAACCTAGGGACCCAACCTAGGGACCCAACCCTTCTAGGGGTCCAACCCTTCTAGGGGCCCTCTTCCCTTTCCGATGGGGGAGGTCATAGGACAGGACCTCTTAAGGTATCTGACATATCGGGATACCCCAGTGTTTGTCAGCCTGTGGTGACTCGCTGAAAGTGAAGGTGGAAGCTCTGTCCATCTTTTCGAAAGTAGATAAGGAAGTAACAGAGTGGAGGTAGAGATCAGAGGGGGTGGTGTTGTGTATTTGTGAAAAAAGGAATCAATTCAATCTAGACTGTAAGAGATTAAAAAAAGGAATAAAAATAACACCATTTTATGGGTATTTTATTTTAAATGGTAGAATTGGTAAAAATTCAGATGTCAAGTCACCATAATTAATGTAGGTGTCACAACACATTGGTAGTGGTGGTAGGTCGAGGTCTTGAGAAAAAAACAGAATTTTTTGGTTTGGAGGTATGGGTAATTTGTGATTGAGGGGTGAGGGACAGGGGTCTGTTGGTGGTAGGGTGACTGTCAGAGTCACTAAAGTTGAGGAGATTCATGGACGGTAAAGAACGTACTTACTTACTTATTCCCTTAATAAAGAGAACCCGACTGAACTACACTATCGTCTCTCGTCTAGTGACCCATCTACTAAGTTGTGGAAATTAGTCCCTTCCTGTTTTTCATTCAGAGGTGACAGGACCATCTCCCAGACGGGACGTACCCAAGGAAGGAACTGTGAGTCAAAGTATTCGTCTCACCCTTGGGTGTCGGTACAAAGTAACAGGGTGGAAACCCCGTGACGTACTTAGTGTCTGTTAACCAGAAAAAGTTATCTCCTCTCATCAAAATTGTCTCTGTTAATTTTTCATTCTTCTTTCTACCCAAACCTGCTGTTACGAGTTTCTTCCTTTGCTCTCCGCCAGGTCCAACAACCTTGACGTGCAAAACACACGAACAAATACTAAATTTACGTCCCGGAACCCCTCTGCTCCAATAATTACATGTCATTTCCCGTCTCTTTTGTAGTCAACACGTCCTATGTTTCACGAACCGAAACTGTCGTTAAAGGGAGGACTCCGTCTCCGAGTGACACACTCGGCCGAAGGGGTCTGGAAGAATTGCAGCGCCTGACACGTCCTCCGTAGGACTTACTCCCACTCGTCGCCGTGAGAGGGAAGGAGTACCGTGAAACCAAAACATACAGTTCGTGAATGATTTGACTGACTACTCTCAGAGGGTGGTCCTAAAAGATCTATAAAGTCTGTAATAAGTCCAATGACCCTGGACGGGTTTCACATCCGAGTCTATAAACAGAAGGTAACATCTAAAAGTCTCCCGTGAGTTGGGTCTTACTCGGTCTACAAGGTTCCTCGACTCCCCTCCCCCTTCCTGTTAGTGAAAAATTACCACGTCTTTAACTTTTATTTACCGATATGTCTAATAAAGATTCTAAGGAAGGGCGGGGTGAGTGGTTTCGACTAAGAAAGACTAAGAAGGTTCATTGACTACTGGTGAGTGTCTAATCTTTAAAGGGGTCGTTGGGTCTTCGGACTCAAAAAGAACAGTTACAGGGGGTAAAACTTATACTTAAGACGGATAGTCTACAAACCACGGATTTCGACGAGAAGACTGTCTTTACTTTAGACTTCTCCACCGAAAATAGATTTTTTAAAATCAATCAGATTCTGAAACGTTTTTTTGTTTTTTTAACAGGAGTGTTTGGTTCAGAGAAATACAGTCTTTGGTTCAGAGAAATACAGTCTTTGGGGTCAAAAAATAAGTAATCTCCCAAAGGATGACAAAAGTGGAACCCCACCCCCGGTTGGAGTGGAGTGCAGATCAGTCTACTCCGACACTGGATGACGCCTTGTAGTCCACTAACTCTTGGTGTGGCGAGGGGTGGAGTGAGAGGGTTGGACTGGAGGGAGGCGTGGAGAAAGAGGACTGGGTTGGAGAACTTTAGGGTGGAGTGAGAAGGTTGGACTGGAGTACTTTAGAGTGGAGATGCCGTAGTCGACACCAAAGTCCGAAACTAGAGTGTCAATGCACCTCCAGGGGGTTGGTCCCCCTTTTCCCGTGTCGAATTTCTCTATTTCCACTGACTCTTTCTGAGACGGTTGAGGTACTAGAGAGAGTCCCAGTCGAGACAATGGCAATATTCTAATTTTTTTTAAAGGAAAACACATTTTGTGACAAAAGGTAAGAGAATGAAAGTCTGAAACACACAGAAATCAAAACTTCACTCAGAGATCCTTCGTCGTATATATACCCAATGAGAAAATCACAGATACCCGAAGGGACCACTGAGTTTACCATTTCTTAGGTGGACGTTATACCCTCTCGACCCAAACTAGGAACCCAACCCTTCCAAGAGACCTCCTCCCGTACTGTTGTGTGAGGTCATAAGAACGGTTCTCTTAGGGGTGCCTGTCTCCTCGAACCGTCCGATGTCAGGTACTCCAGTGTTACTCAACCTGTACTGACTCACTCCACCCCTCCCTCCAACGACGACGACGACGATTCAGCGAAGTCAGCACAGGCTGAGACATGATGGGGTATCTGCCGTCGGGTGGTCCGGGGCGGCAGGGACCCTAAGAGGTCCGTTCTTGTGACCTCACCCAATGGTAAAGGAAGAGGTTACGTACTTTCACTTTTCACTTTCACTTCAGAGAGTCAGCACAGGTTGGGAATCGCTGGGGTACCTGACGTCGGGTGGTCCGAGGAGGCGGGTACCCTAAAAGGTCCGTTCTCATAACCTCGCCCCACGGTAACCTGCAACCCAGGATGATATATCGTTATAGGACACTATTTAGTATTACCTTTGTTTATATTTTTCTATATTTTGGTTCAGTGAAACGACGTATCTTCTTTAATTGTGTATTTAGTTGATATGAAGTTATTTTTTAAAAATTATTTTTTTTAAGGTCAGACTTCTTTGACTCCCTCTTCCATCACTTGGGACGGAAAATGTGTTACTCTTTGACTCCGGGTCTCACTCCTCTGTGTCACAGGTTCCTGTACGGTAACCAGTCCGACGACACCCAGACTTTGACCCAAATGGACTGAGGGTCCGTCTTCCGACGGAAACTCTGTTGTCCGTGCTAATCACCGTTATAAAACCCCGGTTTAGTGAAACTCCATACTTTTAACTTTACCGACCTTTTTTATCTCTTTTAAAAGTTTTACCGAAAGACTGAGACCCATTTGTCATTGGTGTAAAAAAAACGGACAACCTCCGGACCAAAAATTAGTGAGGTGTTCGTCAAAAGTAAAGACGTCATTTTAACGAACACCAAGATAAATTAAACAAAGACGTCCTCGGTCGAAACCACTTCTAGAGGCTCCTCGACCGCCCGTAAAATCGTGTCGTGCGTGTCGGTCAGTTACTCTTTGCCAAGGGTTGTACCTCCTTTAAGGACGTTTGTAAAGAGTCAGTTCCATTTATTCTGACATTTCGAAGATAACTCCAAACCAGACGTGTTGGAACGTAAGATCAAAACCCATTTGGACCCCGGTCATACTTATGGATCTTTGAGAACGTAACCAAATCTTTTCACGAGGAGGTTTGTCTAAAAAGAAACTTTGAAACGGATTTATAAATAGGACGTGAGTCGGAGAATTCATTTGTCATTGACTCGTCCGGTCCGTACGGTACGCATCGAACTCTAAGACTGGTATAAAACCGTGGTGTCTGAAGAGGACTCTTCATCCGAAACCTTAGTCTGTTGGACTCAAACCTAGAGTAGGAACTGGAACTCGTTTCAAGAATTTGGGAGCCTCCGGGTCAAAGGAGAGGATGAATGTCCCAACAACTGTTCTAAGTTACTTTATGTATATACTGCTAAAGATAGTCCCTCGGACTGAGTTTTATTCAGAAGTTCTTTACACTCAAAGAGGAAGGTAAAAGATCCTCTCTTCTTTACCAGAGTGAAGGCCAAGACTTCAATCTGGAACATTTATTCTTGGGTCATATCAGAACCTCGGGTTTCACTAAAACCTCGGGGTACCTCGTCTACCACTGACGAAGGTACTTTACTTTTCTGTGAATGAGGAACCTTCTTTTCGATACTGGTTGGGTCTGTCGTATAAATTTTTCGTCTCTGTAACGAAATGATTGTTTCCAGGTAGATCTGTTTCGATACCAAAAAGGTGATCAGTACATACCTACAACCTGATATTTCTTTCGACTCGGGGTTTCTTAACTACGAAAACTTGACACCACAACCTCTTCTGAGAACTTTCAGGGAACCTGACGTTCCTCTAGGTTGGTCAGGTAGGATTTCCTTTAGTCAGGACTTATAAGTAATCTTCCTGACTACGACTTCGACTTTGAGGTTATGAAACCGGTGGACTACACTTTTGGCTGAGTAACCCTTTCTGGGACTACGACCCTTTCTAACTTCCACCCTTCTCTTCCCCAGTTGTCTCCTACTCTACCAACCTACCGTAGTGACTATGCTACCTGTACTCAAATGCATCAGAGGTCCTCAAGTACTACCTGTCCCCTCGGACCCCACGACGTCAGGTACCCCAGTGTCTCAGTCTGTACTGACTCACTGACTTGACTGACTATCAGGACCTCGTTTCGGGGGACTGAAAGGTTATTAGACTACTACAATCCTCCAGTCACCTACTCCCTTACTTGCCTCGTCAACACCTCCAGGACACCCTTACGATGTTGTGTAACGGGGAGTGAGAAATCCTCCATTGTCATATTCCACCTATAAGAATATACGAATGGTGTACGTACTATTCTCTTCCGATCCTATGTCTGGTGTCTTCGATAGAAAGATGAGATAAGTGGTGACAGTTTACTATTGTACATTGTATTTATATATTATTATAGTATTATTATCCCGAAGGGTCCACTGTGATCACCAATTCTTGGAAAGACGGTCACGTCCTCTACATTCTCTGTACCCAAACTAGGGACCCAACCCTTCTAGGGGACCTCTTCCCTTACCGTTGGGTGAGGTCATAAGAACGGATCTGTTCTTATCTGTCTCCTTGAACTGTCCGATGTCAGGTATTCTCAGAGTTTCTCACTCTGGATTGTGAGAGACTCGTTGATTGTGAAAGTGTTGTTTTTTACCAATTCTTATTTCCCAAAAAAGTTCAATACTCCCCTTCTGGGACTTCTAGAGTCTAGGTATGTACTGTCCTACAATCCTTCAAAGGTCTAGAAGGTTCCAGTCAGACGTTTGGAAGGAGATCGGATAAATAAAAGTGCACTCGAAACATCTAATCTTTCCCAAAGATAGAGTGTACTCGACATGTTGGTGTTCGAATCCGAAACAGAGTCGGAGGTAGTAAAGATAGGAAAGAAGGAGATAAAGTCGGCACAACATTCGCGTTATGAATAAATATCCTCCTTCTCGTTCGAAATAACTCTGTGAAACTATCTGTTTGTCCGAATTGCGATCCTTCACTGATCCTGTTTTAGTGTGTTCACGCACCACTCACCCTCGAGTCAATCTCGGGTGTTAAGATCGTGTAGAGGCTTTAGACCAAGACCCCTCAGTACACAAAAGTTTGGATAAGGGCCGAGACTCGGGTCTCGGATGTATTTTACGAATGACTGGCTCGCTCCGACGGGTGGGTCTAAAGGACAGGGATTCCGGTGGTAGAGGACGGTAGAAGGGACACCGGACAAAGTAAAGTAAAGATGAGAGACTTCACTCGAATATCAGCGTTTTACACGATATCTAAACTAAAGATGTAACAGTTTCGCAATATAGTTTCCGTTATGTAAAAAATTTTCCCCCTAATTAATGAAGTTTTCCTTTTTTTAATTGTGACTTTTCTGACACCAGGATTATGACTCTTCTGTTATGTTTATTCGACGAAATTTCATTTTATTGGAACATTGATATTTCCGGTTCACAAAAGTGACCTCGTAGTAGAAAGTTTTACATCCACTATCACTTTCGGTGTTTCAAAAGACTTAGTCTCTCTGAGTTATCCAAAAAACGAACAAAAGTACGTAACAATAATAACAAAACAATGAAAGTGGAACGATTTAGAGGTCGTTGGTCACAAATCCATGTCGTGTATGAGCTTTTGGAGTAAATTTCTTTTCGTATAGAGTTTGGTTGGTTCTTCTACTTAATCGAAAGGAAGACTTTGAGTCAAAAGAAATCCTGGTCGAAGTTGGTGTGAATATCTGTAAATTCCTTTCTCGGAAAATATATTTCATTATCTATCGACGTAAACTCTGTAAAATTTTAGAGTCCTAAATTGGTATATACGACAAGTTTCGGACACTCGTATCCAGTGGAGGGTCGTTTAAGGGTTTTATGTACAGTTTAAATAGAATTATGACAACCCGAGGTCTCCGACGGAACAGATCCGTGTGAAAATTTAATACAATAGATTAAGAAGTATTTATTATAAGTTAAAAAAAAAGATATTTTCCCTATATATGTCATTCTAAATGTCCAATCCGGATTTCTGTCTTTTATCCCGGTATATTTAAAACACCCGTCCGAAGGGTCCACCATTTCTTAGACGGACGGTTATGTCCCCTACGCTCAAACTGGGGACCCAACCCTTCTAGGGGACCTCATCCTTTATCGTCGGGGTGAGGTCATAAGAACGGACCTCTTAGGGTACCTGTCTCCTCGGACCGCCCGAGGTCAGGTACACTGACGTCTCAGTTAAATCGTGGATTTGTTGTTTAAACGGAGACACTAAAAACGATAAGTCTCGTCTTCCACTTTATTCTATTTAATATTTCGAGGGTAATAGTCGTACCTCGTTCGAATGGACAAAGAGTTCTTACCGTCGTAAAAGACCGAGGTATAAAATTTTGTTTGGTCGATATATATCTTCAGGAAACCGACTGTATTACCAGTCACAAGAGAATACAGACTATTTTCGGGATTGGACAGACTTGAGCTTTTTCGTCACTTCAACTTGTCCTTCACGTCACCAGGAGTTCCATGTTTGACACCGGACACCCGTCAATTAAGGGGGACTCCCTAAACGATATCTGGAGTCCAAGTAGTAAATCTTACTTACCCGTATCCGAACTATAGAAGGATCACAGAAGGATCAATCCTAGTTTTGGTGGTGAGTGACTCAGGTTGATGTGTGATTCGTAACCTGATTTACGACATCTAGTGTTTCTAAGTGTTGTCAGACCACTCTATCCAGAATGATACGACTAAAATCTTTACTGCCTTTCCTTTAAATATCTTAACTTCGATGAACGGGTTTCAGAGTGTTCTGTACCGTCTACGTCCGAGACTCGGACTCAGGGAGACGGTTTCGGACCCAAAAAAGGAGAACGAGAATTATCCGTGTCAGGTGCACTCACATAGGAAAATGGGTGAGGTACGAAAAGGGGGGTCCTCCGCACTAACTTCGCATGGGTGGAAGCCTCTCATAATGGTTGCACTGCCACCTGTACGACTATCTTGGGTTACCTCTTTAGTCCGACGACAGTTGTCCCCTGGTCAAAGTACGACTTCCGGGTAAGTAGAGGAGGCCCTGGTGGTACGGAGTCTGGAGTCACCTAGGGGTTCAAGAGTCAAGAAACACGGAAGTTTAACCTTTCCGAACATTTTACTTTTTGCACTAACCAGTGAAAAGGTATCTGGACCACTGAAAATAACTAGGTTCGTGGTACCTCGTCGTCCACTCAACTGAACTACGGTACACTTTATGACTTTATACATTTCTGAGGTTATGGTAGGTACGAGTAGGTTGTCCCTGGTACTCCCTCGGAGGTTCTAAGCGACGAGAAGACTACTCGACTAACATATACCAGGTACGATCACACCCACTCTAGCACGAAATACCGACATTTCTACCCTGGTCACAATGGTTCGTTTTCCAAGTAACGGGTTACCCGTGTCTTCGGTTATGATACCGTGTCGTAAACTCTTTTCTAAAATAAAACTCCAGTCGACCGTCCTCTGTCCTCCATACCGAGTGTAGACGTAGAAGGGACTAGACCCCAAATCAACCATTTTCGCAACCATGTGCCCCGTCCAAAAGTGACTTCCCGAAACCCTGAGTCTGTAAATACTACTCCACACCACTTCTTCTGAAATTGTGGTCGAGAAGACCCTACCGTCTGGGCAGTGAAGTCTTTCCCGAGGCCGTTAGTCCGAGGTCATAACAGGACCAGGAAACCAAGACACCTTCCTCTTTGAAACGGAAACCCACAACAGACTCCAGTTTTAAAAGAGGAGACACGTCTAAAACCGACATCCTGAACACCAAAACAAGAGAACAGAGACTTTTTGTTGAGTCAAAGAACAATCTTCGTCATATCCAGGTCAAAGTCCGATCAAGACGGTTATGGGACCCCAGAGGAGTAAGTCATGTCGACCTCAAATTTAACGACGCTGAATAGGACTACCCCAGACTCACGACGGGTAATTACGAGACAGACATAAGATAGTACTCTGATAAGGTACTGTAAGTCCCTCCCTTGGAAAGATCTCAGACAAGAAATTGTCTCTCAGTTAGTGATCGTTTCTCCATTCTCAAGAACAAAGACAGGGGAAAAGAATAGTCATCAAGTAGCCGTTGAATCCACCAGTTAAAAAAGAAGAATTTTTACATAACCTTTTATGCGTATTTATGTTCTTCCGGATTTATGTTTATATTACTTGGTTCTGGTGGAGGTCAGGATACATGAGGAACAGTCAGGGGGAGTGTACCGGGAAGGAGGAGGGTCTCCATAGGTAGGAGAACATTAACCCTGAATATAAGGAAGGATATAGAAATACGAAAGATCACGTGTATTTACAATGAGTAGGTCCAAGTAAACGGACTGTACGTAGTTCGGTTTTACGACTTTATGACTACAGACGCCGTTTCTTTCCCAGATAGGTGTTCCGTCAGTTCGTTCCTCTTACCTCTTGTTCAGAGTTTGGACGGAGTTTCCCGAACTCTATAAATACCCTATTTCCTGGTCTCACCAGAATCCGAACCCTTCGTACCCCTGTCCACTGACCTTTACTCCTTTTCCACTCCCTTAGTAAGACGTGTCCTCATTGATGGTTCGTTGTCCGAAGAAGTACCCTTGACGAGTCGGCACGGACTGAGAAGCACTCGGGCACCTGATATCGGGAGGTCCGAGGAGGCAGGAACCTTAAAAAGTCCGTTCTTATCACCTCACTCAACGGTAGAGGATGGGGTCCCTGAGAAGGTCTGGGTCCCTAGTTTGAACATAGAGAACGCAGAGGACGTAACCGTCCACCTGGGTCTCCCCCGTACAATTTTACCTCGTGAACAGTAATACGTTCCCATGTAAAAATAGGAGACTACAGTTTTCCAGTGGTTCGACTGTGAACCCGACGGGTCGACCTCCCAGCCACCAGGAACGGTCACAATTGGTCGAGTCGGACTTAATCTGTGTCGACTGAGGTTCAAAGACTCTTTGTCGAGTCCGTTTGTATGACAAATCCGATTCATGAGAACCTCCTGTGTGTGAAAAGAAATTTATCGATGTTGATTTTACTGGAACTAGTCACTTCCGTCTAACGTCCACATTACCTAAATATATAAATTATATATCGAATTAAAAAGAACAAAAGTTTTAAAAAATATCTAGTATTGTAGGATACATAAGATGATGTTGTACGAAAATGAATAAGTTATAAAGTAGGTACTTTAAGACGTACATATGTCCACACGGAAACTACATGTCATTAAGATCTATTGAAAATTGGACAAACAAAACGGGGGAAGAGGGGGACGGGGCCTTTAATATTACAAATTTAAGTGATTCTGATGAACGTTTTACAAGTCAAGGAGACCGTAGTCACAGTCACTGGTGTTGTGCCAGATTTCCTCCCTTACTGGAGGACGGAAGGGAGAGGACTGTGGGAGACGGGTCGGTTGTAACATTTATTTGAAGTCAACAAAATAATGAGAGTCAAAATGTTGAGAGGTAAAGTCAGTCTACTATCAAAGTTTCGTAAAACAAATACGAAGCTCGTCATCAAAAGTCAAACAGATTATTAGTAAAAGGTAAACGGAAGGACTTGGGAGACGACCAAGACGTAAGGAAAGAGTCCGGGTGTGTACCTCTCTCTTTTCCTGTTAACCTTCCCGTACGCCCTTAGTCGCACCCTACCTCCCTCCTGTCCTTGTTATGGGAGACCTTTTCTCGACCCACTGTTCCTTAGTTCCCCTCTTCGTCCTCTCCTAAAGGGGAGGGTTACAGACAGTACTCTTTGCTTCTAGTTTAGATACTAGGGACCTCGTCATCCCTCCTACCTTGACACCCCTGTCAACTGATTACCAAACATAAGTAAGTTCAAACTACATCTTTCTTAACGTGGGTACCGTCACTCTCCATAGCAGGAGTTTGTTTCGATCACGACAAGGTCCTGAATGGCGGGAAGGGTCGAAGTCCCTGTTTCCAGGGTGGGAAGTGTCCCGACCGGGGTACACGGAATTGTAGGAACCGAGTGTGGTCGAAGGGGAGATAAAGAGAGAAAAGGTTGGGGAATGAGTAGAATGACGGAGGACGGTGTCTCGAAAAGAAATGTGTACGGTGGGGAGACGGACTTTACGAGAACGGAGAAGATCCATTGGAAGAGTAGGTAGTATCAAGTTGAGTTCGGTCGAAAGAATCCCTTCGGAGGGGGTTTGAAGGACTGTTTCAGTTTAAGGGGACAACATCTAAGAGTATAGTAACACATAGAGAGGAAATATGGTGCACGAAAACAATGTTAAATGTCAATAAATGTACTAATAGAGTAATTTCGACAATCTATATAAAATAGAGAAAAACGAACGACGAATCAAGAGTCGGATAGAGACTGGACCGTGTTTCGTCCACAAGTCATTTAATAAACAACTTACTTACTTTTTATCTCCGCAAGATCCTCTACAACCTACCACCACAATTCTGAAAATCTCTTCTCGAGTTTTTAATTAACTACCCACCCTATTTATTTATAAATGGGTTCTACCAGACTGGAATAGTATGATTATGAAGTAGAACAGAGAAGGACAATTATGAAATCACATGTCGGTAAACGCATTGTTAAAAGTTATCTTATGACCTTCTTCGAGAGTCACTCGTGTGTCTTTCCTCAAAGATGTGACCGTTCCTTACATACGATTGAGAGACATATATTATCTAATAAACTTTTTAGCGACCATAGATGAGAACGGTAAAACGTTCACTGTAGTCAAACCTTTTGTAAAATAAAAGAGAGGATCGAGTCGACGAAAAACCACGATCACTTCTCTGACCGTATAATCGTTGGACAGTAAAAAACGGTCAGATTGTCTCCCTGAACAAAAGAAAGAACAAAAGAAGTCATAAAGAAAGTAATAATCACTCCTACTTGTGGAAATGATACAGATAACCGATAAATATATAGAACAGAATTAACGGAATAGTATAGAAAACGCGGAAAATGTAATTTGATATGATGTTTACGACTAAACATCTTTAAGAAACATATACTCTTTAACGAAGGTTTAACATATACTCTTACCGAGTCTACCATTTCTTAGGCGGATGTCACCCCCTGAACCCAAGTCAGGGACCCAACTCTTCTAGGGGACCTCTTCCTGTACCGTTGGGTGAAGTTATAAGAACGGACCTCTTAGGGGTGCCTGTCTCCTCGGGCCGTCCGATGTCAGGTACCCCAACGTTTCTCATCCTGCACCGACTCGCCGATTCGTGTCGTGTGTCGTGTGTCGTGTATTCTTTGACAATAAGAAACTGAAAATATGTACAATGTTTATGGAAGAGGTCCAACAATGAACACCGAAAAACGGTCAGTACAAAGAGGTGGTATTTTAGTGGCAAAAAAGAAACATTAACTAATCATTATAAAACACTTTTCCATAAGGTTCCTTATAGAATAAGGAGTGGTTTAAAGGTCTGTTTTGAATCATAGGTAACGGTTGAAAGAGGACCCGGTGGGTGGTACAACTGTCACCATTAAAAGACAAAGTTAGTAAGAAAGATATATCTAATCAACCTTTAAAAGACGTTTCTTCTTAAAAAGGAAAAGGCAGAAAATAAATACATACATTCGTACATACATAATTAAAAATATGGTCAAACTCGAACATTTAAAGATCAGAGAAGTCAGTCAACATAAAACTGTGAAAGTAACAAAACTACGGGGTCAACAGGGTCTAAACAGATCATCCTCTCCGAAATCTCACCAAGAAAACTACACAGGAGTAGCAAGAAACTCACAACAGAATGAAAGAATGTGTTACTCTACAAGGTCTAAGTAAAATGTAAAAAAGACTGGATCTGAATCTTAGTCGGGTTGTCGAAACTCAGTGAATCTCCTCCTACCATAATTTAATTCCAGACTCTACAATCACGATAGTAACGATGACATCGTAGTAACGAGGACCGGCGAGAGTCACCTGTCTCGATTCTATAGATACATAATACGTATGTGTTATGTGTGTGTGTGTGTTCGTTTATATGTATGTGTGTATATGTATGTACGTAGGTACTGGTAAAGACATAGACAGGCCTATATACAAAATTTTGGTACCTAAGGACGGTTATAGAGAGACATTAGACTGTGAAGTTCTAATAAGATCTGAAGACAAAAAGGTATGAATGTTTATAGAAGAGGTTGTCATTCTTTGGACTCAGAAAATAGAAGTTATATAAATGAATAAAGGAGTCAGTTAAATAAATAACGAAGTTACATTGGTCAGAGGGTTGATTAAGACAATAGAAAAAGTGGATGGTGTAGACATTAACCTATTACTTGGAACAGTAAACACGAAATTCAAATAAACATTACGAGAAGTAGTATGATTTTAAAGTTTATCAGTTTAGATTGAGGGAAAGATTTAATGACATATTATTATTAAAGATTTAATAATAACTCGAATAGTAAAAGATAGTAGAAGTCAAAATAGTCGATATTTTACTCAACTAATCGAACTGAAGACTCAAGTTTTTAATAAATAAAGTTATCATAAAAGTATCACGGAAACATAATTTTGAGATCATTATTATGATTCTTAGGTGAAAAATCTTTGTAGTATTCTTTTAAAAATTTTTGAATGTAATTATATATAATTAGTGTAACAACACTAATTATATATGTTGTACACTAATTATATATAATTACATTAGTGTAACAATTCCCTTCATTTTTTGAAGTTTATCTAATTTAAGATTATTATCTCTTAAACAATTTGTTTAATACTATCTACTTTTCTTAGTTCACGATCCTTCTGTCATTTTAAGTTTCAAAACTTTTTATAAATGTCCTTTGACAAATATTTGTCACCTTACCATTTTATGTCTAATATATTCTTATATACACCCTGAAGGGTCCACCAGGTCACCGATTCTGAGACGTGACGGTTACATCCCAAGTCAAGTCAAGTCAAGTCAACGAGTCATCACAGGTTCAGAAACACTGGGGTACTTGGCGTCGTGCGGTCCAGAGGGACAGGTAGTGGTTGAGGGTCTCAAGCGGGTCTGAGTACAGGTAATTCAACCACTACGGTAGGTCGGCAGAGTAGGAGAGAGTAGGGGAAAAGGAGGACGGAAGTTAGAAAGGGTCGTAGTCCCAGAAAAGTTTACTCAGTCGAGAGGTGTAGTCCACCGGTTTGTAGTCAGGAAGGTTAGTCGAAGTTGTAGTCAGGAAGGTCACTTGTGGGTCCTGATGGTCCAAACTAGTGACCAGTCCCTCGATCTAGGGTCTACGACGTTGTTTTCTAGGGTGTACGTCGTTGATTTCTGGACCGTGTCTGTTTTATTTTAAATTTTTTTTTTATCTTTTTATCCCCAAAGGGACCACCGAGTCACCATTTCTTAGGTGGGTGGTTACGTTCACCTAGGGACCAGATCCTTCTAAGGTGTACGGAATCTCGTTGATTCGGGTACCCTGTGTCGATAACTCGGACACGAAATCTCGGGTCCTTGACGTCGATGACTCGGGTGCACGGCGTTGATGACTTCGAGCCACGGGAACTCGGACACGAGGTGTTGTCTTCTTCGGTGACGTCATTCTTCGGACACGGTGCGTAACTTCTCGTCGGGGGCGAGCGAGGTTGGTTTCTTTTCGGGGACGTCGTTGTCTCTGGACCATGTCGGCTTTTATTTATTTAAAATTTTTTTTATCTGTTATCTACATTATACATTGTTAAAATAATTTTCTTTTTTGTATATAATTATATACGTCTTGTTCTTCTTGGATTTCTCTATACGACTCTACAATGTTCAGTAATAAAGACCTAGTTTCTTAACTCCCATACTATCCGTTTCATTACTGGACCGTTTCTACGAGTACAGGATCGGGGACTTTGACCACTTCTAATGGTGTACACCATTGTACGTGTACATAATCATTAATTGAATTATTAGAACTCTATCCTTCTAATAGAACCTAATACGTCCCCTGTCACATTAGTGTTCCCAAGACGACCGAAACTTTTACCTCCTTCACTGGTACTCGGTTCCTTACGTCCACCGGACATTTTCGGTCTTTTCCGTTCTTTTGTTTATGAGGAGATCTAGGAGGACTTCCTTCTTCGGGGGGACTGTGGTACTGAAGTCGAGTCACTCTGAAGAGTAAAAACTGGGAAATTCAACGATTCACACGTCGTCAAACAATGTCGTCGTTATCCCTTGACTATGTCTCTCAAAAGAGATAAAACGAGAAATACGAAAGACGGAAACGGAAGAGTTTTCATTCGTACAAAATATCAGTCTTTTTTATATACACATTACTATTAACATTCATTACTATTAATATTACGTGTATGCACTAGAATGTAGGTGTATACAGAAATTAGTTCTACCCTCCGTCTTTCGACTTCACTGACTTAGGTAGAGTCTGAGAACGAGAAACCGGGGTCGGTATCTCGTCCGGAGGTATTGCATTACATGGTACGACAGGACTATTCTCGTCTCCCCGGACCCTCGGTTCCTTTCTACCTATTTTACTGTCACCACGTGGTTCCTGTCCGGGTGTCGACTTAGTCAGGTCTACTCTCACCTTTTAGGATAGGTCTGAACTCTACTCTTACAGGGTAAGATCCCATCGTCTTACCTTCTTCTTAAACCCTTTACATTACAAATTTATAACAATTGTAGTATGTCTTGTGTCCCAGTAACCCTTATTTTCCTTTTCTCGGTTAGGGACCCTCTACCTCGACCATTCTCGTATCATGTTTTGATGGATACAGGTGAATCTCCTGAATACAGGTTCTAAGGTCATGGGATCCTTACCCCTCTAAGGTCCTAAAGTCTCTGAGGTACGTCTTATGTACCTCGATATTCCATCGGTAAACCCTCTGGACCGGAAGGGTGTACGTCTACTCCTCTCCCTAGGTTGGGAATTTGCCTCTCGTCGTTTTCGATAAAGGTATAGGGTTACCCGGGACCTGGGTCTCAGGAACTACCCGTTACAGATGACCAAAAGTCCTCCCTGTACTTCGTGGATGGTTTCTGAAGTTTAACTTTTCTGTGGTTGTACAAGTAACTTGTTTACGGAAGGGTCCCAGATGAGTCAGGGATACGACCCATGACTCCCTTGTACTTTGTACAAAGGACAGTACTCTTTCAAGTAAAGTGTAGGTAGTGGGTTAAGGTAAAGTATGTGTTCGTGTGTTAACAAAATATGAGAATGACCAAGAATCGGTATTTGTAATGGAGGTACCCTAAACATTTAGGAGATCTTTCACGTGAGAAGAACTACAGAATGTGTTACTATCAAAATACTATCGGTCAACTAATTACCTGAAAGCCTTGAAGAACTTGTGGGTCTAGACGACTTGAATGAACATAACGTGAAAACCCTTTAAGATTTCCTTTCTTATTCAACAAATAACTCGTAGATCATACATGTTCCTCTTCCGCTACCGTGGGGTGAGGTCATGAGAACGGACCTTTTAGGGTACCTGTCTCCTCGGACCATCCGACGTCAGGTACCCCAGTGTTTCTCAGTCTGTACTGACTTACTGAAGTGCAAGTGAAAAGGGAAAGCACGTAACCTCTTCCTTTACCGTTGGGTGAGGTCACAAGAACGGACCTCTTAGTGTCCCTATCCCCTCGGAACACCCGACAGCAGACACCCCAGTGTGTCAACCTGTGCTGACTTCGCTGAATCGTCGTCGTCGTCGTCGTCATCATACATGTTCTGTAATACCATCCTCGTTCTCTCCGACGTTTCTATGTTTTCTTCATCTTCACGGACGGGAACCCCTCATTCCCGTTAAATTGACCCCTCTTTCCGAACTTTTTACTTAATGTTCTTTTTAGAATCCACTGTTGATGTATCTTGTTATTTTCTCTGGATCTTTTCCGTTACGGTCAAATTGACGGAAGACAAACCTCGTTAGTTTTTTACAAAAATGTCTCATCCACTCCAAACTCGACTTTCTGTTAATCCTGAACTTCCTCCCAATCTTTCTCATATAAGGTTCACCCTTTCTACGAGACTTTCCACCACCATCCTTCCGTATTTTGTGTATATCCCCTTTTTTTGACTAGATTCAGAATGTTTGTAGTACTGACTGAACGCACACATACGAGTCAACGAGTCAGTACAGACTGAGACGTGAGGGTACCTGACATCGGGTGGTCCGAAGAGACAGGTACCTTAGAAGGTCGATTCTTATGACCTCGTCCAACGGTAAAGGACGAGGTCCACTTTTCTCTTTCACTTTCAGCGAGTCAATACAGGCTGAGAAACTCTGAGGTACCTTATTAGGTGCCTTAAGAGGTCCGGTCTTATGACCTCACCCCTAGAAAGGTTGGGTTCCTAGCTTGGGTGTAGAGGACACAGAGGACGTTACCGTCCGTCTAAGGAATGGTGGTCGCGTTATACGCAAATACAGTAGTGAGAGGTACCGACGACGACGACGATTCAGCGAAGCCAGCACAGGCTGAGACACGCTGCGGTATCTGCCGTCGGGTGGTCTGAGAGGTCCGTTCTTGTGATCTCACCCAACGGTAAAGGAGGAGGTTACGTACTTTCACTTTTCACTTTCACTTCAACGAGTCAACACTGACTGAGAATCACTAGGGTACCTGACGTCGGATGGTCCGAGGAGGCAGGTACCCTAAAAGGTCCGTTCTCATGACCTCACCCAACGGTAACGGAAGAGGTGTGAGTGGTACCTGGTGTTCCCTTAAGGAGATTTATAGTGAGAGGTCAAGGAAAATATACTTGAACGATTCGTTTATCTAACTGTTTCTACGAAAGACAACTTTAGGGATCCAATTTTTACAGACAAAAATCCAATAACATTTGAAAACTTGGGACCTCTTCCTTTACCCTTAGGTGAGGTCATAAGAACTGACCTCTTAAGATACCTGTCTCCTCGGACCATACAATGTCAGGTACCTCAGTGTTTCTCAGTCTGTCCTGACTCTTTGATTGTGTGTTCAAAACTTTATCGATAGTGACAATACTCGTAACTATCAAAAATTGAAAAATTTCTTTCCTGTAGATTAAAACTTTTTTTTTCGAAGTCACTTTTGTAAACGTCTGGGGATTGTTACCGAGAAGAATCTGTGTATTTCATCGATGTCTTCCTTTTCTTAAAACAACGTTTAATACTCCTTTCTGTTTGTACCTCTCGGACTCCATACAGTCTAATATGCAGTATAACATAGAGTGCACAAGACTTTTGACAAAGACTTAAAGATTTATGTTTACATAGTCGGATCTTGTCCTTTTTCTCTGTCAACTTTGATAAAAGTAATACTCCCTCTCACCCAAGACCGGGGTCAGAACTTGTGAATCGTTAACACTATCAACTCTGTTGAGTGACCTGGAGACACTCGGAGCAAAAAAGTAACTGTTTATCACTCACGGACGGGAGGAAGGGTGTCCTACAAGACTCTCCGACTCGTCTATGTTCCACGATAAGAATAATTTAGTTTGTCGTATTAGTGTATATTTTGACAGTGGGCTCGGGAGTCGTCCAGGAGTTTGACACTCACCTTAGACTTAACTTAATCGTAATAAAAATTTTCAGTCACTTGTAATAGTAGAGTTTTACTATATATTCGTAGTTTTCACTTATATAAATAAAGTCTCTCACCTTTTTGGTTCCAGATGTCTGTATGGTATTAAGGAATAAGTAACGATATGAGTCGTGGATCGTGGTACAGATCGTATACTGTCTAGGTGTTATTTATAAATAATTTACTTACTTACTTATGAAGAGAGACTCATGGGGGGGAGATCATGAGAGTAAACGTTCTAGAGGGATAGAGACAGAAGTTCTATATGTTCCATAAGTGGTCCCCTGAAGTTACTCTAAATGAAAGGGAGAAATCCCTTCCATAAAATAAATATATATTCTTCCAATTGTCGTATATAGATTTAATTTTAAATTATCCGGAAATCATATTTGTCTTCACGGACAATAAGTCACAAAAAATTTACGATAGTATCCGTGTAACATTTAGTGTTCAATTATGGATCACTTCCCTTTTATCTAGGGTTCCCAAGACTTCGTAATGCCATTTTCTGGACAGGGAAACTTTCCAGATGTAGAAACATGGTAACTTTCTCTGGACATTAAATGTTCATTATTATTACTACTGCCACTACTGTACTGAAGACGTCATTCGTGTTTCCGTTACTACTGTTATTAAAAATGTCACTTTTAATGTTAATACAAAGAATTGTGACTATCACGTCCATTCGATCACTGGTTGAAACGATATATATTAGAATGGTGTACATTAACAGGAATTTACAACCCAAGTGGAGGAATGTAAAATTCAGAATTGGAAATCTTTCTGACTCGGGTTCGGATTTGTAGTCGAGGACTTATCTTGAAAACAACCAGCTGTTTCTTTTCTCGGTCAAGGAGACAAACATAGACCAACAGAGTGGGTCCTAAAGAAATCTACTGACGAGAGTAGTACCTCTAAGAACGAAGGAAAACTTACTTTGGGTCTGTGAAGAGGGACTTGAATCTCCAGAAATTGATTGAAATTTATGGTTTTTGTAACGGTCATTTCCCGTTTACACCCGTGAGTGTGACGTAGGACGTCAAAAGTCTTCCACGATGTCAAGACGTCCTGAGTCCTCCCGTCGTCCACCCCTCTTTACTTTCAGAGGGACGACTGCAATTCTTTCTGGTTTTGTAATGGGTGTTTGTCCACCCATGTCAAACAGATGGTCGTAGTGTCATTGTTTCGACTCACCGGATAGGATGAAGGTCGACAATGGACACCAGTTCTGAAAAAAAAGGAATCCTCCTGTACTTTATAAGGAGACTGGACACCCTCCTACGAAACCGTCCCTCCTCACTCCACCTGACTCATTCGGTTCTCCGTGTAATCTTCGTTTCGGGAGGGTGGGTGGTGAGACTGGAGACCTTCGACCGGGAGTACCCTTCGGTTTCTTTGGTCGAAAAAGAAAAAAAAAGAAAAAAAAAGACGGACACGGGTCGGTGTACACCTTAGAACCAAAGGACTGGTCCCTAATTTGGACATCAGGGTTGTAACCTTCACGTCAGAATTGTTGACCTGGTGATCCCTTCTGGGGGGGTTTCTTTGGTCACTAGTGGTAGGGTGTCGGGATTGTGAGTGGATGCGACTGGGTGGGTGGTGCCTCCCCTGTCTCTTAGCGGGATGGGTGTCGAAAAGGTGTAAGAGAGACTATGAGAACCCCTTTCCTCTCTAAGGGTCTTAGAGTCTATCTTACTCTTTCCCCTCCCCGACGTCCCTTCCCTCTTCCCCGACACACCAGTGTTGAAAAACACACTATTTAAAAGGGGAAACTTTTTCAGGACTCGTAAGTGAAAGTGAAATAATGTGGACTTGGCACAACAACCCTACTTTTTCATGTCCCATTAAACGAGATTCGGAATGGATAAAGAATGTCGTCGGGACTTGGTAGGGAGAGGGTGTTACACCATAATTCACAAAAAGAGTAACTAGTTCAAGTCTCATAGAGATCCTGTTCTATGTGATCTGGACGAACCACCGAGGGTATAAATTATTTACGTAAGAGTAGGACGGAAGGTTACTAGACTGAGTAACCTTTTCTGGAACGACGACCCTTTCTAACTTCCGTTTCTCTCTTCTCCCGATGTCAACTACTCTACCAACCTATCATAGTGATTGAGTTACCTGTTCTCAAACTCGTTGGAGACCCTCTACCACCCCCTGTTTCCTCGGACCGCACGACGTCAGGTACCCTAGCGTCTCAGTCTGTACTGAATCTCTAACCTGTTGCTGTCGTTGTAGGTCGGAGGGTGTACGGTGGAAGTAAAGATGTTAACCGGAAAGGAAAGAAAAGAAAGTTATATGTCGAAGGAAAGAAAATTTTGTACAAAGTTTTAGGTTGAGAAGAACTTTTGGGGTGGAATCATTAGGGGGAAGTAACGGTGAAGTAAGAGATCGTAGAGTCTCGACTCCATGTCATGACTGTCGGCCTTATTAATGCTTACCATTATAGTTGACAGATAACTTAAAAACAGTACACGGTCTGTAATATACCCGAAGGGACCATCGAGTCGACCATTTCTTAGGTGGACGTTACCTCCTCTGGGACCAAGCTAGGGACCCAGTCCTTCTAGGTGACCTCTTCCCTGTCCGATGGGTGAGGTCATAAGAACCCGAAGGAACCACCGAGTCGACCATTTCTTAGACGGACGTCACATCCTCTAGACCCAACCTAGGGACCCAACCTTCTAGGGGACCTCTTCCCTTTCCGGTGGGTGGGGTCATAAAACCGGACCTCTTAAGGCACCTGACATATCAGGTACCCCAGCGTTTCTCAGTCCGTGCTTACTCACTGAAAGTGAAAGTGAAGTGTGTAATATATAAAATACACATCTTTTCTTATGAGAAGAGGGATTAAATGTTTACTCCTTTGACTCCGATCTTACTGTGCAAGTTCCAGTGAGTCGTTGACTCACCGTTTAGGTCCCAAGCCTGGTGCTAAATCGGCGGACGACTCACGTGCAAGGAAGGGGGCGTCGTCCATAAAGGGTACCACGACGTGGCTTAGCCACTACCACTGCAGGAAACAGTCAGAGAGGGGGAGGAGTCGGTGGTAGTGGTTTCTTTTGCATACGAGGGGAACATCTAGGAGTTATACGAGCAACTTAACTCGACTTGTCAAATTTCGATCTTTTGTGTAGAGGATAAAAAAAATTGTATAAGGTAGGAACACGAGTCGTGTATTCCATTAGTAATTTACAATTACTGATTCCCTTTACCTTATTTTCGTCACAACACCATCGGTAAAAATTCGGGATTCTCAAATTTACTCGTTCGGACACGTGTCGGGGTGTCGACCCTCGCGGTATAACGGTAAGTCGGTCTTCCACCTAAGTGCCCTACCCTTGTGACTTCCGTCTGTGGTGTTCTTACCAATTCAGTCGAAAGGTTTGGCGAAAGATGTTCATCGATGACTGAAAGGACGGTATTATTAAAGTGGTACTAATCGGACGACCTACTTTTTAGGGTCCGCTCTTTGTACTCACAATCTTCCTAAATCTTATTGGTGACTTATCCCCCGATTCCAACCTCCACTACAACTGTCATCTGTGCAAGGGTAGATCGACCAGTCTTTGCATTCTCTTGACGGTAGATCCAAAGATAATACCCGAAATAGAAAGTCTTATTTACGGGAGAAAAATTAGTAATCCAAATGTTTTAGGCTAGAATATAAGGTTGTGTATACTATAGTTTTACACATAAACCGCCCCTTATCACAGAATTACAATAGTTAAAAACGAAGGAAAACGAAAGAAACGAGTATAGTACTTTAGAATGAAAAGCGGTTTTGGAATGAAACATCGAAAAATTGAATTAATTTATATATCCGTTAATGACTGTGGTAGACAGAAGTATCTTTTTCTTGTTCTTCACTGTGTTCTCTGACCCTGAGACTTCCCTTATAAATCGTTTGTTTTAGAAGGTCGAGGTGATGTCATTATAAGTAAAAATCCTCGGGAAGACAATAAAAGTTAGTAAATACGAAAAATCTTTATTACTTAAACTCGATATGAATTTTACACCACTGAAACCATACCAAAAAAGATTTCTTTTATAGTTCGTTAGGTAACGAAAAAGTCATTTTGTTTTGGAATTTGTACGGCAACTTGTAGACAATGATCATGTCAGATTGTGTCGTGAATTTTAGGAAATTTTAGGGACTTTTGGAAATAATTCAATGTACTTAGAAAACGTATTTATCTCGACAAAATTGTCATACATATAAGGAAATTTGTATATAAAACGAAAGAATATGTATTCTAAGTAACACAACGAATCACAAGGTTCAGGAATTTTATTTATTTACCGGAGTGAAAAACTCCCTGAGTAAGAAGGGGATGTCTGGTGTAAGGATCGGGTGAGATCTCAAAATGAATAAATACAGCCAAAAAAATTTTAGAATAGGTTAAAGAAGTGTTTGCAGAATTATACATTTATAATAGTTGGGTTGGGTAACTGTGAACTGGTCTTAGTCAGTCCTAGGTTATGTTTTATGTTCAGGTTTATCGTCTTACGGGGAGGGTACCTCTCTTGCAACAGTCTTATGTGTCTTCTCAATATCTCCTTTCTCAGTGTACACCGAGGTTTTCTTGTACCCTAACCGTCAATGGAGGTTCCTCCCGTGGACCCAAGAAGACGTTCAGAAAGGACTTGACTTTCCGTGTCCGAAACTTGGGGAACACAGTCGATGATCCTAAGGATGGGAGTACCGATATTCACACGTATTCTCCCGTCGAGATTTCTCCGAGTTATATTTTTTCTGTACAAAGTTTCTTTATTGACATTGTGAAGATAAGTACAATTTCTGTATACCACATGATTTCTTATACGATACAGTCTAAATTTATATATGTCTCTTTCTCAAAAAAATAAGTGAACAACTACTCCCTTTATACTTCTTTCACTAAAGAGTTAAAAAGGATGTTAAACTGAATTTCTAACATATTTTATTAATAGTTTATATTTATCTCAATTTTGATTCTTAAGTGTATAGACGGGACTAAACGTTCGGGAGATCACGTAAGAGGACTCTCATTCGACATAAAAACGACGACGATTCAGTGAAGTCAACACAGGCTAAGACACGCTGGGGTGTCTGCCGTCGGACGGTCCGAGGGGGCAGGGACCCTAAGAGGTCCGTTCTTATGACCTCACCCAACGGTAAAGGAAGAGGTTATGTACTTTCACTTTTCACTTTTCACTTTGACTTCAGTGAGTCAGCACGGGTTGAGAATCGGTGGGGTACCTGACGTCGGATGGTCCGAGGAGGTAGGTACCCTAAAAGGTCCGTTCTCATGACCTCACCCCACGGTAACGGAAGAGGCTTCGACATACAATTCTTTCACGTAACTTAAAAATCTTCTTTTCTATCTCTCTGTTCCCCTCCTTTCCTCCTTCCTTCTTTCCTTTATCAAGGGTATTACTCAAAGAAAGTAAACGATCTTTAACTTGAATCCCTGTTTACCATACAGTCAGTTTCGTCGGAGACCCCACTTCGAGTCTCCTCGTCTCGGGATTGACTCGTCGTTCCGGGTCTGCCCATTCGGTTCTGACTTTTTTGGTGAATGAGTCCACTTTGATGTCTCACTAAAAGACAGTCATCAATGAGTTAACCCTAAAAAGGGTCCGGGGATTTCGAGAAGGGTATGTAAAGACCCTTCACTGTGTCCTGAAGACAACTAGTACCATCCTTGGAACGGAAAACCGGATGTGACTTCCTGTCATAAAGAAACAGAAGTATATCGAGAAAGTAAAATCCGGCAGTTTCACGAAATGTCTGTTCATTACCCCTTCCGCTCCGTCTTCCCACAATTCACCCAGTGGGTTTCAAGGTGCTATTCAGTGTCCGGAGAGAGACCGAAGTCTTGTTGGTTCCTTAACCACCTCGAAGACCTCCACTGACAGTCGTCGCACCACGAGAGAGTGAAAGTCGGTCCCAAACAAAGGGAACGGTCCACTTCTCACTGACGGTTCTAGTTCATGCTCCTTTTGCACCTGGAGCCTCGGTCCGTTTGACCCTGTAATTAGGATCGGAACGGTGAATCGACACCTTGAACCCATCGAAACCTCCAGGAAACTCGGAGGTGAAGGTGAAGACATTTTACACCCATAATTATAGATAAAGTGTTCCAACAACACTCCTACTGGACTCTTTTATGGTCTCACAGAACATGTATTATTTGGGAACTACGTGTAATTAAGAGGAAGGAGAAAGGGGGCGGCTTCAGAGGGAAGATCTCAGACAGGAGGTACACCAGTTTATCCGTCGAAAGATTTATGACGACGGTAGTTCCACGGTTTAGAAAGTTTGTGGTCTTAGACACTTGTTGTCTCCGTTTCAACACCTTAGGTCTAAGTAGAGAGTCTATTAGTTTAGGTGTTCCAAGATAATACCATTTGTTGAGAGATGACGGTGGTTTAATCAGTACTGAATAACATAATAATCAATTTGAACTACAGTGACACCTCCCGTATATCGAACCCTCAGTGAGGGCTGGCGTCTTCCATCCGACTCCACAACCACCCCCATCCCCCGCCTGGGCCCTTACCCGTTACTTTACCCTTTTCCCTTCGTCTACACAAATTCTGTTTTGAAGTGAAATCAGTGCACGGGTCAACGGACTGATCGGGACGGTGAGAAGACCTAAACTGGTGTGGGTCGGGGTGAGTCATGTTCTTAACTATGTTTTACTTTCGGACCCTCCAAGTTCTCCCTCCCCTATATGATTATACATATGTATATCGACTAAGTGAAACGACATGTCGTCTTTGATTGTGTTTTAACATTTCATTAATATGAGTAATTTTTGTTCTTTTTTTACTTTCGGACGTCATCCGTCAGTCGATTCACAGGGTCTTTTCACTACGACATAAGGGTCCGGACTCAGAAAAACTGTCCACGATTATATAATAGTCTCAAAAGGTGTCAAACAACACTAGGTGTGTCAGTTTCCGAAACCGTATCAGTTATTTCGTCTTTATCTACAAAAAGACGTTGACAGAACAAAAAGCTACTAGGTCGTCTACAACCGTTAAACTAGAGACCAAGGAGACGGAAAAGATTTTGGTCGAACTTGTAGACCTTTAAGTGCCAAGTGCATAACGATTTCGGACCGAACCTCTTAAAACTTGTAATGAAATGATCGTACACTCTACTCACGTTAACACACTATCAAACTCGTAAGCAACCGTAACGGAAAGAAACCCTAACCTTACTTTTGACTGGAAAAGGTCAGCACACCGGTGACGACTCAAAAGGTTTAAACGACCGTATAACTCACGTTGTGAAAGTGTCGTAGTAGAAAGTCCTAAACTTTATCGAGTTGACCTTACGGTAGTGGAGGTGATCGAAACAAGCATCACTACGAAGGATTCCGGGAGAACTGAAGTGTAAGGTCCTACAGACCGAGATCCACTCACTAGTATGGTAGTACTAATAGAACCAGCACTTCTAGAAAAAACATGTCAAGAAGATACATAACAACGGTGGAGAAGAATTATAGAGGACGGAGACAATCCAGGTTTGGTAAAGACAGGAAATAACTCGGGTAGAAACGTACTTTACAAGGGAACCATAGAGACTAAAAGAACTTCTCTAGAGATCAGAAAGGGTAAGACAACAAAAGGAGATAAAGAAACGTAACTAGCGACTCCTTCCGAAAGAATAGAGAGAAACGATAAGAAACCTTGAGACGTAAGTCTACCCATATAGAAAGGAAAAGAGGAAACGAAAAGCGGAGAGAAGAAAAGTGTCGATAAACATTCCGGAGGAGTCTGTCGGTAAAACGAGAAAACGTAAAGAAAAGGTACCCCTACCAGAACTAGGGACAGAGGATAGTCCGTGAGACAGATAGTCTAGATCAAGGAATTTAGACAAAGAGTGAAGGTGACATATTAGTATTCCCTAAACGAAATCCAGTATGGACTTACCAGATCACTAAAAGGGATGAAAGAAGTTAAATTCAGACTTAAACGGTTTCGGAAACTGACACACCTAGTGTTATTTGACACCTTTTAAGACTTTCTCTACCCTTATGGTCTGGTGGACTGGACGGAGAACTCTTTGGATATACGTCCCAGTCCTTCGTTGTCAATCTTGACCCGTACCTTGTTGTCTGACCAAGGTTTATCCTTTTCCTCATGCAGTTCCGACATATAACAGTGGGACGAATAAATTGAATATACGTCTCATGTTAGTACTCTTTGCGACCCGACCTTCTTCGTGTTCGACCTTAGCTCTAACGGTCCTCTTTATAGTTATTGGAGTCTATACGTCTACTGTGGTGGGAATACCTTCTTTCACTTCTCCTCGATTTTTCGGAGAAGTACTTTCACTTTCACCTCTCACTTTTTCGACCGAATTCCGAGTTGTAAGTCTTTAGATTCTGGTACCGTAGACTAGGGTAGTGAAGTACCCTTTATCTACCCCTTTGTCACCTTTGTCACAGTCTGAAATAAAACCCCCCGAGGTTTTAGTGACGTCTACCACTAACGTCGGTACTTTAATTTTCTACGAATGAGGAACCTTCCTTTCTATACTGGTTGGATCTATCGTATAAGTTTTCGTCTCTGAAATGAAACGGTCGCTTCCAGGTAGGTCAGTTCCGATAACAAAAAGGTCACCAGTAAATACCTACACTCTCAACCTGACACTTCTTTCGACTCACGGCTTCTTAACTACGAAAACTTGACACCACGATCTCTTCTGAGAACTCTCAGGGAACCTGACGTTCCTCTAGGTTGGTCAGGTAGGATTTCCTTTGGTCAGGTAGGATTTCCTCTGGTCAGGACCCACAAGTAACCTTCCTGACCACGACTCCGACTTTGAGGTTATGAAACCGGTGGAGTACGTTTCTTAACTGAGTAACCTTTTCTGGGACTACGACCCTCCCTAACCCCCGTCCTCCTCTTCGCCTGCTGGGTCCTACTCTACCGACCTACCGTAGTGGCTCAACTACGTGTACTCAAACCTACTTGAGGCCCTCAATCACTACCTGTCCCTCGGGACCGCACGACCCAAAGTATCCCAGCGTTTCTCAGTGTGTGCTGACTCGTTGACTTGACTTGACTTGACTTATATAATAGAGAAGGTCGGGTACTGAAGAATAACTCGAGGTCCATAATTGTGAACGACTCATGATCAAACGAAATATTTCGTCTATAAAAGAATGGGTGTATACCTTTTCGAAAAATATCCTTTCTGAACTTCTTATGGACCTTATTTAAGTCTCCCGTCAGACCATCCACCAATAGTGCCCTAGGGAGTAAGTGAGTACTAATACGTACGTTGATCTAAATTTGATCACCAGTATGTTTAACACCTCCACAGGACGTATCGTTCCCAGAGGACCTCTGACCAAACACACACACACACACACACACACACACAAACATGCACACAGACATTGTCGAAATAACTCTATAGTAAGTGTATTTTAAGGGAGAAAATTTCACATACCAAGTCACCGAAAATCATATAAGTGTCTCGATTTGTCAGTAGTGTCAAGAGATTAAAATCCGGTAAAGGAAGTTCTTCTTTGACATGGATAATCTTTAGTGAAGGGTATGGAAGGACGAAGGTCAGTGACTTCTGACAAAAGAGGGAGACACCTGAAGGGATGAGAATAAAGTATATTTACCCTAGTATGATCCACTAGAAAACACTGACCGAAGAAAGTGAATTGTCTTATAAAAGTTCGAAGTAGGTACAAATTCATAAATAGTCACGAAGAAAGAAAAATTACCTACTTATCATAAGGTAACATAAATATATGGTGTAAACCAAATAGGTAAGTAGTCGACTACCTGTAAACCCAACGAAGGGGAGAAACTACCAATACTTGGTATGACGATACTTGTAAGTACGTGTACAAAAACACATTTGTGTAAAAGTAAAGAGAACGAACGGATAGATCGTCATCTTTACAATCAGTATAACAATTGATATACAGTTTAGAAACACACACGTTTGTATGCACGAGGTAACAGAGGTTGAGACTCTGGGGTACCTGACATCGGGTGGTCCGAGGAAACAGGTATCTTAAGAGATCCGTTCTTATGACCTCACCCAACGGCAAAGGATGGGGTCCCCTAGAAGGGCCGGGTCCCTAACTTGGACGTAGAGAGTACAGAGGACGTAACCGTCCACTAAACAATGGTGACGTAATGGACCCTTCGGGGAGAAGGGTGAAGGGTCCAACGAGTTCAGAAACTCTTTGACGGTTTGAGAAAAGATTTCACTGACGTGGTAAAATGGTAGAATTCGTTACGTACTTCGAAGGATAAAGAGATATAAAACTGGGTGTGAAAAGTAACAGAAAAAATAAAGTCGTTAGGAACATTCAAACTTCACCATAGAAAGGACAGACAAAAAATTTCTCTTCTAGATAAAGGAACACAATGAATTACCTTAACAGGTTGTTTCTAAATAACACGTATGTATCGTCCGCACGACACGATCCATAATACGTCCTAAGTCTATACTTAGTCTCCCGGGACGACAACCAGACTAAGAGGAAAGATCCTTAAAGGGTTTACATTTGTTGAAATTTAGTTCCCGAGACTTGAGACTAGAGAAGAGGAGAACCTCAGAACACGGACCCTAAACTCCTCCGACCTGTTCTAGAGGAGTCTCCGGTGTTGGTCACAAAGAACGGGTGTATCAGACGTTGGTTCTAACAAGAAATATTCTGTAAGACCAAATGACCTCGGTAGTTCGTTTGATCCTCCCCTTCCGCTTGAGATGACGATTGAGTAACACGACTACCCTGGAAACGACGTGCGGGTAGGGGTGAAGTGAAACGTCCTGTCGGAAGGTGCAGGTGTTCCTGACCCGTGTCCCTAAGAGGGGGTACCTGCGTACCCAGAGGTCTTATTCTCGAAGGACGGAACTTTTGGGTGTGTTTTCGGAAAATCTCTAGTAAAATTATTGAAATTTTCTCGTGAAGAGTTGATTCGTTTAGTAAGTGGTCAGGACTGTAAATATCATACTTTTAAATTCTTCTTACTGATAGATGTCGTACCCTAATAATATAACTTAACCGTACCTTCCTCGTGTATATTAATGATCAGGATCTTTGGATATTGTCCAATACTTTTAACCCAAAAGTACCAATAATATGGAATTACCAGTTACCGTTTTATTCTTTTACCGAAAGGTTTTTAAGTATTATTTTTTTCGTTCCTTTATGAATTTTGGTTTTTTCTTTACTCATACATTAAGACATGGAATTCTTATGTTTATTATAGTCCATCCGGTAGTCAGAACTTTCATTTTCTCTCTCTTAGTATTTAAATGTCTCCGTCACCTTCTTCGAACCTTTCCTTCGCCTCTTCCGTTCTCACATAATTTTTCCCAAAAAAAAAAAAAAAAAGTTTTTACCTTTTATATTTATATCGACGAGTACCGTGTCCAAATTCAAAGTCATAAAAGGTAAAACCTAGGGGTATAATTAAAACTTATGACAAGGATGTGTAGGACTTTCTTAAAAGTTTTAGTGTCACTTCGAAGACCACGATATTTCTTTAACCTGGTACTTACGACCATTAATCCACAGTACCTTTCTCGACCTCGTCCTCAGGTCTTTGAACCAACGTCGAGAAGGGGATTTACACCATGGACTCACACAGTCAAGTGGAGAGTCTCAGGAGTCGGTATTTTAATCCTCCACCCTTACTACTTACAGTAAAATCCAGACGGTCCTGTCCTGACAAATTTATCTAGAGAAACCCGGGACTTTTAAAAGTCAAAATTTCTAAGATAATGGGACGACGACGACGATTCAGCGAAGTCAGTACAGGTTGAGACACGCTGGGGTATCTGCCGTCGGGTGGTCCGAGACGGACCCTAAGAGGTCCGTTCTTGTGACCTCGTCCAACGGTAAAGGAAGGGGTTACGTACTTTCACTTTTCACTTTGACTTCAGCGAGTCAGTACAGGCTGAGAAACGTTGGGGTACCTGACGTCTGATGGTCCGAGGAGGTAGGTACCCTAAAAGGTCCGTTCTCATGACCTCACCCAACGGTAACGGAAGATAATGGGACGACGACAACGACGACGACGACGACGATTCAGCGAAGTCAGCACAGGCTGAGATACTCTGGGGTATCTGCCGTCGGGTGGTTCGAAGAGGTAGGGACCCTAAGAGGTCCGTTCTCATGACCTCACCCAACGGTAACGGAAGAGGCTACGTACTTTTACTTTTCACTTTCACTGCAACGAGTCAGCACTGACTGAGAATCACTAGGGTACCTGACGTCGGGTGGTCCGAGGAGACAGGTACCCTAAGAGGTCCGTTCTCATGACCTCACCCAACGGTAACGGAAGATAATGGGATATAGTGTAGTGTACATATTTACGTGGGAGTACCTTACACTGTGTCTACATTGACACATTCTCAACACAAGGTAAATTGACTGTACAGTTAAAACAACTATGTAACAATAAACTATCAAAAGTATAACCCCCGGTCATTGAAAAAGAAAAAAGGTCTTAGGTACATAAAAATTCCGGAAACTTTCAGTGCCTCCGGGATCCGCACTACCTGATGTGCCGGGACTCACGATTCATCGTCCCGGGTCTAAATAACGAAGGAAATCGGGGCACTTGAGGTTTCCGGGTTGTAGTCCATCACCGGGCTACCCACCCTCTCTCTTGAGACCTACGAGACTCTTTCAAAACACCTCGACACTAAATTTGACACGGTTCTTGTTATATATCTTAATTATCTCTGTCTCTCCTTTCGAAGGTTCTACTTGTGATCCTCAGAGTTGACAACTAGTCCCGGGTCCCACTGACGGGGTTGGTCGTCTTTGACGTCAAGTGGAGAGACTCTCTGACCCGGTAGGGTCTTCGGCGGTGATCCACCGTTGTACGGTTCTCCGACGTCAGGGGACACGGACAGAACTATAAAAATACATTATGTTTGTTAAGAATGGTTTTTAGTATTAGTGTAGTTATAAAAGGATTCATTTTAAGAATGTCACGTCACATGGTGGAAGGAATTTTAATTCACAGTCCACACAACAAATGGTGTTACCTCTCAAACTACGACAGATCGTTAAGTCACTAGTTCTACCCTTCTCTAGAGTGAATCATCGACGAAGGGACCCAACCCTTCTAGGGGACCTCTTGTCTTATCGATGGGTGAGGTCATAAGAACGGACTTCTGAGGACTACCTGTCGTCTCGGACCATCCGACGTCAGGTACCCCAGTGTGTCTCAGTCTGTGCTGACTCGTTGATTGTGAATTCTTTCACACAAGAGACACATTATCTACCCTAAGACCTTGGATAAAAATTTTTCGTAGACTCTTCTCAATTTACACATGGGACACAGATCTTATGGTCTCAGTTCTCGGTCCGTTCATTCAAGAATGAAGGTGAGGTCTGACGAGGACCGTCAGTGTGTCCCTTGTTCAGGTCTAAACAAAGACGGTCTGGGGTGTTATTATCAGAGTATAGTACATCAGTGACCTAGAAGTGTTGTTGGGAGTCCCTATTACTTGTAATCAGACACAATTGTCTGTTTCTTAGACTCCGGGTCTCTCGCTTCTTTCAATTCTAGTGCGTCTGTCGTTCACCGCTCCAGTTTTGAGGGAGGACGACTCCAGGACTTTGAGACCAGGTCGTGAGATAGGTAGGTCATTTCTGAAGACGGAGGAAGTTCCAGAGATAGTGAGAGTTCAACGGTAGTGAAGAAAAGGAATGGTTCGAAGGGGACGACAAGAGTCGGAATAAAGTAGAGCTGGATTTGGATCACTCTTCGAACAGGGGATCCCTTCCGGAGTACAGGACGTCTGGAACGGAGAGAAGTTGGTCCCTCTCTATTTCGGGGTTTCATTGTTGTCTCTTTTTTTGTGGAGGGATGTCCCTGACTAAGACGAAATAGGGGGGTCGGGTCGGTTCGAGTAGGAAGACTAAAACTTCGACTCTTCCCTCTTTTCCACGGACTTTAGGATAGGGTCGAAGATCTTGTGGTAAGTTGTTTCAGTAGAGTGAGAAGTGTGAGGGTTCGGACTTTAGAATTAAAACAGGAAATTTGATGAGAACCAAATTTAACGATTTGATTCGGTAGACAGGGTGCGTCATGTGTCATTAAGGTGGGAAGGCGAGACGACAACGACAAGATATACAAAAGTGAATAAAGACCGACGTGACCCAGAAACAGTGACACACACCCGAGAGAGATCAACGTCACCGAACAGAATAACGTCTCGTGTCCGAGATTCCGTGCACCCGACCCATCGACACCGAGGGTCCAAGGTCTCACACACTCGAAGTCACCAACACCTCGTCCCCGAATCAACGGGACGTCGTACACCCTAGAAGGACCCGGTCCCCAACTTGGGCACAGGGGGTGTAACCGTCCGTCTAAGAATTGATACCTAGTGGTCACTTCAGGGTGGGAAGGTAAAAAAAGTTCCGTTTCCAGAACCTCTGTAGGAACTAAGGAGAGAAAGAGAGTGTGGACGTAAGTTGGGTAGTTTTTCGGGAAACCCAAGATCAAAACTTCACATAGATATTATTCCGGTGAAGAGGGTGGGAGATGATAGTGGTATGACTTGGTGGGTGGTAGCAGAGAGTGGGTCTGATGACGTCGTCGGAGGAGCGACTGGAGGGTCAAAGGTAGGAACAGTAGAGTGTCAGAGAAGAGGGGTGGTGTTGATCCCGTCAATTTTTATACAATATAGTACCGTGAGGAGACGAGTCGTGGGAGTTCATCTAAGGGTCGGAGGTGTCAATGTTCACTCTTTATTCGGGGACCGAGACAAAAATCTGTTTAGTCATTCTTGTCCCCCTCGGAACCGGTGGGTACTGACATATCGGGTCGGTCGTCTCTCCAGCGGACTGGAGGTGTCGAATCCGTATCGGCACCCAGATTGACTCGCAAGCCAAAGCGAGATCTTTCTTAGGTGACCCGTTTGTCACCCAAAGGATAATACGACCCTGACACTTATTTCTGTACTTACACCCGTCCCCCACCACGTGTGTGGGAGGTCGGTGCTGTCCGACGACTCCCTCCACCCAGCACATGGCGCGAAACAAGGTTTCCGGACTACAATAGAGACGCCACTTACTTAAGGGTCACGACGTAGAGAACCTTCGGAATCAACCTCCTAGATGGAAAAATTTTTTGAGGTGTACTCGTTGTTATACCTACTTGGACCCCCACTAATACGAATCACTTTATTCAGTCTCCTTCTATTTATGACAAACAATCGTGAATATACACTTTAGAGTTTTCATTTGATCCCTTATAATTTTTTTTTTTCCTTTGTCTGAGTGTCTATGTCTCTTGTTTGATTACTAATGGACACCTCTCTCCCCGTTCTATCCTTATTCCCTAATTCTCTATGTTTGATAATACATATTTTATTTGATATTCTTATGTACATTTCGTACCCCTGATATTAGTTATAAAATATTATTGAAATTCACCTCATATTAGACATTTTTATGACTTAGTGATACGACACGTGAAATTGTATCATAACATATAGTTGGTACGAAGTTAAATTTTTAAGTTTACTTTTTTCTGACTTATAAGAATTGTTGGATGACTGATAAAAAGGTTTAAATAATAGTCTTATTTTCCAAGATATTATTTATTTTTAAAATTTTACCTTTTTTTAAGATATGTTCGAATCTTTACAAGGATTACTCGGAGTATCTACGTCGACTCCCTCCCAAGTGGTCCTGATAATAGGGGACTAATCACCTCCTTTCACCGGGTCTCTCCACTGAACGACTCTCAGAGTTTATAAACAGAATCTGAGACCATGACTCTCATCCCGGAAATCGTTCAGTGAATAGGACAGACCTTGTAGTCTAAGAAAAGGAGTGTTTATTTCTTCCTCCTTTCTTTTGGATTTCTACCCAAACGTTTTGTAGGTCTGAGACTGTCGAGACTTTAAGAGACTAAGAAGTTGCTTACAATAAACTAGATAGTTAATCAGAGAGTTAGGGTATGGATGGGGTTACGGGTTTTCTCTTCCAACCGTTCTGGTTTCAGAAACGACAAAATAAACGGGAACCTCTACCAGCGTCCTACATCCCGGACTCGTGTAGACGGGTGTAGATATGGGAGACGGTGGGTAGGTAGGACGGACAGTGTCCTTTCTCCGTCCTTGTCGTCCCCACTCGTCCGCCGGAGGTAGACGGACCTTGTGGATTCCGTTTTTCCCGAGTTATGGTCCTGGGACAGAGGGTGTGGAGGGGTGTGTCTTCGTACAATAATAGTAAAGTAGGGTTTCGAACGTCGGATACGTCCTGGGTCTTGGAGCCTTGACTTGTTAAGACCTGTTCGAGCGGAGACGGACTGGGACGGAAGTCAAGAGTGTACGAACAAATCTTCGTGACTCCAACACCATCGAAGAACCAAACGGAACGGGGTCGAGACGGTGGCGTCGACGCCACACCTGACGCAGATCGGGTCGGGTCAGTCCCTCACATCTCGACCCCAAGGCGTCGTGGAGAGGGTGGTTGGGGGAGAGGGGTGACCGGGACGGGGACCGCCTTCGACGTTGCCTGAAAAAAACGTTGGTTAGTTTAATCTTTATCTTATATTTGGTGTTTACATTCGGTGTACACATTAAAATTAAAAGATCAGTACGAATCAACGAGTCGTCACAGGTTGAGAGACGTCGGGGTACTTGACATCGGAAGGTCCGTACAGACAGGTACCCTGAAAGGTCCGTTCTTATGATCTCACCCGTCGGTAAAGGAAGAGGTCCCCTAGAAGGGCTGGGTCCCTAGTTTGGGTCCAGAGGACGTAACACCCGTCTAAGAAATACCAGACTCGGTGGTCCCTTCATCAGAGTAAATTTTTACATTGACTTTTTAGTTAATTTTATTACAATTATGTATTACACAAAATAAATTGTATTCGTCCTATCATAGTACACTGGACATTAGGTATATATCATAGTAAAGTTAAACATTAGACGTATATTTATATAACTCTATAAAGTGTAAGAAAAAATGGAGGACTAAGAAGTTTCAGACCACACATAAAATGTAAATACTTTCACTTTCACTTTCAGCGAGGTAGTACAGACTGAGAAACGCTGGGGTACCTGATATATCAGCTACCTTAAGAGGTCCGGTCTGATCACCGCACCCATCTGAAAGGGAAGAGGTCTCCTAGAAGGGTTGGGTCCCTAGCTTGGGTCCAGAGGGTGTAACGTCCGTCTAAGAAATGGTCGACTCGGTGTTCCGTTCGGGAAATGTAAATATCGTATAGACTTAAACTTGGTTGGTGTATAGTTCACGAACTATCCATGTGCACAGGTCACCGGTGGTATTATCTATCACGTTTGGATCTTAGATGCACTTAAACATATATTAAAATGAATAGTATTTAGACGATTACAGTTGTAAAACAATATAACAGTAGATCAGGAAAGATCTATATCAAAAATGTTTCAACTTCAGTATAACAGATATACTGAAATATAGGAAGAGAACGACAAAATACAGAGAAGGATGTAGTAGTTTTCAATAAGCGTTAGTGGCAGAAATTACTAGTACAGTATCTGAGAGGGCAGTACACCTACACAGTATTAGAGGAATCGGCTACTGGTCTACAATCTGTCGACGTTAAAAAGTTAAAATGTTTATTACGACTCTACTTCTACAAAACACAACAAGTACGAAGTATTACGGAACTACATTTGGAGAGATCATAACATCGGTAAAGATTGTTTTACCCAAAACTTATCGTAATTAGTCAGTTTGTCGATAGTTGTTCACGAAATATTATCCGTCGACTATGTGGAACCGAAGAACAGGGTGGGGAAACTATGGACCGAGACTTTGGGTCCCGTTTGGTGAAACGAAGAATGTGAACTCAATGAGATAAATATTTTATTTGACTGACAGAATCTACTAAAGACTCTCAGAAAGGTTCGTGATTGGAAGTTACCACAAAAGGGGAGTGGGAGTGTAGATTGGTTGATTGGATAGTTCGATCATTAAAATTCAGGATTTAATTGGAGTTTCGGTGGAGGATTTGTAAAATTTTATATAGATGAAGAGAGGTAGGGTCAGTGTCACGTAAAAATGTCACGACACATGTAGTAGAGTGTAGATTTCGTACAACCCTCATAGGTCACAGCTCTCTCTCTCAAGATTTTCATTGTCTTTTTAGGTTCTAGTTTTATCCTGGTTTATTCTATACACACTTTAGGACCCCGACCGTGTCTCAACTACGAGTTACTTATAAAAGACGGAAATTTAGACTTTGGTCGAAGATCTCGGGGTGAATTTGGGTCAGCGACTTTCCGACACCTCCTCAAGTGTCACTTTGAAGTCTCCACGACGACACGGGACGACCCTCGGTCGGACGGGGTCTGTGACCCGCGAGAGTCTTCTGTTTCTGAGTCGTCGAAGGGGATTTCCGGACTGTCAGATCTCCCCCTTTAACCTTGGGGACAGGCGTTTTGTTTCTACGGAGTCCGCCACAGAAGTTATCTTTTTGGTCTACCTCTTGTCTTGTTAATACACTCGTTAAGTCCGTTCGGACGACAACTCCTTTTCCGAACTTCTTTAAACAAGACAAAGGAAACACTTGGTTCCCCAATCCCTTCGGACCTCATCGTTTTAATGTGACCCAGATGTTTTTCAAGTCTCAAGACCGGTCACGAGATATTAGAATCCGTTTGGTAATTCGGTGAAAAACTAGAATCGTAGGAGTACCCAGTTCATCTCAATCCCATTTTGGTTGGAACAAGTGTGGATTGGTGTCTGACCTAACTCAACACTCCAATTTGGGTTACGAATACTTACCCCTTTTATCGATAATTTATTCCGTTAGATTATCGACGTATCTTTTGACTTTTACACAGAGGATTTTAAGATGAGGAGAATTTCCTTTGCAAATCATAAGTAGTTATTGCAGATATAACTTGAAATATTATACATTCCCTTAAAATACACGTAAATAAGATAAAACGAAAGTCTTAGAGAACACCGTACATAATAGTAAACACGGAAAATGTGCATTTCTATGACTCTGCCTCTCTCAAATTTATTGACAAAGTTCAAACGCGACAAACGCTCCCGGTCTAAGCCCGAGAGGCTGAGACTAAGAACAAGGGGATGAGACAAGACGAAGGGTGATTTTAGGAATAGTGGTTTTGTAATTATAATAATTGCAAATAATATACATTAAGGAAACCAGTTCCTGAGACGTTATAGTTATATTCGAGACCTTTTTTTAACGGGCTGCACATTCTTGTCCTTCAAGTGAAAGAGTATAACTCCTTTTCATCGACAGGGGTAGACTAAACGTAAAATACGGTATGTCGTCCTTTATAAATTCAACTGTTTATCCTATAAATGTTGGCGTTGTCTATGAACCGTCAATCAAAAATTGTTAACAACGTTTACACTAAATAAACGATAATATTTTCCCGTAATGACACTCTTATACTGACGACTTTAATCGAAGTCAAATCGTTCCCCGGAACTGTCGGACTGGAGAATTATAGGAATATTACTACGGTAAATGTAAGTTACGAATGAGTTCAGTGAGTGACGATCTAGACAAACTCTCCGCAGGTGAGATCCCGTCTGCATAATACATAAAGTTGTATGGTTCAACCACACACTCCGTGTACATCCGGAAGATTCCCCTTTTTGATAAATTAGTTCAGAAGTGTTTTTACACAATCAAAGGTTAAAGGATGTCACTTTTACGTAATGACGATTAATGTCGTATGAGGTCTTTGTGTTATGAAGTACAAAAGAGGTGTTCTGTAAAGGTACCGTGCCTCTATAATTTGTTTTTGTACAAACTAGGAGACACGAAATCGAAACTCATACTGACCCTTTGACCAGGTCCCATTCCTACGTGACCCAGTCCTAACTACGGTAGAGGAGGTCGTCGCTTCCCCGTCTCCCACCTGAATCACGGTCCGTCTTGACATAAGTTTGGGGTTATGGTGGTGAGGTATCTGTGTCAATGGAGAGACTTGGACACAAAGAAATAGTCACTGTACCTCGACAATACAAATTCCAATAATATTTTTAGGCTCTACAGACACTTCGGGGACCGTGTGACCTCCATAAACTATGTACCTCTGACCGGTACGTACACACTGAACAGTCTCGAATCTCCAATGAAAGAGGTACTATGTCGGGACTGTAGTGATCGGTTTGGGCTAGACAGGTGAGGAAGACGAAACCACCACGAACCAAGGTAGGGAGTTCATAAGTAACACAATATTAATTAACTTGTACTAAGACAGAAGGGGAAGAACCACATCCTAGGTACGGAGACGAAAAATGTGAATCTACTGATCGTGTCATTATACGGAACTCGTGACTGGACTCCTCCTAAGACCTAAGTCACATCCCACCCCCTCACTGTTCTCTTTAATTTCGACCAGACGGTGTCCTCTTCCATCGTGTACTGGGTGAAACGGTTGTCGTCAAATCGTGTATCATCTACGAGTCATTCACAGACAGCTCCCTCAATGACCTGTAATTAGTTCGTAGATTATTGAATTCTCATTGAATAACGAATGTACATAGACAGAGAGTTTCGTAAAATTAAAGATAACACAGTATTATAGGAAGATCCTGAAGGGTCCACCGTGTCACCATTTCTTAGGTGGACAATTACGTCCTTTGTGACCCCAAGCTAGGGACCCAGCCCTTCTAGGGGACCTCATTCTTTACCGTTGGACGAGGTCATAAGAACGGACCCTTCAAGGTACCTGTCTCTTCGGGTCACACGACGTCAGGGACACCAGTGTTTCTCAACCTGTGTTAACTTGTTGACTCGTACGTACGTGTGTGTGTAGGGAGATTATTGGGACCATAAGTCGATACCACTGACGATAGTACCAAAGGACCGTATCCCATCCACTTTAATGAAAGAACATGAGGATTCCACTTTTATCACCATCTCGATTCCGAATAGCCGGTTGGGATTCGAAGGGAATTCTTAGTATAACGTTGTACACCTTAGATCCTTTTATCATGACTACTTTAATAAACGTCCCTTCTTTACCTCTACGTCTGTATCTCTCGAACACCTGTATCGTCCCGTCCTCTCCCTTCCTACTTAATTCTTTCGTCGTAACTGCATACATGTCATAGTACACATTTTATTTATCGATCACCCTTCGACGACGAAATATCTCTTGGGTCGGATCTCTCGACCCTACCCTCGCTCCTCCCTCCGCATTCTTCCTCCCCTCTATATATATATTAATATATATATATATATATATATATATTAATATCGACTAAACGTAGTAACATGACGTCTTTGTGGTTGTGTTGTAACATTTCGTTAATAGGAGGTTAAATTGTTGTTGTTGTTTTTTTTGTGATTTAAATTTGAAAGGTGTTATTTTTTCAATAAAAGGGTGGTTTTTTTTTCTTCTTAGTATAACGTTAAGGGTCTCTTCGGTCGTGACGAAAAAGACTTCGGTCCCGTTTGACGGGAAAAGATTGTAAATGAGTGGGAAACGGAAGAGACAGACGAGGGGACATTGAGGGGTAGGAGACCTCAAGGGTAGGTTGAAGTAAAGAGTCAACTTTCGGAACGTGACCAGTGAAATCTTTACCGGTTGGTGTCCGTCTTTTTAGTTTCCCATGTCCTCTGAAAGTCTTCGTCCTGAGAGGTAGTCTAATAGAACCGGTCCACAAAGGTCGACACATTTACGGGGTGTTCTTGGAACTTAGAAGACTGTTCTTAGCCTAACTTCCGATATAGGAAGACAACTTGTTTCCTCTTTGTACTCGTTCTCGTAGAATTCAGTGCATAAGTGACCGTATCAGCCCAGACCACACCAAGTCCCACCAAGTCCCACCAAGTCCAGCCAATACCTACCATCCCCGGAAGAGAGGACGACCGCCAAGCATAGGAGTGAAGACACCAAGGACAAGATGAGTCCACACCCGTTGTCCGGAGTTAGAGAGCATGTCACTGGTCGATCGGGACTGAGTCGAGTGGAATATGAACTGGTTACCGGTGGACCTAACGTCAAACTCGTGGGAGCTTCACGGGACGAAACGAGGGTTCTTTCTGTTCTTTTACTTGTTGGATTTACAAGTCTTTCACGGCCATTCACTGGCTACTACGTACGATTAAGAGTGACGGTAAATGACTCGAGACCAACACACGGTTCGAGGTACCCAGGTCTCCCTTCTTTCTTAAAGTCCGTTTAGAAACTTTGAGGGTTTTACCCGAAGACCGTGTCCTTACATCCTCTCCCCTCCGTCGTAAGACATCCTTGGCCCTTACAGTCTTGCCCCTCTTCGTGGTACACCTTCCTGCCTTCTCGTGCCCCGAAAGGTCCCGACCTACAGACCCACAAGGGGAGACAAGAGAGGAGTCGAGTGAAGGGTCCTGTTCATACAGATATAGGTACCGACGTCAGTGGTCTTCGAAGGTTGGTTTGGACATAAAAAGATCGGGTTTAGAGAAGAAACTCGGAGGTTGAGGAGTGAAGGTATAAGTTGTCTTACAACCTCTCCGAAGTCCGAGTTTGATGGGTGTCAACGTGAGCACCAGAGAGGAAGGAATATGAAGGAGAACCACTCAACCCGGTCTTCGACTAGTCAGTGGGATACAGGGTCGTAGGTCAGTCGTTCGTCGAGTTCAACTACGGACGACGATTTTACGGAGTTGAGACTGGGAAGGAGAGGGGCAGTTTCTATGTCGGAAGTAAAGTCGAAAGTCCCAGAGTGTGATCACAATCTTATCGAAGAGTGATTCTAAGGGACGGAGGAGAATTCCATCAGTTCCGTCAGTTCCGCTTAGACTCGTACAATGAGGGGATGAATACTAAGACTTTACTGAGGACAGTAAAAACCCTTTTAGGGTTGAAGAGTCGAACCAACTACTCCGGGGAGTACTAGGTACCGGGTCAGAGGGTAGAGTAGTGATCGGATAGAGATGCCCCGACCTCCGTCATCAAGACCGTGACCAATTCCAAATGGTTGGAGTCCTGAGACCCATTGTTTCCCATTTGGAGATACCCCTGTCACCCGATCCAACCAGGACCCCTTCCTCACGTTTCCAGTTCTCCTGGTCTACCGGGAAGGATATCCACCCTATACGCTCGTCTAACCCCGAATTCGGTGTCGACGAGACTGTTACGGTCTCCCAAAGAAGACGGAGGAGAGTGTTATCACTCGAAACACGGGAAAAACGTTTACTTCGAGATGAACTCTACACTTATACAGTTCGTCTATTTTCTCCTTACGGTCACCAATTATCTTGGGGGTGTGGTCAAGGGATCTCTATAGTAAAGTCTCGTCATAGACGACGGAGAGAGAACTCAGAGAAACCTAGGTTCTCTGTGGAGACCCAAATCTCTTGGGAAAAAACTGAGACGGTTCCTAGGGATATAGTTGAAGGAATCGTCCTCGAGTCGTATCTGAACCTTCCCATCGGACTTTTCCCACGGTCTACAGAACCCCCCGAGTTCGTCGTCTGAGGAGGAGGAGGAGGTAAGTGAACAGGACACTCTATGGGAACAAGTACGCTTAGGGAATCTAGAGAAACGAATAATTCTGCTCTTCGTCTTAACCTGATCCCTACTCTTTGTCTGGATCCTGGAACGATCCCTATAGGGTCCAAACCAGGGTGGACAAGGGAACAGGAGTGGTTTCCCTGGAAATGTTCTGAGATTCAAGTCACGGTCTCCCTCCCTGTCGTCATCTTAAACTATGGAAGACCGAATCGTTTGGATTGAGGTACGGTGAAAGGTTTCCTTCGACCTTCGACTCAATCATAAGTCACGTTCTGAAGGTTTCTGTTAAGCGACGTAAATTTATACAACGAGGTCTTTAGACGTTCGTCTCCGAAGTGAACCTTAATCTTCGTGAAAGGGTAGAAGGGACAGAACGGATATCTAAAGTTAGGATCGATTTCCGTTGTATGTCCTTAAGAAGACACTAGTTCTCAGAATCTGTGAAAATCCTTAACAGACGTGAGTTCTCCCTTCGTAATACTAGAAGTCATTTAGTTTGCAGAGATGTTAGTGACTTCTTCTCGATACGTCTAAATGACTCCCTCCCTGTTTGACTTCATGAAAACCAACATCTTTCTATTTACCTCCAAGAGTGGGACCACGGTGACACGTGCACACATATGTGTACGAGGACACGTATACACTTGTACACTACCCTTTCAAAATTTCCTTCGTACGTGTGCACGTGTACCACGTTAAATGTCGGTTTCACTTCGAGGACTTGTTCACACTTGTCTGACACTACGGCAGTCCAAATGTTAGTCAGTCGACTGTTTGGGGAGACTTCTGTTCTTTTCCTTTGTGTGTCTATCTTGGATCGCTATTACTCCCGCACAAGTCTTACTCACGGATATTCTCTAAAGGTCAAACCCGGATAAGGATTTCCTATTATACGACACGTCCCCTTTTCGTTTTTGAAAAGACTTGAGATTCTTCTCGATAACAGGGGAATCATCTTTGTCCACCGTTTAGTGAGAGTAAATCTGGGCAAATCTGACTCCTCGGACTATCCGACGTCAGGTACCCCAGTGATTCTCAGCCTGTGCTGACTCACTGAAGTGAAAGTGAAAAGTGAAAGTACGTAACCTCTTCCTTTACCGTTGGGTGAGGTCACAAGAACGGACCTCTTAGGGTCCCTGCCCCCTCGGACCACCCGACGGCAGATACCCCAGCGTGTCTAAGTCTGTACTGACTTCGCTGAATCGTCGTCGTCGTCGTCTGGTGCGCGTGCCTGAAGACCAGGTCACAGGAGGTGTTTATTGGTGAACTTCCACCTTTGTCCTAGTCTACTCAGGGTCTGTACACACAAAACTTTTACTTTTCCTCAGTGGATTGTCGAAAAATTGAAAATTAATTGTAAGACAGTCTCACCTGTATTTAACAATAGGAAAAGATGGGCAAAAATGACAAGAAGAGAGAGCTACCTGGGAGGTGTGGTATCGACCACTCCACCGGTTTTCCCTAGTAGAGACCTTTGTAGAATTTTGTTGGGGTCAGTAAATATTCGTAAAATTGTCGTGTACTAGACATTACTTACTAATTCATTTTGGAAAACACAATTTAATACTACAATTATTACTAAGACAGAGGACATTAAATAATACTTAAGAGGTTGCGAAGCCCAAACTAAAACTATCTTACGTTGTTGTCGCCTCAAATACACTACTGAAATAAAAATCTTAAGGAAGAAACTTCCGTGTGTAAAGGGGTGATGACGACGATGACATTAATACATGTTTTGGTTAGTGAGTAATCTCAATCCTATGTAATAGAAGATCTGTCTACTCCGATTTATTCGTTGTGTAATTATTAAGTCTCTCGTCAAGTAATACGTACACCTACGGACGAAGCATTGACTTTATTCTTGGAGTAGTCGGAGACGGTTGGGAATTTGTTATCAAGACACAATAACGGTGGTGTAAGTTCAAATGCGAACAATTTGACGATGAACCTAATAAAATAGTTTGTAAGTAAATAAACACCAGGGAATGACGGCTCTTGTCTAAAACCTTCGAGGAAAAAATTCAATTACTAAACTCGTTACCCACAATAATTAAGAGTCTTATAATATTTGTACTAATTAAAAGTCCGTCTCTAAATAATGTATTCCTAAAGTTGATACAGTTGACTTTACGTAGTGACAGTTTTGTTCATAGTACCGCTTTTATCTTATACGAGGTGTGAAGTTCACGACCACGAGTCTTGATTTAGTTAAATTTAACACCAACTTCGTTTTAATATAAGAGGTCACTTTTCCTCATAAAGTTCGAAGGAAATAAATCGAACTTCGCAAGAACAATCTAACACTAAATCTTTCCATCAAATTATTTTGATCTGAAGATGGTCATTATAAAACGGAAGACAAAAAAAGGGGGAACAAAAGGATCTTTTCCGATTAGAGACTTTAAGGGTGTGTGAGGTTTGCACCGGTCACCCTTAAACCTCTCTTGTCCTGACGTGACCTTCAGTCCCCGGTACTTAAGACTAGGAAAGAGCCCGGAGTCAAAGGACAAAACGTTTTATCCCTACCGGATTTACTGGGGATCTTAGAGGACTCCGTAAATGAAAAATACCCCGAACATACATCTCATCCTGAGACAAAGTTCGGACTGAATCCGTGGGAGTACATGTCACTCTGGACACCTATCCCTTAAACAGGACATTCCTCTGTGTCCTTCCCGGGTAGGGGTGCCGGAAGGTAACTTTCCAGAAAAAGAACTTCTTAGAAAATCTTTCCACATTGTGACAACACTGTTCCAGTGTTACATTCAGGAGTGGTCGGTGTGAAATCGATAGTCAGTTTTGAAAGTCGGTCTTAGTTGACCTTCATTCAAGTGGATGAAACACGGTTCGTAAGACGATTCGTGTCCCCTATATCCTATTGATCGTTTCTCGAGATTCAAAACGTTTCCTGGTTCTATCCGGTCGCATCTTGATATTACGTATATTATTGTACTATTATTATAGGTTTTATATGACTCGGAAATGAGGAGTGGTGTATGAAATTGGTTTACGAAATGTACTTAGAAATATGTTGTATTATATACTCCGTCCACGATAATACTACGAGTAAAAATCGATCCTTCTGACTCTATTCTTTACAATTCGTTGAACACCTTTCAGTGAGTTGTTCGTTCACACCTTCGGTCTTAATACGGGTCCGAACACACAGACTGGTAACACGATGGGTTGGACGGAATACAACCGACTCTCAGTTACTAAGTTGGGGTCTCATGTCGAAGTCGAGTAGGGACTTCTTTAGAGACCCACTTCGGTACCTTTTTCAGAAGAAGGTTTTCTCCGAAGTAGAGGGACACACTCCTCCAATAAACGTCTGTATAATGGTAATAGGTACCCGAGGATTAGACGAGACTCGATGATCCGGTCCTGAGTCACTCGGGACTTACCAGGTCTACCAACACCTCCTCAGAAGACTACGTTATTTTGGGTAAATCTAATACTGAGGGAACCATTTGGATTTACCTAAAATGTCGTAATCTTCGTTCAACCAATTTTTACTACGAAATATAAACAATATTAAACATATTACGAAATGTGAAATTTATCTACACTCGAATAAATTGGTGATTCTGGTAATTCCATACTGGATTTAGTTTAGGGAATGATAATATGTCGTCTTCACTGTTTATCTAAGTTTCCTAATCTAGGCTATCTGTCTTACGGACTTCTTGATACCTGCCTCCAAGCACTGTAACATATCCTCCGTTACTAGTTTTAGTAGGGGTTCTTCTTCTTTACGTTTGTCCGTGTTACCAATAGACTCCTCCGGAATGTTTATCGACTCTTTTCCTCTATACGATTTCCGTTTCCTCTTTTCCTTTCTATATGGGTAGACTTACGTCTCAAGGTTTCTTATCGTTCCTCTCTATTCTTTCGGAAGGAGTCACTAGTCACGTTTATTTGTCTCCTTTTGTTGTCTTACCCTTTCTGATCTCTAGAGAAGTTCTTTTAACCTCTATGGTTCCCTTGTAAAACACGTTTCTGTTCGTATTATTTCCTGTCTTTACCATACCTGGATTGTCTTCGTCTTCTACAATTCTTTTCCACCGTTCTTATGTGTCTTCTTAATATGTTTGTTCTAGAATTACTGGGTTTATTGGTACTACCACACTAATGAGTGGATCTCGATCTGTATAACCTCAGACTTTAGTTCACCCGGAATCCTTCGTAGTGATGTTTGTTTCGATTACCTCTACTACCTTAAGGTCGACTCGATAAAGTTCAGGATTTTCTACTACACACTTTCACGGCGTGAGTTATACGATCGTTTAAACCCTTTGTCGGTACTGGTGTCAGGACCTTTTCCAGTCAAAAATAATGTTAGGGTTTCTTTCCGTTACGGTTTCTTACAAGGTTGATGACTTGTTAACGTGAGTAGAGTGTGTGATAGTTTCATTATGAGTTTAAAAAGTTCACTCCGAAGTTGTCATGTATTTGGTACTTTAAAGTCTACAAGTCCGACCTAAATCTTTTCCGTCTCCTCAGTCTCTAGTTTAACGGTTATAGACAACCTAGTATCTTTTTTATCCTCTTAAGGTCTTTTTGTAGATAAAGACGAAATAACTGATACGGTTTTGAAAACTGACACACCTAGTGTTGTTTGATACCTTTTAAGAATGTGTCTACCCTTATGGTCTGGTGGAATGGACGGAGGACTCTTTAGACATACGTCCAGTCCCTCGTTGTCAATCTTACCATGTACCTTGTTTAAGAATGTGTCTACCCTTATGGTCTGGTGGAATGGACGGAGAACTCTTTAGACATACGTCCAGTTCTTCGTTGTCAATCTTACCATGTATCTTACCAAGGTTTAACCCTTTCCGACATAAAACAGTGGGATACGTCTCATGTAGTATGCTTTACGGTCCTACCTACTTCGTGTTCGACCTTAGTTCTAACGGTCCTCTTTATAGTTATTGGAGTCTATACGTCTACTGTGGTGGGATTACCGTCTTTCGTATCTCCTTGACTTCTCGGAGAACTACTTTCACTTTCTCACTTTTCCGACCGAATTTTGTTGTCAGTTTTTTACTTCTAGTACCGTAGACCAAGGTAGTGAAGTACCGTTCATCTATCCCTTTGTTACCTTTGTCACTGCCTGAAAGAAAAGAACCCGAGGTTTTAGTGACGTCTACCGCTGACGTCGGTACTTTAATTTTCTGTGAACAAGGAACTTTCTTTTCGATACTGGTTAGACCTGTCGTATAATCTTTTTTTCTCTGTAATGAAACGGTTGTTCCCAGGTAGATCAGTTTCGATACCAAAAAGGTCATCAGTACATATCTACACTCTCAACCTGGTATTTCTTTCGACTCGTGACTTCTTAACTACGAAAAGTTGACACCACAACCTCTTATGAGAACTCTCAGGGAACCTGACGTTCCTCTAGGTCAGTTAGGATTCCCTTTAGTCAGGACTTATAAATAACCTTCCTGACTACGTCTTCAACTTTCAGGTTATGAAACCGGTGGACTACGCTTCTTAATTGAGTAACCTTTTCTGGGACTACGACCCTTTCTAACTTCCGTCCTCCTCTTCCCCTGGTGTCTCACCCTACAAACTTACCGTAGCGGCTGAACTACCCGTACTCACATTATTCGTTGGAGGCCCTTAACCACTACCTGTCCCTACGGACCACACGACGTCAGGTACCCCAGTGTTTCTCAGACTACGTTGACTCGTTGAATTGACTCGAATAAACTAGGGGTACTATTGGGGTTCTTATTAATTCTGTACCCGATAGTATGAGGAAAATATCTAATTTCCTTTCATTCCGATTTCCATTTCCATTCACTCGACGGGTTCTAGCACTTCAATTCATTCATCTTTTCGGGTCCAAAAGACTAACTTCAGGGAAAGACTACTTTTCTAAAAGACCAACCAACAAATTAAAGTTTATAAAATAGAATAAACATTTTATTAAATCGAATTGTTTATAATTATTCTCGATCGAACAAAAACTCACGAATGAGACACGGTCTGTGACAAGGTTCCAGAAATACTTGAGTAGATTAGGAGCTCTGTTGTGACAGTAGATGCGACAGTCAGACTTAATTTCTGTTGGGATGTAGTAACCGACAAAAACGGATATCTCTGACGTCTGAACCAATTCAGAAAAATTTATGTCCAAATAGTACATACAAGTAGAAATAAACGTAATAATATTGTGTAAATAATTCGTGCATTCGATCCTTAAAGTGCTTCGTAGGTCCTATGTCCCTGTAAACCGTTTCAGGGACAGGAACTTCTCAACTTTTCTTTATATTTTATCGTGTGTGTGTTTCCTTTTGGTACTCCAGAGTAAATTTACGGAAAACTCACTATCAGGGAATTGGACGGCGACCCCAAGAATCCTCTTTGTTAACACCTGTCCACCCCTGTCTTGTGAAACGAGTCTTGTATCTTGAACCAGACCGGAATGTCTGATTCTGTCAGTGGTACACTGTTCCTCTCCCTCTGGGAGACGTCACCTTTCCTGTCATCGACTTCTCTCTGACCAGATAATACTTGGTCGACCTGACCCTGTCTCTAATACCCTCCGTCCCTCACCCTTTTCACTAACTCTTTCAACCCCTCAGAACTTCCGATCTTCCTCTGTGACTTCTCAAGTCTCGTAACTGGTCAGACTCAAACCTTTTGTAATTTAATATCAGCATTACGAGTTATAGGGTCCGTGGTCAACTCCTTCCTTGTCGGACCTTTTAATGTAAACGATATCCAGATGTTACGGGGGTCCGGGAAGTTTCTTTGTCGTTGTTAATTGTCATCGATGACACATAGTTCATGATCCACAAACAAATTAGTAGTTTCAGTCTCTTCAATTTACTGTATAGGTTCTAGTATGTAAGTCATTCACCGGACGAGTTCAAAACCAGAAACCAGTAAGACTAAGACAAATTGGAGAGGTGATGGCTTAAGACGAACATGGACGTGGAGGGATCATTCGACGTTACCAGACCTGATCCTACCCCTACCAGTACCTTTTCTTCTGTAATGAACCTCTGTATATAGTTTATAGGACCAAAAAGAAAGATTAAGGTATACTTAGTGTTCGAGTCCAGACCCTCCTCCCCTTAACGTCAGACAGAGGTATCTCACCTTCTTCGGAGTCCTACCAACGACAGGCCATTATGACTTGTCACTCGAGAAGACGAAGTGAAACCTCGGTTCTGCGCGTGACTCGACCTAGGACCATAGTCTACGGACGGGCAGAGAGAGGGAGTGACTGACCACGGACTAGAACCCAAACGATCAAATATATGATATCGTCGTATTCTGTTCAAATCTTCTGTTTTTATTGGAGTCTTAATAGAACACTTAAGTACCATTAATGGTGCGTTAATGTACGAGTCATTGGTGTTACCTTAAAGTCTCATAAATGTCGAGTGAAGGTGTGTGTTTTCGAGTCCGAAGACCCGGAAACGACACTTCCGGACTCGTACCGTATCGGACCGTACCGTCCCACTCGTCCGCACCAACAGTACGAGGGGGTCTGACTAACGTATCGACTCGGTCTCGAAGAGAATCGGTCAAGAACAATGGGAGGTTAATAGAGACGGTCTCGATGTAACAGGAGGTTTTCTACAGGAGATCCCCGCTCCGGACCCTACTGACAGGACTCGAAAGTAAAAGATCTCGTACACACTGACAGGGGACAAAACACTTAGTTAGAGACAAAGACGGGGTTTCGAGAGTCACTGACATTCAGGGGACTTAATGTAGGAAACTTCATGGAGAAGTCAGACTCTCTTCACGTCAGGTGAAACAAAGTACATAGATAAGAAACTTCTTTATGACTTGTGATCGTAGTACAGGTCGGACCCCTAAGTCTTCGGTTTGTCACGGACGGGAGTCTTTTGAGGGACAGTACTTTGTCGCGATCGGTCCTCTTGTTGAGTATTATCCAATCCCTCTATTGTTTCATGTCAACACTCTGTTATCTACCAGTTTATCTAAAAGGAAACATTTTCATCTTAAGGGTCACCGAGGTCCACCCCTGTATGGTCACCCCCACGTGTCTAGCTACGTAATCGGACACCCTCGGATTGTAAAAACATCCACACCTGGGACGAACACACACCCGAATTAATGATGATGCCTATTGCACTGGTAGTCTATGCGATACATTTACAACTTCCTTTTCTGTGTCATACACCCCCTGGATACAGTGTTTTCTACTTGTACTTTAGACACACACACAGAAACACACTCTACACCCCCTTTCCTACAAATAAAAGACGACCCATGAGTCAGTCGGCGTCAAGGGACGTAATCGAGTCTCCGTTTGTCCCCCGGACCTCAAAGTGTTTTCTATCACACAGTCCAGCAATCCTAGGAACGTTGGTCGACACTTGGTCGTCACTCGGTCGTCGTGGGGAAAAGGAAGAGGATAAAGTTCAGTGACGTACGTTAGTCCGTCAACGGGTCGTGGACTCCCAGGGGTTTCAAGTTTTAGACCCGGTACACATCGGCGAAAATACGGCATTCCAACCGGTGCCGAGATACTCGTCAAAAGGTATAAAGGTAAATGGGTTCCTGTTTCTCTATTAACAGTTTCCGTTTATAGTGTAAAGTACTTCCTGTACGATGCTTTGATAGTCCTTAGTTATGAAAGAAAACACGTATAATTTAAAGGTTATAAAATCCTCTATGACATCAACTTTATGAAACCTGGATGATATTGGTCAGAGAAACCCTATCGAGAGTAAGTATCCGTTCGTTCTATTTCTTATCGTTAAAGGGCTTGTTTCTTTCGTCAACCTTAATTTCGAGATCGTAACCAGGGAAGTTCCTCCACTTCATGTGAATTAATAAACAACGACTTCTCGTGTCATACCTTTCCGTCTTCCTTAGAAATGTCGTTCTTTAGATCACTTTTGATAAAATCGGTCCCCTGGTGCCAACCGCAGTATGACTATTCAGTACGACTATACTCCACTACTTTCATCGTCAAATGGAGAGAGAGGTTTTGTTTGTTGGGAGTAGATTGGTACTTTTTTTTAGTCCGTGTGGAGTTGACTCCCTATAGGATGTTTTATGGACTAGTCATGGGGAGTTTTGGCAGTCCACTCTGACTCTTTGACAGTGTCCTCTGTACTGTTTGTATTCCACCTCCCCTAGGACCTTGTCTTTTACCCTTGATCCCCTTTTGATTGACATAGGTTTATTTCATACCCGAATTGTCATTGCGCCGCTAAACCAAGGAATCAGTACTGTTTGTAGTGCATGCACATGGCGTAGTTACACGGCACAGTTTTCGTCTCCTTGACCCACACCCACTATGTCCTTAAGAGACATATTAGAAACGTTGAAAAGAGAATTAGGTGTTAATAAGACTCTAATTGTAAAATAAATCCCAAAGGGACCACCAGTTCACCAATCCTTAAGTGGGCGGTTATATCCCCTGTGCCCAAGTTAGGGACCAGACCCTTGTAGGGTGCACGGCGCCTCGTCGATTCGGGTACCCGGTGTCGATGACTTCGAATGCTCGGGATCTCGGGCAGGAGGTGTCGTTCTCTCCGGTCACGTTATTCTTCGGGTACGTGACGTTACTTCTCATCGGGGACGGGTGACGTTGGTCTCGTTGTTTTTCGGTCGTGTCGGGGGTTTTAATTTCTTTAAATTTTTTTAATTCAAATATACAAAACATTTCGCAAACTGTAAGTCGACACCGAAAAAAAAAAGGTCAGTGTCCGTTGGTCAGCGATACGCCACTACTCGTGGGTCGACTCCGTGCTGTCAGAGCGAGACCAAAAGGTGATACAAAAAGAGGTTTACACATTCCGAGTACCGTAGCCGATATTATAACTCCATACTTCCTACTGTCAACCGGTTCTAACCTGGTTTACATCCGGACACCCACTAAATCCGTCGATTATTAAACCATGGGGAAGTTTGTCTATGAGAAATTTGTAACCAAACTGTACATAAATCTCCTTTCGACTCACGACGAACCCCTGCTCGTCTTTCCGTTAAGGGGTCTCCCATCGTGAACCAGGACCCTTCAACTATAGACAGGGGTTTGAGTATGTGGGGTACAATCATTTCATCTTCGGGACATCGAGTGGTCTGAATCCTCAGTAAATCCCCCTGGGAGAGAAGTAAAACTTCGTACAGAACTGAAAGACTGGGGTGGGTTTCGACAAATGGATACTTATAGGAGGATCAGACCAACCCGACGGTATTGTTTTGTGGTATATGTTCCACCAAATTTCCCGAAGGGAACACCGAGTCGACCATTTCTTAGACGGACGTTACAGTCTCTGGACCCAAGTTAGGGACCCAATCCTTCTAGGGGATCTCTTCCCTTTCCGATGGACGAGGTCATAAGACCGAACCTCTCAAGGTCCCTGACATATCAGGTACCCCAGAGTTTCTGAACCTGTGCTGATTCATTGAAAGTGAAGTAAATTTATTGCATTTAAATAAAGAGTGTCAAGACCCCCGACCCATTAGGTTCCACTTCAAGGTCAATTAAGTCAAGGGTCACTCCTGGGAAGGACTGAATTGTTTCATTGACGGAGAAACGACACGGGATTGTACCACTTCTCTCTCGTTAGAGACCACAGAGACATTGGGGAGGATCTTCCTGTGTTCAAGATAGGTTTACCCAGAAGTGGGAATACCGGAGTTATTGGAATTGGTAAAGGGATTTCAGGGACAAAGGTTATGTAAGTGTATCACATAATTCCGAATTTGTATACTTAACCCCACACCCCCTCACCATGTGTTAAGTTAAGTATCACAGGAAGATGTATGTATAACATCAAAGAAAGGTCCTCCTCAAGACTATCTTTTGTCAAAGGGGGTAAAAATCAAATAAAGGTCACTATGACTACCGGTCGACTTCTCAGTTGACATCAAAAGTCGGAGTCTCAAATAATCTGAAGGTATACGGTCTTCCACTGATTTAGATTGAGATCGAAATAGACTTAGTTGAATAAAATAAACGAAGATTTTATAGTTTCGTCTTGTTCGAGACACTCACCCGTATAAGCCGTCTCTTCAAGAGGACAACTTTTCTTTTGTATGAGGTATTGAAATGTTAAGGGTTTTAATAATAATCTCTAAATAAAGAAGCCGACTTCCGAAACATGAACTAACTTCAAGATCATGGGGACTCTTTTCATTTCGTGGTTTAAAAAATTCAATAAATGTGGAAGCACCGAGACTCAACTAGTCTAAGTAAAGATTCTTGTTTAAAGTCATGTCCTTTGTCCGACGATACCGGGCCCTCTTGTCACCTACCATGTCTCCTTCCCCAAGGTGACTCCCACTCTTCTTACCTCTTTCCCGTCTCTTCGTGTCTTCTGTGTTACCCGCATCGGAGGTCCAGAGGCCACGATTTGTTAGATATTTCCTACTTTCTACTTTACCTTCTTTTTCTCTTTATATCTGACTTCCACTACCTCACTACCTTGTTATACTTCTTCTTTTTCTATTGTCCTCTTTTAGACCTCCTATTTTAGGTCTCTGACCTTGTAAGATATTTTTATTCCACACACACAATCAACGAGTCAGCACAGACTTAGAAACACTGGAGTACCTGACATCGGTCCGACAGAGCAAGTACCTTAAAAGGTCCGTTCTTATGACCTGACCCAACGGTAAAGGAAGATGTCCTCTAGAAGGGTTGGGTCCCTAGTTTGGACCCAGAGGGTGTAACGTCCGTCTGAGAAATGGTAGACTCGGTGGTCCCTTCGAAGTATTTTTATTCCATCCTCCTCTATTTGTCTTTCTTTTTCTTGTTTATTATCTATTTCGATTTCTTCTCTACTCTTTAACTCAGTACTTTGAGACTCCGTTCTTCCTGTGTACACTGATGAACCTTATAAGCGTTTAAGAGATCGTTACTGGAATGAGACAAAAAGGAAACTTCCTAAGTGTAGAAAAGTCTGGGAGCCTAGGTAGGGACCAGTCTTCAGAGATGAACAAGAGAGGTAACGTAAAAGAACCTCTCCATAAATTTGTTCATGGATGATACACGACCGTGTCTCGATTCGTGATAATGTAATAATAGAGAAATTAAAAGACATTCTTCAACGATAATGACGGTATAATGTCACTCTTTAAACACGAATTTCTCAAATTCGTGAAAGGGAGCGGTGTGTCGGTTCGTAAAATACCTTACGGAATTAGGTGTTAACAGGTACTTCAGTTTATACTAAGAAAAAGAATGTAGTCTTATGGAGGATACGTGGAAAAAGAGAGATTTCTGACAAAGAGTGATTGATACAAAGATTTTGTAATAAAAATTAGACAAGGTTCTTAAGACTCTAGGTAAAGTTTATTTTATAAGGTGGATCCATAAGGAATACATAAGAAGTAAACTTCTTCGTGTCTGAAGGGGTATTGGGGGAGTTGACAGAGACTGTTTCCTTTTTTTTTTTTCTATACATATTGTTACTTGAAGGAATTTTAACATAACGGAGGAACCCAAAAAGACTCAGATATTTCTTCTAGTGAATGGGATTAAGGTCTTAATGTACACGATAGAGGAAAGGTACACACACACGAGTCAACGAGTCGACACAGACTGAGAAACACAGGGGTACCTGATATTGGACGATCGGAGGAAACAGGGACCCTAAAAGGTCCGTTCTTATAACCTCACCCAACGGTAAAGGAGGAGGTCCCATATAGGGGTTGGTTCCCTGACTTGGGTGTAGAGGACGTAACCGTCCGTCTAAGAAATGGTAACTCGGTGGACCCTTCGGCAAAGGTGAGAACTAGTTTAAATTACACCGTTCTTCGTTATAATTATTGTATAGTTACAGTAACGATGGTTTTCTTCTTAGGAGTTTTCAGGAATAAGAGTTGTAATACAAAAAGAACGGTAATAGTAGTAGTTTAAAGTGTACAACAAAAACCAGGTTTTAGAGTCCCCACTTTTCCCCTTTACTCTAGTGGGATACTCAAATAAAAAGGAACGACTTATAACCTTCCTTCGTAACGACTCAAACATTGGTTGAGCCATCCAGAGTAAGGACCATAAAGACATTACGATGTTTTATGGGGGTGACTAAAGGATTACTTTACTTGAACATTACTTTCGGTATACCTCTTTTCACAGTGCAAATGACGGACGCTGTCACACCACCCGACCAGAGTGTGTATATATCCGTTACACGGTACCAGGATTTACCGAGGTGTCGGTGATCGTTAGTGAAGGAGTCCGGTTGCCTAACAGCACCACCGACTAGTTTTATAAGACTGAGAGGAGGAAAGTGCGTGTATTGTCTTAATATGGAGGAGGTGGGAGACGATCACTTTATACTTACCTCCACTACATACAGAGAGACACGGAAATTCTCGGTAAGGTACTCAGTGGTACAGGAAAAAGGACGGAACCTTTAGGACCTTCGTGTGACTTTACCTCGGAGGAAGTCGAGACTACATGGTTGCCCCTGGTCTCTAGGTACGACTGGGTGCACCCTTTACTTCATACTCGTTCTTGGTTGAAAAAACAATGTGTTTGATCATTAACAAAACAAAAAAAAATTGATGACTTCGTATTGAATCGGATGAACTAACTAAGTCTTTAATCATAGTTCTTTTCCTACGTGGGGTTTTTCTTTTCTTCATAATAATGAAGTGGTACATCAGTCATGTTTTCCATTATTCTATAAAAGGTAAACATATGGTTCAGTCCCTAACTTGGACTCAGAGGACGTAACGTCCGTATAAGACATGACAGACTCGGTGGTCCCTTCGGGTTTTTTTCCCGTGCAACGGAGCCCCTTTGTTTGGGGCAGAGGGTAAACTGTCCGCCCCTATAAGGGGTGATAAGATTTCCGCCCCCCGCCGCCGCCCAACCCTCCCCCTCGAAGGGACCACCGAGTCTCCAATTTCGTAGACGGACGTTGCGTCCTCAGGGCCTCTCGCACTTTCGACGTCATTTGAGTTAATATTAGTGAGTATAAAGTTCAAGAGTCATCGGGGTACACAGATCACCGATGGTACGACCTGTCGTGTCATTTCCTACGTTCTGTTCTAGTAGATCAGTTATCAAGAATCGGTAATCTTACTGACGGGTAATCTTACCGGACTCACTCTAAATTTTTCATGTCTACAAGTCCGTTCAAACCCTTATTCCTCTCCGTTCACTCCGTGAATGGGTTTCCTGGAGTCATTATTTCTATTTAAATTATTACATTACTTTTTACAATTTTAGTTTTAATTAAGTTCTTTAGGTACTACTTGTTTTATAGTCATAAAGTTTCTTTTTATATGACTACAAAAGGGAAACGGAACCCGAGATCATACCGAATCACACAGTGACATGGGTCCCGGGTCTGGTTATTTTAGTCATGAAAATCTCCATCCCAGGTCCGTAATTTAAAAATTTCGTGAGTCTACTAAGATTATACGTCGGTCGTAACTGGTGGTAAGATCAGGTAACAGATAAGATTACGGATCTAAAGGACTATTTTACCTCTCAGTTACCCCTCAACGTCAAGACCATACACCATAGAAAATGATTTAGGAGGTTTACATCAAAACAAAAAAAAAAAAAAAAAGACAAAAGGATCACTACTCTTCAGGTGTCGAAGTGCCCTGTCGGTAAAGGTGATAACCTGTTGAGGTCGTAATCGAAAACAAATAAACTCTTTTCTTACAATTTTCTATCAAAAGGTTTTTCCTATCAGTACAGAGAGTATGTCTATGTTTTGATGTGTGTACTAAAATAAATTCTCTCTTCTTAATCCGTCTAAAATATTAGTCCTGTTCTTT